>VMOF01000002.1:31172851-31648033 GCA_011764245.1 Trialeurodes vaporariorum | reverse complement strand
AGAAAGTACCCCTTTACATTTACAATAGACACCTTTAAGAGAGTTTAAAAAATCAAAATAGCGTGTTCGACCAAAAAAAAAGAATTAAAGTGAGGAATTAATTTTAAGCTTGGAGTCCATCATTAGGTAATGGGATGGATTTTGACAAAACTTTGCACAAACATAATGTGTTAAAAAAATACACTAATCACTGCACTGTGTGCACTAAAATATTTTTCTGGTACAGTCCTCATAAAAACCTTAAGACCGTTTTGAGGGGCAATATAGGTAGGTATGATCGAGCAAAAATCTTTTGAAACTAATTGTAAGCAAATATTAAGACAAACATAATATATTTGGAATAAGTAATTCAAGTATGACTCAATTAAGTTCCAATGCTAATTACATAGTTTGCAACCAGCCTAGGCAGACATTTCTTTAGAATAGAAATTACGGCTCTCAATTAGCCTTCAAATAACAAAATAGACAACTATTCCTACAGCTTCTCTACAAGATTGCAAACTCTTCGAATTGAAGGCAGAATTATGTCCGGAGGTGAAAATATTTGAGCTTTGCGGGGGGGATGGGGGTCTCCCCCAGAATTCTTTAGGGGGTTAGGGGGTCTCCTCCAGAATTCTTTAGGGGGGTCTGGGGGTCTCCCCCTGATAAAAATGGTGTGAGAAAGTGTTCGTAGGGTATTCCCTACAGTTTATTTACTGAAACTTGAGTGAGCGCACAGTTTTGAGCAAAAACATCTTCAAACGCTATAAGAAAAAAAGAAAACAATACGTCATTGGAGAAGATGCGGAAATTGAGTGAGCGGCTATACTTTTGCTGAAAATTAAAGTCGTGCACCACAATTTGGTGAAAATTAAGTTATCGCGCTTTTTTTTTGTTGCAAAATGACTCAACGCGCCATGTCTTTCTGAAAATTGTGTAATCTCATCAAATTCTTCTAAAAATTATGTCAGCGCATCGGTTTTTACTGATACTGAGGTGAGAGCGCTAATTTGAGCCAAAAATATTTTTAACGCTAATAATCAGAATTAGAGACTGATTAGGTGTGTTGAGGTTGGATCAGTCATGCCTAAAAGTCTAACGCTTAGACTTTTGCACAAAATTGAGTTTGCGCCTCACAATTTGGTTACAATTAGGTTAGCGTCACATGATGAGAAATGAGTCAGCGCTCCATTTCTTTCTGAAATTTGTGTTACCGAGTCAATTTCCTCTGAAAATTATGTCAGCGTACGTGCTGTTTTTTACTGAAACTTGAGTGAGCGCACAGTTTTGAGCAAAAATATCTTCAAACGCTATAAGAAAAAAAGAAAACAAGACGGAATTGGAGAAAATGGGGAAATTGAGTGAGCGGCTATACTTTTGCTGAAAATTAAAGTCGTGCACCACAATTTGGTGAAAATTAAGTTAAATTGTGTTAGCGAGTCAATGTCTTCTTAAAATGGGGTGGCATTATGCAATACATTTATTAAAATTGTTTTGTGAGTATTTGATTGTTCATTACGTACGTTTAGTGATGTGCAGTAGGAAATTCGAAGGGTTTGTTCAATGATTGTCTGTAGTGGTCCTACCCCCCCCCCCCAAATCGCCGCACATAGGTTCGGACCCTAACTTTTGCTGGGCAATTTTTTTTGAGATGTTGGAAAATTCAAAGGGATTGTTCTAAGATTGTCCGGAGTGGTTCTACAACCCCCCCCCCCCCCACACTCGCCGCACACAGGTTCGGACCCTAACTTTTGCTGGACAATTTTTTTTGAGTTGTTGGAAAATTCAAAGATTTGTTCTAAGATTGTCCGTAGTGGTTCTACATCCCCTCCCTCCTCCACGCGCCGCACACAGGTTCGGACCAAAACTTTTGCTGGACAATTTTTTTGAGTTGTTAGAAAATCTCAGCAAAAAACGCCTGTCGGCGTGCTACGGTGAACGGAAAGTCCGGGCATACATCTCGTTCGTTCGAATGGCCAACTCTTTCTTCACCCCAAAAACGATCCCGGAATATTTTCGTTTCTGATCTGATGATACTGCATCTCAAAAACTCGACTTCGTTCCGATTCATGCTCTACAGGCACAGTGATATCAGGAACGAAAAGTCCTTTCTTTGATTCTCTTCTCCCTCTCTCTCTGACAAATACTATGTATGATAAAATCGCCTTCATTTCGACGGTTATGCTTTTCCACGTACACCCACTTTTTTGAGCTAGGTAATAAACTAATAACAGATCAGTTTTCATCGAAATTAATTCGAAAGGAGAGGAGAGGGGGAAAAGGGGGAAAGGGAGGGAGACTTGCCGTGACTAATAGACGAATGGCTATGCAATGTAACACCTTGTCTTTGCACCTTGCTGCTAGTGGTGAATTCCGGGGAGACACCGTAGTGGGGCAACTCTCCTCCTCAGCGAATCCGATAAAATAAATTATTTCGGTCCAAAGACCTAGTGCAATTGAAAACTACTAATTCTAGGAAATGCCCCCTCCTCGCTTATTTCCTCGACCACAAGTGTGTTCTGGATGGCACTTGCTTGCTCTGTGCGTGATCACTCAATTTACATAGGACGAAGGTTCTGTACACACATTTGGGGTGTACTCACACCCCAAAAAAGTCACGGCAAGTCTCCCTCCCTTTCCCCCTTTTCCCCCTCTCCTCTCCTTTCGAATTAATTTCGATGAAAACTGATCTGTTATTAGTTTATTACCTAGCTCAAAAAAGTGGGTGTACGTGGAAAAGCATAACCGTCGAATTGAAGGCGATTTTATCATACATAGTATTTGTCAGAGAGAGAGGGAGAAGAGAATCAAAGAAAGGACTTTTCGTTCCTGATATCACTGTGCCTGTAGAGCATGAATCGGAACGAAGTCGAGTTTTTGAGATGCAGTATCATCAGATCAGAAACGAAAATATTCCGGGATCGTTTTTGGGGTGAAGAAAGAGTTGGCCATTCGAACGAACGAGATGTATGCCCGGACTTTCCGTTCACCGTAGCACGCCGACAGGCGTTTTTTGCTGAGATATCACGACTGTTTTTTACTGACGTGGTACCGTCCATTAAGTTCGTTTAGACTGATCCCACATCGTAATGCACAGCTGTTCCTACTGCGAAGATCCCACGATGGATGCGCGAATTCTCGAGGTGTAAATGCGAGAAAAGAAAGCTGTCAGGAGGAAGAGAATAGCGAGGAAACCCCTTTAGTAAAAAGACAGTCAACGATATAGTATGTCCCGCAAAATAAGGGGATGAAAAAGTGATCAGTATTCAGTGGTAAGAAGAAATCGGACCATGCCATGCCGAGTCATTGGTTAGTCCAGCCAGACCGTAGCGCTCTGAACAGCGGTTTGCGGAACTACTGTAATTCGCAGAGCAGCCGCTGCGGTCTCTCAGCGCTGAGCATCTAAGCGAATTGCAGATAGCCACTGTAAAGCGAATCATCCAGTCACTGTGAAGCAGAAGTTAGTCCATGGCCATCATTTTTCTTTTTCCTTGTCTGCATAAGCATATTTACAGCAGTAAAATATTTCTGTGTCATGAATAAGTAATTTGGAATGAACTTGTATCCGAAAATTGCCTTTAATTCAAATCAAAATTTAAGTAGGCTTCATTTCTGTTGGATGGCAGTCACACAACTGAAAACTTGCTTTGAGAAGGTAAAAGAAGTCGAACATTTGTCTTGAATAATGTCTTAGGTTATTTGCCGTTAAAAATGCATGGCTCCTCAACTTATTATGAGTAGCGCTATTGTTGGGAATGGGAAAAGTACATAATTACCTGCCCTGATTGATTTATCGCTGAATGAAGTTCCACTAAGGGAAGGAAGCAACATTGTCTAATTAATTTTTCCTTTTTCAGCCCAAGTACTCAGCACAATTGAGACTGTCCGGAATCGCTCTTTTTTCACCGAAAGTGCTCCAGCAAATAATTCCTCTTTTCTTAGCAATTATTCCCTTCCTCTTCTTGAAATGGGGCCTTTTTCTTTTCAAGTTAGGAGGAAAAATTGCTTTGACGAGACGAATTTTCTTTTGGAGTTCTGAAAGTAAGAGCGAGACTGCCTGACAGTCCATTGTGCTGAATACGGGCTGAAAAAAAACTAAGTCCCACTGGCCCCGGAAAGGGGAAAAGCCGCAACCCGCCATACAGCCTACCCCCCTGGCCGCTCACCGACGCGTTTAGTTCTCGATGTTCCCGTGACACAAAGCGGCGCGCTACGATCGCGGGCAAAACCTTGTCAACGGTTGGTAGAGGTAGTTTCAGAAGTGTAGGCGGACCTAGACCGATAATCTTTGGAATTTGTCAACATTTTTTCTGATATTACTCGATGAAAATGAATAAAAATGAAATTGAGTGTTCACTTTTCAATGAGGAAAATTTTAAGCACAATAGAACAAAGTCAGGGGCAAATTCAGTATTGATTTGAAGGAATAAAAGTTGAAAATTCGCCAAAGATTATGGTTTTGGTCCGCCTACACTTCTGAAACTACCTCTAACACGGGAGTCGGCCTTCTTCTAGTGGTGTGTTCGTTGATGGCCATATCCGGCCCGTTACCAAAAGGACTGGGAACTTGCGACTTTCAAACTAATTTTGAAGTAATAAATCCGCGTCTGATTTAAAGAAACTTGGTCTCCTTTGAAAGCTAAATACGACTAGTTTTCTGATCATTCTTTAGTTTGTTCTCAAATGTCCTTTTTGCTGAGATATAATGAGCGAGAAAATAATTTCTCCGTGTTGTTTACATTTGTGAAAGCAGAGCATAACCTCTTACATATGTATGTTTTCAATTTTGGTCCGAAACAGTCCAAAATTACCTCTTCAGTCTTCATGACTTTGTTAACTTGGTGTGCTCTTTGTTTATTTTTCGTGCATGTTCTACCAGGAATATCAACTCAAGCTCGCACTCTTGAATTCACAACCTGTACCTACAATGTTAAATGTTGTTGCCCATTACCTATATTTTGTGTAAACGCAAGCTGAATCTATTTTACGTTTGTCAGAAAACCGGTTGCCGGTTCTTTAAGTTCTGAAGTTTCCTCTTGAGTTTCATTTAGTTTGAAGACTTCCATCAAGCTTCTATGGAATCAGTGCATTTCCAAAATTACTTAGTGATTAGAGTCGGGCAAATAGGAGCGTAATTGATTACACGATTTCTGGCTAATCGGTAATCGTCAAACCTTTGGATGGTAATTAAATGTACCTATTCTTACTAGATAAATAGTAAACTTCAGGGTCTTTTAGGTTAGATCCAAATCTTCTCCAACTAATATGATAGATGGCTTGTAAAAAGTCATCCCTGATTACCATGAAATCGTGTAATCGATTACCACCATATTCTGACCAACTCTGCTAGTGATACACGAGTTCCTCTCACTTTCTTCGATTAGTTATTGGTTGTGCTCATGAATTTTCAAGTTAATGTTGCTTCTCTGTTGCGCCTTGAGATGAAGGAATCCCTAATATTTCCGCTAAAAAATTCTTGAGCTGCAAGGCAGCGGAAATCGTTCTCCCTGACTGCTTGCTGAGCAAAACTTGATGCTAAGTATATTTAAGGGCAGTTGAGCTTGTCACTACTGTATAACATTTTTTTTAAGTTTGGAGCACAGAGGGTTTCTTGAAGGACCCAAATCTAGACAGTCAAGCATGAATCAGGTATTTAATCATGCCACTGAGTTTAAGGTATGCTGAATTTTTCTAATAGTTGAACAGACAAATCGAGTGACAGTTTCTTACTCGACAGTTTAGTTCCTAGAGAGCTTTTAGAGCATCAATTAGCAGGGTGGTTGCTATAGCAGAACCATTTTGAGTATCGGGTTCTGACAAGTAGGAGTGCCTGCTTCCAAACTGCATCAAGGCACAGCGGTGAGCGGTTGATAAACATCCAGTTGAAACTCTGCGCTAATCAACTGCTCAACGAAGCATGTTGATGCGGCTCGGAAGCAGGCACCGCTCCTTGTCAGAACCTCATACTCAAAACGGTCCTGCTTCAACTCATCATAATCTTGTTTGGTCAGTGCAACAGCTGGGTTCTGAAGTATAGAAGGAGCTCGACCGATAATCTTTGGCATTTTTAGGTGCTGTTGTGTGGCCCAAGCCCGTATGCCATCCTTCCAGCATTAGTTTCATATGGCATGATGGAATGAAATTATATTGAATGAGAGATTTAGCCATTCATGAAGGAGCGTCTTAAAAGCACATTGTATAAGTCTACGGAAAATTTGGTTTTGGAGAAATGAACACATTGAAACATAGCTAAAGATTATCGGTCGAGCTCTGCCTGCACTTGTGAAACGAGCTCTAACCTCATGAAAGAATCTGACTGACTTGATCAAGGATAAGTGGATCGGCTCAAGCTCGTTAAGTTGTAAGCTGTCAAGGTGCTGGCATTATTGTTTCGAGAAGCCTCTCAAGGTTGCGGTAGGTACCTACTTTTGATCACTAACTGGAAGCTAATATTTTCATTTATGGAACAAGATTGAACGGGTTACTCTTGGCTGATAAAAAATTACCGCAGTTGGAAGAAATTAGTTGGCTAGTTCCGTTCTGATGGATCGTGTGAACCATGCCCGCTAACTACATGAAAAGAGTGCAGCATTCCATAGCGTTCCTGTTTAAAAATTAGCCTTTAGTTTACGGACGGATTGATGGATTAGCTATCCGTGATACATCTAAGCGCATCGGTGAGCGATTGGTTAGCTAAGAGTTTCCGCTCATTGCCACTAAGCGCATCGGTGAGCGATTGGTTAGCTAAGAGTTTCCGCTCATTGCCAACCAACCTTCACTGATGCGTTTTAATGAATTTTGGAAGCTTGCTCTGCTACTTGTTAGAGCATATTTGCACCTAATCAACAACAGGTCAGGAGTATATCATGGATAGTTGTAAGTTTAACTTAAACCCAAGTAGAGCGAGACCATTTTGAGTGTCGGGCTCTGACAAGTAGCTGTGCCTCCTTCCGAACTGTATCAACACGCATCGCTGAACGGTTGGTTTTGGATGCAGTTCAGGCACCGCGACTTGTCGGAACCTGATACTCAAAATGACTCTGCTGTAGAACTTCTTGTGTTGAGCATGCAAAATGACGATACCGACCAATTAGATTATTATGCCTTAGATAGGTCCAGGTTACACAGAATCAATCAGAATATCCACTAATTGACACTCAATCAGGAAGTTACCCGGAGTATTTGAAATTTACTTGTAAATAGATATGGAGCGATGTAACTACATTGATTGCATGATGGCTTATAGCGCAAGGTCATTTGACAAGAGTTGGCGGACTAAATAGAATGTCAAAAAATTTGACCGCGAAGCACATTCCTTTGAAATTGAAAGAGGGCTGACTCCCTATAGGACCTTCAAAACCAAACATGTAAAGGTAGAGAGATGAGACTCAATTTCTAGGAGAAAGGAATTCCACATACAATCACAACATGATGGAAGTATATCGCAAGTCAGCACATCACTAAGAACAGGTCTATTCAGAAGTTCCCATTGTTGAACCTTTGAACTCTTACCAATTCACAAGTCAGAGCCACTACAGACGCAAGCAGAGTAATTTTATTGCGTTGAGCAAAAGCAATGAATAGGTAGCTGAAAGTTGATAGAATAGGAAAAAGGAAATACATATGCCAGGAGGAGACTAGGAGAGGTTAGGGCTGGGACCGCTATGTAAACAACGAAATCTGGGTTGTATCAGAGAGCCTCTTCGATGCCCAGTAAGTTTTGGTAATTAAAGGAGAATTCTGAGGATTAAGGTAATGAAAGATCAGATTTCTCATCCTTTTTATCGAAAGATAATAACACTACGAGCACAGAATAGTATTAATTGTCCTCCTGATTCCAGCAGAGGTTGGCTGCCGATGTGATGTATTCGGTGGTTGATGCGGTTGGTAGCATTGATTGATTTGAGAGCCGCACGGTCCGTTACATCTTTTGTTTTTCTTAGGTTGCCACGACTTGCTTTGAGGCAAATCATTTGAAATTCCCAGAATTTGCAAACGAGATTTCTCGCTTACGAGATAAAATTAAAAGTCGAAAAGTAGAAAAGTATCAAAACGAACTCAAATGGAGACGATTGGTATACGGCGATATAGGGTTTCGTTCAGCCGTTAATTCGGTAGAGAGTCATATTAGAACAAAACGGTCCAAACGAAATGATTCTTGTAATTATAGTGTGTGGTCTCTTTTTCGTTCTGTTGGGACTTTCCGTTTTGCGTTTGACCAAACGCTACAATTCGAAGGGATTGTCCGTTGTGGTTCTCCCCCCTCCTACACTCGCCGCACACAGGTTCGTACCCTACCTTTGGCTGGACAATTTTTTTGAGTTGTTCGAAAATTCGAAGGGATTGTCCTAAGATTGTCCTTAGTGGTTCTCCCCCCCTCCTACACTTGCCGCACACAGGTTCGGACCCAAACTTTTGCTGGAAAATTTTTTTTGAGTTGTTGGAAAATTCAAAGATTTGTTCTAAGACTGTCCGTAGTATGGTTCTACATTCCCTCCCTCCTCCACTCGCCGCACACAGGTTCGGACCCAAACTTTTGCTGGACAATTTTTTTTGAGTTGTTAGAAAATTCGAAGGGATTGTCCTAAGATTGTCCGTAGTGGTTCTCCCCCCTCCTACACTCGCCGCACACAGGTTTGGACCCTAACTTTTGCTGGACAATTTTTTTTTAGATGTTGGAAAACTCGAAGGGTTTGAGATTGTCCGTAGTGCCCCCCCCCCCCCACCCGCCGCATACAGGTTCGAACTTGAACTTTTGCTGTAAATTTTTTTTTGAGATGGTGGAAAATTCGAAGGGATTGTTCTAAGATTGTCTGTAGGGGCTCTACACCTCTCACTCGCCGCACACAGGTTCGGACTCTCACTTTTGCTGCACAATTTTTTCTGAGGTGGTGGAATATTCGAAGGGTTTGTCCCGTATAAGATCGTATGTAGTGGTCCTAACCCCTACCCACTCGCCGCATCCAGGTTCGGACCCAGTTTTTTGCTGGACACATTATTTTTGAGATAGTGGAAATGGAATTTGACTTATGAGGACCAAATTTGCTAAAGGTGCGCCTTCTCTGACACTGTAGTGTCAGAACTATCTGCTTGTTTTTAGTCTTTAAAGGGGACTGACAATGAGATGTATTCATGGGCGGATCCAGCTATCTGGCAACTGCGTATTCTTCCCATTTGAATGCGTGAGAAACAATCGATTAGTCAAGGGGCCATGGCCCCCTCAAGAATCGATTCTTCCTCATACGTTCAAATGGGAAGAATACATGGTTGCCATATTGCTGGATCCGCCCTTGGATGTATTTCGTACCCCCAAAAGCAGTGGCGGCTCGTGCGAATTGGCAACCAAACAATTTGTCCATTTAAACCTAGGTAAAATAATCGAATCTTGAGGAGGCTGAAAGCTCCTCCTGGAGGATCGATTGTTTTACATTCGTTTAAATGGAGCGAAAGTAATGTTGCCAAATTGCAGGAGCCACCACTGCCCAAAAGTTGACTTCTTTTAAAGCAGCCCTGTTTTCTTTTCAACCTAAAAAAAAATATAGAATGAATAAATCGCTTTCGCACTAACCGGAGGTCAATATTGTTCTTCACGTTCGACATATCGGAGATCAAAGTTTGATACTCCCCTTCTTAAAAAAAAAAAAAAAAAAAAAAAAAAAAAAAAAAAAAAAAAAAAAAAAAAAGCACTCTCCATTGCAAGTTGTTTTCAGAAGAAATATATACCTTGAGAATTAAAAAGTTTCGACCCATTGTGCAGCTGTCAGTGGCGTATTTGGCAACGCTGTAATGTGTCCATTTAAACCCATGTAAAAGGTCGAATGCGAAAAAGTGCACAGGTACCCAATAGTTCGATCTTTTTTATGGGTTTAAATGTACAAATTGCAACGTTGCTAAACTATACGCTACGCGACTGAAAGAAAAATTACATCTTCATCCGAAAACCTAAAAATTCTTCTCGTCGTATAATGGCGTTACCTATAGGTAACACGGAGTATTTGAATTTCTAAAAGATCAAAAAATGCGGCGCTATTCATTCTGCCTGTTGTTACTTATAGGTAACAATATGGCCGGTATGGGGGTTGAAAGAAAAAAAATTATGATCCATTAGTGACAACATGAAAAAAATCCCTGTTTTTTCCCACCGAAATTGGCGAAAAAAAAAAAATTAATTCATACAAAAGAGGGATAAGCTAGACTACCACTCTTAATTCAAATTTACAGTGGCTCGTTGATTTTGTTCAATCTACATGTATGTGCGGCGAGTGGAATACCGTCTCTGCATTTACATATTATGAACACACGCGTAAAAATTCATATTTGAGCGAGGAAGGAGAATACATTAGGAGTATTTTTATGACTGCAAAACATGATCGGAATAGTGTAGAAAATAAACGGACAATGAAAGCTACAGCATCCTGAATGTATCCTAAAGGACCTAAAGCGCCGTTTGCTCATTTGATGGAAACTGCGGGTGAAGGAACTTTTTATCAAATCATCTCTCTCTCTCTCTCTCTCTCTCTCTCTCTCTCTCTCTCTCTCTCTCTCTCTCTCTCTCTCTCCTCCTGTTCCTATTCACTTTTTTTTTTTTCATTTCTAGTTTCCCTAGAAGTGATTAGCAACCGATTAATGGTCCAGTGACACCGATGCCAAAGGATCGCCGTGCCTCATTCATCGACCACTTCTCGATGGAGTGACACAGGATTCTTAGTTATGAATCTCCCATCGTTAGTGCTTAACCCCGCCATTGCGAGTTTTTTAAGCATTTCATGAGTTTGGGAGCGTTTTAGAATTCTCCGGGGAGCTTCCCGCTAAACCGGTGAAGCTCCAAGTCGTTATTTTATTCTCCGATTTAGTTTCTGATAACCCGGGGGAGTTCATCGGAGCGTTCTAGAACTCCGATGAAGCTCATCAGAACTCTTCCCCCGGGTACACCGGATTTATCGGAGTAAGAACTCCGGTATAAAGCCGATGAAAACTAACCTCAAAGAAGTAAACATCTTATTTCCGTGTGTTCACATGGGTGTTTTGGAGGTAATTGAAATGTAAACAGACATTTTTAGCAATAACACGCTGCGCCCGTTATCGTTCTTAAATTCATCGGAGGACCGATGAGCTTCATCAAAACATTATCGGATTCATCGTAAACACTCCCCGGAAATTCTGATGTACTTCCCCGGGTTATCGGATCGGAGAATTCTAGAACGCTCCCTCTTGGAGTAGATATCTCAAGACTTCTCAAGAAATAACGGCCCGCTTCCGTTTTACTCCACACGACGAAACATTGCTAACCACACTTACACGACACACACATAAAATGAATAGTCAGAATAGTCCAAGACTGAAGACTGAGAGCATTTCACGTTTTCACTTTTCTCTTCATTTAATGAGAGTGGGAGGTCCCTTTTCCTTTTCTTTCCTTTCTTTATTTACGTCGATGCACAAACTGTTGGTTAAGGCCCAAGGGTCGGAATCAATCTACACCTGCAGGTATACCTTTTTTCTTTTAGCAGGTTATTTTCCCCTAAAAAAGTTAGGAAAAATGCGTATGACAGCCTCGTCCGATCGAGACCCCGGTTAAAGCGAGCCCGGATAACCGGGGTTCTAAAACTGTACCTACGCAATTATTCTAGGAAGGACACTTGCACTCATATTGCTGCCTACCATGCCTGGCCCTTGAGTCAGGCTCCATTACAACAGCTGTGTACCTATACGATGTTATGATATAACCATTGATGAATCCCTTTGGTGGGACGTGAGACTACTTCCTTTCTCTTATCAAAATGCTCTTGATACAAGGACAAAAGAACGAAGCAATTCAAAAGGCAACGATATCACTTTGTTTCGGAGAGGGAGGGGGGATGTCGCGCGGTGTGTCGGTCTTTACCCGGATGCTTCCTCCTCTGCTATTGTACATACACATATACCCTTCAGCAATTGCGTTTGTTGGAATGCCCGCGTAGAGAGATCTCTCATTGATATTAAATTAGTTCATTTCGCCGTCTGATAATTTTACATACACTAACAGTCATACCAACGAGCCCCTTCATCGTGTGTCGGTAGGAAGGGGGGCTGAGAATGGTGGGGGGTGAGTGGGAGAAGTTTTCCCTCGAGAAGGGGTATAGGAACTTTGAGAGAGATGAGAAGTTTGTTCAATTGCTGCATACACAGAGCTTGAACGACATTTTTTTCCCGGATTCGCTTCAAGTTAGTTCCACCTTAGTTCCACTGAATTTTGTCAGAGGTTCCTAAAGTTGACTTGAAATGAGTATATGTATTGGAACGCAGTTTGATTTAAGAAGCGCATAATCGGAAAACAACAAAGCAACAAAGAGACAACAAGATTCTCCGCAACATTATACGTTGCAACAAAGAATTTAGCGCAAGTATCAACTACCAACCAAACTCTACTAATAATGGAAGTTACGCATAATTTTTTCGAGTACTTAGTTCTAATTTTTTTAATTTGTGTAATATACATATGTATCTTTAAAGTAAGTATAATTAACCAGACGTCAATAATAATTAAAACATAAAGACTGTTATTTATAATTATGTTTTTCTTTCTTTTTTTTCTATTCTTTAAACAAAGGTCCTCCTTTATCACAGAAAAGTCGACGTTCATTAATATTGGTATCATCTTACAACAAAATGAATTAATATTTTTATAATAAAATAGTCTTGCTAAAAATTTTGTTCTTGGAAAAAAAAAAAAAAAAAAAAAATGGAAACTACTGAATAACACGCCAACAAGAGAACGCGCTCTCAAAATGTCCAACACTCTGAAAGCCAACGAAAGCAAACGAAAGTTACTTTTTGATAATGTTTTGTTGGTTTTTATCATGCAGTCTTACCCTCACATTCCATCACGATCCGTTCCAAATATAATAAACGAGACATTGCCGTTTGAAAGTGCTCATTTATGACGTCAATCTCTGTCAAATATTGATACCTTAACTTTCTTTACCCCCACGCATTCAGTGACGCATACGTGAATTGTTGCTTGAGCTTGCAGCATCACTGAAATGCATAGTATAAAGAAACGGGAGTGATGGGGGTGATTCAACAAAGACTGGCGTATAAAACGCAGCCAGTCGAAGCCTAGAATTATCAAACGGATGTATTTTGATTAATACCGAAGGTATTACAATGAAATGGCGGCCGTTATAATTTCTTGGTATTTTAACCATCAATAGTGGAGTCTGCTGACAGTGAAATTGTGGACTCCGTCGTAATTTAGAAGGACCATTTTTGCGTTCCGTCCATGTTACCTTTGACACCTAAGGTGTCGGTTAAAAAATTGTGAGTGCAAAGATTTATTTCATTTTCAAAAAGCTTTGAAAAATATAGAAGAGGGTCAAGAGAATTGACAGTAGTGCGACACGCAGAAAAAAAGAGAGACTGGCATAGACTCGCTCACTCGCACACATTGGCGGATCCAGCCCTCACGAACGGGGGGGAGGACTTGGGATTTTCGCCCCCCCGGTGACCCCTTTCTCCGTTTTACCCTCCTCTTTTCCCCTTCTTTCACCTCGCCTCCCCCTCTTTCCCACCATGTTTGGTCGAACGGGGGGGAGGGGGCGATCACCCCCTTTGCCCCCCGTAACCGCCAGTGCTCGCACGCGTGACGAAGCGTGACGAAGCGTGACTAAGCTGAGGGACGATAGATGCGTCTTTTAATTCGGCTTTTAACAAGTTTGACCGTTTTTCGAAAAAATTAGCTGTTCGAAAACTTTTGACAATTTTTAACCGTCTAAAAATTATTTTCTGACAAATATTTGGGAACGTATTTTTTCCCTTAAAACGCTTGTTTAGTAGCAAATTTTGCACACAACGTTTTTACGTTTACGATAACACTCATGGCCTTGTCACGGCACGCCACTGATTAAACATCAGGTGTTTTTCATCCTTTAAAATCAGCGTAAACGGATTAGAGATTTTTAAGAAAGAACACGCCTGACATCTTGTTTGATCTCGTTGACTCCGAATATTGGTCCAAAAATCATCAGGTTTGATCTATATTCAAAATCTCCATTCCATTTATATGCTAATTTTAAGGAAAGAACACACCTGATGCTATTCTATGTGCGCTTCTCATGGGCGGATACAGGGAATTGTCTTTCTCTCTCTCTCCTCCCATTTATCATTCTTATGTTTTGGACAAAGAGAGCGAGTAATACAAGTTTCTGATTGCTCCACTTGTCTTATCTAGTGATGTGCCGCCGGGAATTATTCGCTGGAATATTCCCGCGAATAAATTCCCGACATCGGGAATATTCCCCATTATCATAAATTCCACTAAAATTCCATTGAATCGCACAGAATTTGTGTTAATTCGAATACTTATTTCAAATTTTTCACAACTCTGAGCCCTGACCAATGACCATGCATCTTCTAGGATCTCAGTGGTCAATTTTGAAATGCTTGTAAAAGCAGAGCTAGGAGATGGACAGTAAAAGAGTGGTAGTAGTGGGGGGGAGGGGGGAGGGCCTGGAGAAGTAAACAAATGAAGGAAAAATGGGTTTACTAATGGAGGGAGGGGAGGTGTCGAGCTGTCCAGCTTTTTTAGTCAATTTTATAAGTGCATAAATAAGAGGGTGTTCAAGATTTTTG
This sequence comes from Trialeurodes vaporariorum, assembly GCA_011764245.1. Taxonomy (NCBI): domain Eukaryota; kingdom Metazoa; phylum Arthropoda; class Insecta; order Hemiptera; family Aleyrodidae; genus Trialeurodes; species Trialeurodes vaporariorum. The sequence goes on along the minus strand of VMOF01000002.1, from coordinate 31,633,444 downwards.
TTTTAAATTATTCACTGTAGGACCCTACATTTTTCTTGATATTGTCTTAGTGTTATGTTAATGGCCAAAGAAGCCCGAAAAAACTGAAAAACAACATCCAAGAACCACAAAGAAACAGTTTTAATTAGCTAAAATTAATATTTTTTAAAAAGTTGGATTTTCAAGGAGTATTCCCGAAAAATAAATTCGCGGGAATTTACCATCACTAGTCTTATCCAAGAGAATCTCTGTTTCAATCCAGTGAGCGCCGGTTGTATTTATATACCAAGAACATGGAGAGAGGCCTTTGCTTTTAGTATTACGGATCCTACGACCTGCGTTTCATAAGATTATCGTCAAACCCATCTCGGAACGGTCGAAATGACCAAGTCCACGGAATGAGCAAACACATCGAGTACAGAAGTATCGAGAGCACAGGCGTACTTAGGGATTTATCCTTCTCTCTCTTTCCCAATCCGAGCAAATATATAACGAGAGAGAGAGAGAGAGAGAGAGAGAGAGAGAGAGAGAGAGAGAGAGAGAGAGAGAGAGAGAGAGAGAGAGAGAGAGAGAGAGAGAGAGAGAGAGAGAGAGAGAGAGAGAGAGAGAGAGAGAGAGAGAGAGAGAGAGAGAGAGAGAGAGAGAGAGAGAGAGAGAGAGAGAGAGAGAGAGAGAGAGAGAGAGAGATGAGAGGGTGAGAAATATTTTCTAGATACGCCTCTGATCGAGAGAACACATCGTTAGACTTCATTCTGTTCCACCCTGTGCGTTGTTGCGCCAACAATTGGACGGATTCTTGCAGAAAGGAACCGATTGCTATCGATGCCCAATGTAGTTGATTCCTTTTTGCACACAGCCGTCCAATTTAGCTGTAACCGACAAAAGAACGGCCTTTGTAGTTTTCGCTCATTTCTATCCATCCTCGCTCGACCCGCCGCGCGCTGCGCCGTCGCAATCGATATCACCTTGTATTCCTTTGCATGTACGTCTGTTTCTATGTTGTTCGTCCCCCCCCCCATTCCCCATCCCCCAACCCCCAACCTCCTCCTTCGCGCCCCTCCATTCTAACAGTTATTATTACTCCTCTCGTTGCTCGATGCTTTTATTTCAAAAGCGGCGCGTCGCTCCCCCCACCCCTTTCCACCACCCCCTTTTCTTCATCGAATAGAATTCCCCGATGTTCTCACTCTGGTAATCACCCCCCCCCCTGTTTTAATGACATTATCGGAACCTCCCCTAGCCCGGTCCCGCCGCTTTTCCTGTGCAATCTACTCTCTAATCCAATCAGCTCAATTTTCTTCCTTTGATTCTCCTTTTCTTCGTGTTTTATGAATATTTAATTAAAATCCCCAAGTCCAACGCAAAATCAAAACGACGGAGAGTTGCAAGGTGAATTCGCAGAGGTGTACCTCTCTCAAAATCAATTTGTATACCTTGAGTTTAAAAACCTTGCGGATTGCGCGTTTGATATTTCATCTTTGAATTGAAACCTCTCGACGGGCTTGAGGAGAAAAGAGCAGCTAGTGAGAAGGCAAACGTGCCCATTGGCGGATACAGGGAATTGTCTTTCTCTCTCTCCTTCTATTTGAACTTATGTGTTAGAAAAGGATAGCAGAGGGGGCCAAAGTCACGTGATCGCCCCCTCTGCTATCCTTTTCTAATACATCAGTTTAAATGGAAGGATAGAGAGAAAGACAGTTGCCCGTATCCACCCGTGAACGTGCCCCATTCTCGCGACGAATCCCGCAGCTCGAGTTCAAAAACGTCATGGTTTGCATTCAGATTTAAATTTTCAGAGTTCATCTGACTCCTTTCGGCTTGAGCTAACTACTTTTTAACCATCAAAGATATTTTCAAATACCCCTTTTCCCATGGTTGTTTTATGACTCTAACCCTTTAACAACCATCTTCGCAGGTTATATAAATAAAGAGAAGCTATAACTCGCTCTTGAGTAGGTAGTTAAATTTTCGTACTCAGCTGTGTTCATTTTGCCTATCTCAGTAATTGAAGGCACTAGAAAGGACATTGATTTAAAAATGTTAGCAATTTGAAGTAGCTATTACTGTTAATGAGAGGTAGAGTTACGAAAACGAGTGCCCTGGAAGTGGTATCAAAAGGGTTAAATGTGGTGGTGAAGGGGGTGGGGCTTGGAATATGATATTTTATTTTTATTTTTTTGTCACTTCTGAATCTTTTTAACCCTCCTCATTAATATAAAATTATTTTTTGCACCCCGCTCAAAACAAATGGGAACTTGATCCCCTATATCTCCCCCCACGGACCGACTATGTCCCCTTCCTCCCACCGATTATGAGAGGAAAATATAGAAATAATAATGAAATAAAATGGAAATGTTACCCAACTTTCCGTAAACGTTATGAACCGAAGGTTGGATTTAATATATAAATCGTCGTATATTTTGGCAGGACAAGAACACAAAAGATGGCAGATGACAGCTCACTCGGTTTCCTGTCCTGCGTCGTAAGAACGTTCGCATCTCTCGCTGCGCATCAAAGTTTTATAATACAACACAGGGCCATGGGCGCCCGCAGAAAAATTTCCAAGGGGGGGGGGCAAAAATTGTGAACCTCAATGGAAGGTCTAGGAGACCCCCCCCTCCCCCCGGGGGAAAAGGTAAAACTTTTTTTTTTTCATCCGAATGGTGTACAATTATTGAGCCATGGTAGGTGTATCACATACTATTAATAATTTTACGTGTTTGATATGGATAAAGGGACAGCAGAGGAAAATGATATCAAGGAAAATGTTTAATTCTTCTGTTGATTGATGGAGGGAGACACAACTTGCGCCAGATTTTACGTTAATCGGAGGAGGAGGACTGTCCGTCCGGTACTCCATTTGGGCTCAAAACAGCATAAACTCGCCCATTCCACAGTATACATATGTATATGAAGATCTAGTTTTCTTGGCGGATCTAGATATGCCCGGGCAGATCTTAAATCTGCCCGGGCACACCTAAACTAGCCCGTTTAAAATGGGTTTTTTTTTTTTTTTTTTTTTTTTTTTTTTTTTTTTTTTTTTTTTTTCCTGTAATGCTTCATGAAAAAATTGCATTCTAAACTCTACTGCCCCCTTCATCATTTTTTTTTTTTCTTTCTAACACAAATGACCTTATTCTTTGCAATTCAATATTCATTAGACTTATGCTTTCGAATAAAACCACTTGAACTATTCTGCACGAGTAAATAAACAAATATAAGTATAAAAATGTAATGCTAACCTGATTTCCAAAAACTCCGATGGCAGTTGCAGTGGACACTTGGTGATGAGGGAACCAGACGGCAGCCAGCTTTGCCGGTACTCCAAGTGTAAACATTTGAGCAACACCGATTATACTTTGGCCGAGGAACGCTATGGTGAAACCATCTCTATCAACGGCTAGCATTTTCAGCCAAGCGCCAAGAACCACCAAAATTGTGCCTAACGTGACACAGACTCGGAGCCCCTGGAAAAAAAATGGAACAAATATTACTGAATTATTTCATTCTCTAGAGGAGCGAAAATATCACCAAGGATCCAAGGAATTTCAAAATTTACCAGGCGTGCCCTCCCCGGAAAATTTTTCTGGATTCGTTACTGTACTGTACATAAGTATGTGCAAATAATAATAAAAAAACTGTTCTTAAAAATGCAAGAGAGCTGCTTTAACATTGAACTGAAGCGCGAATCTTAGTGCGGTGATGGTGTTCGGATTTAATTCCGTGCGCGTCTCCCGAGGGCGTTGGAAAAAAGTACTGCGCTTTTGCACTGCGAGATTTAAAAGAACCACTACTTATTGTTAGAAGATGAAAGACGTGAAAGAAAGATAATATAAAGGATCGAGAAAGAGATGAAGAGGGGGGAGGGGGAGGGAAATGGAAGCGGAAGGAATTAGAAATGAATAGATATGAAATGTTAAAAAAAATAATAATTCGTCCTCTTTTAATTTTTTAGCCGTGGATGTTCTCTGTGCGGGGCTGGGAGTATCTAAGACAGTGAGGCGTTGAAACTCGACAGTGTCGCATATTGCCCATTGAAACCCTTAAAAAATATCGAACTATATAGCTCGTGATGGGTAGGCCATTCGTTACTTTCCGACTCCGAGTAGCGCAACCAGATTTTTTTTTTTTTTTTTTTTTTTTTTTTTTTTTTTTTTTTTTTTTAAGGTATTGCCCCAGAAAATGTCAAAAGGGAATGTTGGCGGATGCGAGGGTTTGCCTCCAACGGGTAGGTAATAAGGAGGGTCCATTGGGCGATAATCCCCCCTCGTTCGTGAGGGCTGGATCCTCCCGCATGAATCGGAAGCATATAATCGTATCGTAAACAGGGATTCATCTTCCTCTCTTTCCTCCCATTTGAACGAGTGCGTTAAAAAAGGACGAAGGAAGTCACGTGTTGTGGCCCCCTCTCCTATCTATTTCAATTGAATATGTTCAAATGACGGAGAGAGAGAGAGAGAGAGAGAGAGAGAGAGAGAGAGAGAGAGAGAGAGAGAGAGAGAGAGAGAGAGAGAGAGAGAGAGAGAGAGAGAGGGGGGGGGGGGGGGGGGAGAGAGAGGGGGGGAGAGAGGGGGGAGAGGGGGAGAGAGGGGGGAGAGAGAGGGGGGAGAGAGAAAGAGGGGGATAGAGAAAGAGGGATGAGAGGGGGAGAGGGGGAGAGGGGGGAGAGAGAAAGAGGAGATAGAGAAAGAGGGATGAGAGGGGGAGAGGGGGAGAGGGGGGAGATGGGGGAGAGAGAAAGAGGGGAATAGAGAAAGAGGGGGGAGAGGGGGAGAGGGGGGAGAGAGGGGGAGAGAGGGGGTGAGAGGGGGAGAGAGGGGGAGAGAGGGGGAGAGAGGGGGAGAGAGGGAGAGAGAGGGGGAGAGAGAAAGAGACTGACAAATGTCTGTATCCGCCTTTGATCGGAATGAGTAGGAATGAAAACGAACGTCATTTTCCCGCAAAAATTTGAGGGTCTGAGGCGAGCGAGCTCTTAACCTTGGGGTTGCGCCACTGTTAATCCAACTTCTGGACTCAATCGTGACAGAATAATTTTGATTATTTGTAATCTTAAAAATCTATAGTAAAGAAAAAGTTTTGATAGAATCGTTACGGCGCTTTTGTGATTCTTTGAAAGGGGGCATCTTTAAGGTATTTTTTTTTTTTTTTTGACACCGCCTCTTTTATTGAATAAATTCATTCGTAGTTGATTCAATCAGGATAAAAGTGAAAAAGTAAAAAAAGAAATCCTAAATATCATGAAATGCCGTCGATCACAAACTTGTAATTGAGGATCCCTGGGGGGGGGGGGGGTGTACGAGGGTCGTCTCAAAAGTAAGTATCGGTTTTTTTTTTACCAAGTACTATTAACCCTAGAGAAAATCTGAAAACAGTGTTAGACGCGTCGTTTCCTCAGCCTCAAGACCCCTTTTTTTATTTTCGTTAAAATCTTTAAAATTGAACAAAGAGCGGCAATTTTACCGCGACCATCTCCCGTCACAGTGGGTCCAAAATTTTACGCAATCAAAGGTATCGTTTTTCAGACATGGGGAATCAATATTGAATAAGGGAACAAAAATAAGGTAAAAAAAACTGTCAAAAACTGATAAAATGGCATCTAACTTTAAACATTTTTTTATAAATTTTACACCAGTTTCCTTATTCCGCATTAGAAAAGAACATCAACATTTGGATCTTAAACCAGGATTAAGAGTTCTTTTCTGATGGAATAAGCTGGTGTAAAATGTATCAAAAATGTCTAAATAAAGCAGGATACTGTTTCGGAAAATAATGTTAGATGCCATTTTATCAGTTTTTGACAGTTGTTTTTTTTTTTTTACCTGATTTTTGTTCTCTTATACAATATTGATTCCCCATGTCTGAAAAACGATACCTTTGAGAGCATAAAATTTTAAGCCCACTGTGTCGGGAGATGGTCGCGGTAAAATCGCCGTAATTTGTTCAATTTTAAAGACAACGGAAATCCAAAAAAGGGTCTTGAAGCTGAGGATACGACGCGTCTAACACTTCTTTTAGATTTTCTCTAGAATTAATAGTTTGTTTTGTTTTGTTTTGTTTTTTTTTTTTTTTTTTTTAGAAAAAAAAACTGATACTTACTTTTGAGACGACCCTCGTATAAAAGCAACTTGGCAACGATATTCCAAAAGTGCTTAAAGCTAATGTCGTTCCTTTCCGTTGGCTGCGGTGCGTTAAGCTTCGAAGCGTTGGGCTCACGCTCACGCGTTCCGCTCCGCTTCGCCGCAGAATGAAGATATTTCCGAGGCAACGCGCAACGCGGGACACAACAAATTTAATCCTTTTTGAGCACCGGGGAGAAAAAAGTTCGCTCACCCTCATTAACGATAGTTTCTATTCATCCCTCTGCAGCCCCTCGCGTTCTTTTACAGCCTCTCGTGAGATTGGACTGAAAAAAAAATATCTGTTGAAAACAATGTCATAATTTTGCACGACCTTAACTGCGTCTTTTCAAGTTGCCGGCGAAGCATCCCTGCTTAGTGTGTCGCTTGGTCTCAGAGACGGAGCACTACGCTAAAATACATAGGGAAGATTTGAGGCACACTGAATTTTCGGGGATTCAACGAAATAACATGTAAAACAACAGTCAACACCTTTTGATGTCGTATGGTGTTGAACGGTGACATTCGGTAGACACATGGGGGATAGGTTGGGAAGTGTAGAGGAGGGTGCTGAAAATTCAACACCCTGCGACGTTGACTGTTGTTTTGTTAAATCCGCGAGAATTTAGCGTGCCTCGCTGCTGCAGACGTTAGTGCTCCGTCTCTATTTGTCTCTGCTTGGTCTTTCCACGGAAACTCACTTCGTGAAAAATGGGTTCAATTTTTTTTTAAAACCAAAAAAAAAAGAACAAAAAACAAAAAGCAAACAAACAGAAAATTGGTAACCCAGTATAAATTATTTCAACTCCCCCCTTTTTTCTGTATTTGTGAGAGAAATGCTACGTGAGTTTTGTACTCGGAGGGGAAAAAAAACTAATTAAATAAGCAACCGATCAAAATTGGGTCTTGAACCGCCTGCATGGAAGACTGTAGGAAATTTATCAAGGGTCGGGCAGGTATTATTGTTCGCAGATAAAACGATGCACCGAGAAAGCAAATATATTTAGAATTTCCACAACTTTTGCATGTTTTCAGCCAGAGTTGGGCAAATATTATTCGACGAATTATTTGCCTAGTTTGGCAACGCAATAAAATCAGATTTTTCGACAAATTATTTGGTCAATTGGCCATACCTCCTCACAGGCAACGGTGTCGGATCTCAATCATCAACTCTGTTGCCAGACTGATTTCATTAACCTAATTATTCGGTTGTCCAACTCTATTTTCAGTTTCAGCTCATTTGTTGAAACAAAAACTGCAGCTTTGACTTTTTTGATGTTACTGAAACCCGAATCATGGCAATACATGCGGATATGAGCTTCTCGTATGCTTCAGATTATACAATTTTCATATTATGGACTCTGGTAATCGGATAACGAGGTAAGTGCATGGAAAAAATATTATCACCATTCCCATTGAGGTGGCCTAGAGTCCCTATAAGTAGAGAGTTAAGACAAGAGGGTAATCAACCTCTGATTGGTTAATGAGTTTTAGGCTCTATGGACGCCGTCGTTGGATGCGATTTACACATTTGTTTACATATACTCTTATTTACAAACGAATGGGGTCCAACGGTATTTTACGGATAAAAGAGTTAATTGTGGACGAAGTTGTTAATTTTAATCATGATGCACCTCAAGAATGTCTATAATTCTCAAAAGAACCTTCAAAAGCGTAAATAGATGTCGATCAACAAAAGCAGTGAAAGATTACAATGTTAGAAACTCTGCGGCACCGTAATCTTTGCACACAACAACGGCCCTCCGAAGTCCGAATGTAAACAAATGTGCAAAATCGAATCCAATAGCGGCGCCCATGGTTTCACTTGTCTTACTCTCTGTGGTTCTCAGATGATATGTCCACAGCCTTTATGTCCAAAACTTGTTCGTCCAAAATTTTATTTGTCCAGTAATATTTTCGTCCAATGTCATTTCGTCCACACGCTCTATAATGTCCAATGAACTACAATGTCCACGAATAAAAAAATTCAAGTACAAAAAAAATGCCCGATTGTTCATATTTAATGAACAGAAGTATTCCAATATTCCAATATAATTTTTATATTCTTGTCTTCTAAAACGAAGCTTAAAAATAAATCTTCCTGTGAGATCCACCAGATGATTTGAAAAAATTACTTACCTATTAACCTACTTGTTGATCAAACGTCTTTAACAAAAGATTGTCAGGGTTATTATGAGTCAATTAAAAAAATACGATACATTTGAATATACTGATCGCTTGCAAAATTCATTTGCCCCAAAGACTTTTCAAATTTTTGGACTCTATTTTATGGACTTATAATCTCTGGACATTTTAATATTGGCCTTTTCTTCTTTTGAACGTTTCCTCTTTGAACCTAATTTTTTGGACTTTGATGTTTTGGACAATAATTTTTGGACATAAAAGTTCCGGACATAAAAATTTGGACGTATCATCTGTGTATCCTCTCTACGTTATATAGGGACTCTATCAATAAGATGACCAATCCTTAGTTATCAAGTTCTTTCCTTATTGCGGTTCATGGAAGGAATGGAGAAAAATGACAGAAGCGTAGACGGGAGACGAGGAATGGGGATGCAGGAGAACCAAGTGAAAAAAAGCAAGTGGGAAATAAGTAGAGTTCTAAAAATTCCTCTCGACTGTTAAATATTAAACAGAATTTTTGAAATTAAATTCAAGTCTGAAAGTGAGCTGACGACGAAGCCTCTTTACTCAAGTCTATCGATTTGGGATGTGCTCAGTGCTTTACGCTGGTGGGAAATTGGAGGAAAGGCGAAGGAATGGCAAAGGAGAGGCGGAGAGGAGAGTCGAAGGAAAGGCGAAGGAGGTATAAATAAAAGAAGAAGCTGCAAGCTTGCAAGCGAAGGAGAGAACGCTCTAAACAGCTCGCAATCTTAAATAAACATGGTACCTACTTCTCTTGAATCTCAAAGCTCCGCGCAACAAGCTACGTTTTAAAAAACATTCTGAACTTGCTCAAGCGGCATTTGCATACCCGAGTGCACGCGGAAAAATTACAACAAAAAGCACTACAAAAAGTCCGCTCAGGTGCGCAACCATTTCCAGACTCATCTTCGACTAGCGCTGGTTTCGGATACCAATATGTAAAAGAGGAAAAAAGATGGTCCATAATAGTGCATGATTGTAGATAAGCGAAGTGAAGAAATATCCGATTGATGGAATAAATCAAATAACTTATAATATTACGAATCAAAAGGGGTGGTGTGTGTAGGGGAGGAATAAAACATCAAGCCACGTCTTCCGAACTTTGACCCCCTAACGCCGTTCATGTATAGAGCAGTAGATAGATGGGTGGATTCGACCGACCGATACATGATGGACATAAACGAATTAATACTCCAAAAGAGAATTACCTCTATGATTTGACCGTAGTGTTAAAATACATATAATATATCAATGGCCTTGGCTCAAGAAGATTTGCTAACAATAGGATGACATAAAGCCGCGTCTACTACTGTACACAATTACACATATTCTACATCGACCTCTGAATGAATAACCACTAAATAAGCAGGTACAGAAAATAAGTAGATATAGAAAATCTAAAACTATAATAAACATTTTCAAAAAAATAACAAATGCTACTTGTCCATTATCCTTTCACATTCCTAAAAGCTTTATCGTTCCGTAGGTGAGTGAATTTTGGAAACTTTTAGTGCCATCGTAGTTTTTTTTCGCTACAATTTACATGAATGCCGAATCTACTTTTCAACCATACATCGCAAAAGTTTAGTTTGCAACATCCCCATTCAATTTTTAAGTAACACGGATCTTAACTTGATTTTTGATGGAAGTATTGTCTTTCCGACAGCCTTGCCGTCTGCCAATCCACAGGACGACTGTCTAATTCTGCTCATATAATAAATTTGAATTCCGATTACTCACAACTGAAACGGTCACCGATAAAAGGACAAATAGCTGCATGTTTATGCAAGTACTTTTTTAAATCGGATCGGGGCAGTTGCAAGGGTCTAAAATTTTGTGTTTTTCACAAAGAAAGTTATAGTGCTATAAGCTGAGAACAATGATGCCTTTGGTTTTTTTCCTACGTTTTTGCCCCGGTCTCAGAGATAGACAGGTTTACGGACATTTCCCCCGCAATTTCCCCCCGGACACTTCCCTCCGGTCATTCCCCCCCCCCGAGGACATCCCCCCAATTTCCCCCCGACACTTCCCTTCCGGTCATCCCCCCCAGTTACTCCCCCCCCCCCGAGGTTATTTATAGCTAATCAAATAATCCACCAACTTTTCCCTCACACTTTTCACGGGTTTGAAGGCCGTGTTTAAAAAGTTGCATTATTTTTGTTTGTTTTATTTTTATTTATTTATTTTTTTTTTTTAAATTTCATTGTTTGTATCATCAAAATTCTTCAAGAAGGGGTATGATCTACAAAACTAAAAAAATCTTTTGGAGATCGACAGTCTGAAAGAGAAAACCAAATATTGCATTCAACTCAAAGAATAAAAACATATTACATCCTGGAATCACTTGAAAACTTGTTGAAAGCAACATCAGAATTTAAATTAGGGATCTCAAGTGGCCTTTAAAAGATAGTGTTGGCAACTATTCCTACACCTTCTCTCCAAAATTGTAAACACCTCGGATTGAAGGCTGCATTATGTCTAGAGGTGAAAATATTCGAAATTTGAGGGGATCTAGGGGTCCACCCTAGAATTCCAAAGAGGGTCCACGGGTCTCGCCCAACTTTTTCGAAGCGGTCTGGGGATATCACCCAGAAAAAATTGTGTTAGAAAGTGTTCGTAGGGTATGCCCTATAGCTTATTTTTTTCATTATAATTAATATTTATTTATTAATGTAATTATGATTATAAATAATTATTTTATAAAATAATTTTAATAGTAATTAATTAATAATAAGTAGGGGGAACAGACGGGGGGATATCCGAGGGGGATAGCCGGTGCGGGATAGTCGGGGGGATAGCCGGGGGGGATAGCCGGGGGGGTGTCCTTGGGGGGGGGGGGGGGGGGGGAGTGTCCGGGGGTAAAATTGACAGGGGGAAAATGACCGGAGGGAAGTGTCCAGGGGGGATGTCCGGACACCGATACGCACGTGCAAAGTTGTAAAAAATCGTATGCGTATAGTGACATGAGAGTGAGACATCACTATCTCATCAGAATTCCCATTTAAAACAATGTATTTTGGGCCAAAATCGCAAGTCCGGAACAATTATAATGGGACTTAATTAGAAACAAAAGGCATCTTTGTTCTCGGTGCATCAAGTACTTTCATTTTCTTTATAAAAACCACAACATTTTTAGACCCTTTCAACTGCCCCATTCGATTCGATTGACACCAAAATATCTATACTCAAAGGAAATGTTTTAATGTAACCCTGTAATGGCTCGCACGTTATGATAAGCGAGGAAAAATCTCAGTAAGTAATTTCATAATTTTATTACCGACGCGACACATCCAATCATTGTTCGCCTAACACTTCTCTTCCGGTTAGGCGCATCTTTGAATTTTCTCATCATCAAAAGAAAATCGTTAAACGTTTGACGCATTTTATAAATAAAGCTCCGAACTCTACACTCACAGACTTCTTTTGGAAGCGGAAAGAAAATGAGGGCAAAAATGATAGCTTTACGCAGGGGGTGGCGACCTTTGGCGGAAATGAGTTTTTAACAACTGTAACCCCTGAGAAGAGAGAGGTTCAATCTTCTTGCCGCATTGCTGCGCCTCGATCCCGGAAACCACTTTTCATACTCAGCGCACGACAACGGCGCTCAGTGGCTGCAACTTTTAATCACATAAAATTTCCGTTTGAAAGCTCAAAAGACTAATTTTACACACTTTAATCATCATTTCAACCATCAACAGAGCTGTCGCACACTTTTGCTGTAAGCGTTTTAAGGGTCGATTCAAATGTAAATACTTGAAAAAAAAACGTTATTTGGAGCACTACAAACTCACGAAATCCATTCATAAACTCATAAAATGCTTTGTACCGCGCAAGCGTAACTGCGGCGTATAAGACAGTAATAATGAGAGATTTTTATCTAAATTTCGCTACTCTCTCTATGTTGACATCCACAGAGTAATTAGACACCAGAGTAGTGCGATCAACATCCGATTAATGGTACCGTGACACCATGGTGACACCGGTGTCAATGAAAAGTCGTACTTTATTGGTCCCTTCTCGGTAGAGTTACAGTATTATTAGATGGGAATCTCCTATTATTAAAGCCAAACATAGGCGGACCGTGACCAAAAAAAGTGGGGGGGGGGCTAAAAAGTGATGACCTTTTTATTTGCTTCTCAAGTCTCAAGTGATGACTTTTTCCCGATTTTTAGCCCCTCCGCCCAAAAAAAAGTGGCGGGGGGGGGGGGGGGCTATAGCCTCCCCCCTTAGCCGCTGAAACGGTCCGCCAGTCCGCCTATGAAGCCAAACACTGTCATCAAGCTGGCGAATTTAAAAGCATTTTATGAATTTATTGGTCTATCTGTAGGTTTGTTTTAGTCTATCTAGAGGTATATGAGTAGATTTTGTGAGTTTTTAGTGCTACCATCGTTACTTTTGCAGATTTTTACATCCGATTTGACCCTTAAATTGCAACAGCGCCATCGTCAAAATGGGACCCTTGCTAACTTTTGTCATAAGCAATTGAACGGTTAGATCTTGCCAGCGAAAATGACGATTAGCACATTAAAAAATCACAAAATTCACTCAGAGTCTCATTAAATGTCTTTAAAGTTTCAGTCGTAATAGCGGAGCTACGCAGGTGCCATCGTGAGGCTCCTTTTTAATTTGAGACATATTGCTCTGTGTGTTTCTGTATAGAGAATGAAAAATTAGATAGGAATCTCCATTGATGACTGCATTGCTTCGCGATCTATAAGCGAAGCTAAGCAGGTGTCATGGGAGATTCTTCTTTAATTTGCTACTCCCTATAGTTTCAGAAGAAAAGCCTCAAAACTAGATCGGAATCTCTCATGTTACCAGGGTACCAGCCTGCGTAGCTCCGCCATCATGCCTTGAACTTTATAGTCATTTTGTAGTCTGTGAGTGAATTTCGTGATTTTTTAGTGTACTCGTCATTTTTGCTGGTTTTCACACAATAATTAACAATTCAATTGCCTATAGTAAAAGTACTTTTCAAAGAGGAGTAATGATTTTTTGAAAATGGACCCAAACCGAACTTTGACCTTCGACGATATATCGAAAACGAAAAACGATATCGACCTTCGATTTGCACCGAAAGTCTTAAAACTTTACTCTCTTTTTGATTATTAAATAAAAAATGAAGGTTTGAAGTTTTGGATTTAGGGAGATGGTTCCTCCCCTAGGGGCCCCAGAGAGGGCCTCCCAGAGAGGGCCTCCCAGAGAGGGCTTCCAAATCGGCGACCCGAAAAAGATGCCCCCCTCAAAATAATTGAACATGTGTTTCAGCGTTTTTCGAAATTCGGATCCTCTCTCGAGATATTCAACATGGCTTCTTTTTTAATTGACAGCGTGTATAGTCAAATGATACCATAATATCCTGAAGGTATATTTTTACACCATATGGATGATGAGAAAAATTTGAAAAAAAAAAAAAAAAAAAATCATGTTTGTACGACTCAAAAAGCAAATTTTGAGATTTATACACAAATGTCAGGCCAATAAAGGTCTGAGATAATATGGGCTGGACCTATTTTGAAGTTCCTCTATGACAGTTATAGATTTTCCATTAGACTGCCACTCAAGATAAAAGTATAGCTCGTTGGCGGAATCAATCGTTCAAGCTCACTGCGCGGCGGTTGAGAGCGCGACGCAAGAATCTCCCATTTACACAGCATTGTTCCTAACCCCCACCACCCCACCCCTCCCGCCTCTCTCACGCTTCAACTCTCTCCCACTCCTTTTCTCTTTCTCTCTCTCACTCTCAAACTTTCCCCGTCAAAAGCAATTTCCCGTAAATCCCAAAACAGGGACTGGGTTCTCCTTTTTTTAACGGCGAAATTCGATGATGAGAGGGAGATTGGGTCTCCTTTTTTTTGGTGCGCATTCTGTGGTTACGCCAAAGAGAGGTATGCCGATGCAGCCTCTTCCCCTCCCCTCAATTCTGCTCAAACACGTAAATCGTCGCTGCATACCGCAAGGTAAATCAATTTACGTGTTCGCATCAAACATATTTTGAATGAAAAAATAGAGTTTGAATTTCACATTTGGTCGAGTGTTTATTAGCTTTATCGAATGTACACAGTCGGGAAAAGAGAGTCAACGAACAGACTTTTTTATATAAAAAAAAAAAAAAAAAAAAAAAAAAAAGAGAGAAGCTACGATTCAGGTGATTTTAGGCAAACATTTTTCGGATTTCAATTCAATTAATAGCGCCACTAGTTTTTGGGAAAAGTTGTATTTTTGGCATTTTAAATAAACAAAGAAAAATCGCAAAACCCAGGAACGTCGGCACCTGCGTAATTTTTCATGAAGTTTTTAAGCCAAAAACGAGCAAAATTGGTTGAGGGTTTCATGCCCTTTCTCAAGGCTATATTTTCAAGCTATATTTGTGTCGACAAATTATCAAAATGAAACCTTTTTCATTTTGATGGAGTCCCAAGTATGATTCCAACTTCAATCATCATTCTTGGAACTCTTGTGTGTTATTGTTTCATTTTGATAAGTTTTCGACACAAACATCGGTTTTCATACCTTTCACAACCTCCTGCGAGAAATTGAGAGTATTGAGACGTAAGAATTCAAACAGACGCCGTCAGTGTTTTCTGTTTATTTGTTCATAAAGTCAGATGTGATGACAGTCGGCCATGAATGTGCCGCGCTAACCCCTCGAAATATTGTGCACTTGGTGGAAAGATACAGGGGTGAAGAGTGTCAAGTGTTTTTCGCAATTTGTGAGTTTATTAATCAATTTAGGTGTTTTCTGATGCTGCCATTGTCATTTTTACGGCTCTTTACCTAAGAATTGACACTTTTAAAACGCTCTAGCCAAAGTGTGCAACAGGCCCATTGTTACTTTTTCTCTATTACAGAGCTTTTATGTTGTTGTTGTTTCCATCGGTTTCTTCGTAACATTTCACTTAAGAATCAGTTATTTCTGATTCTAGCTTAACTGCAAAAGTGCGCAACAGACCAACTCAAAACTTTTAAGTGACATGTTTAGGTTTAAACTACTTGATAAATGTGTTCTCTTTAGTTCAACTTGGTCTTGAAAGTTTATAAATGATAAATTGAAGAGAAATGTATATTCTGATTATGCACCCCACTTTCAAAATTGGTACCGGTTGCGCGAAGTGGGGGCAAACAGATAACTCAACGGTGAGAGACAACGATAAACAATGCTCCTGATTGGCTACAAACATTGTTTTCTGCGTTCATTGGCATTGTTTCATTGGCGTTCGGTGTCCCCCGAAAAGTTCTGAATCTCAAATCTTCACCCGAACCTCATAATAAAATTCGATTCAGCAAAACCAGCGAAAGAAAATATTGTGAGACAAAGAGTGCAGTTCAGAGACTTTAACAAAAAACCTCCTTGTGTTGAACTTAGGAATTCTCGTCATTTCAAGCGAAGAGATACTATTCCTACTCCGCTGTACCTGTTTTTGCCTATGCCAATAATTGAAGGCGCCCAACGATGCATTTTGTTGAGATAGACGCTTATTGATGCATTTAATATCGTGCACTTGGTGGAAAGATACAGGGATGAATAGTGTCTAGTGTTTTTCGCAATTTGTGAGTTTATTAATGAATTTTAGTGTTTTCTGATGATGCCATGGTCATTTTTACGGCTCTTTACATGTGAATTGATACTTTAAAACGCTCTAGCTGAAGTGTGCAACAGACCCATTAGTTGAGGCTCGCTGAAAGACGAATTTGAAAATGACTGTAACGGCGTGAAACTCGATAACGTCATAGTATAGGTCCGGCGGAACGGTCCAACTGAAATAAAAGTAATCCTAATAACCGAAATAAACAAAGACTGTGTAAAATGATGTCCAGCACGAGTTCGCCGGAATCCATCATCCATCATCATCAAATGCAAGTTGCAACAAGAAGCACGAATAGTCACATACACAGTTATTTGAAGGCGTTTTTATCAGGAATAGTGAAGACCCGTAGTATATTATCAGTAATTTGATTTCAGTTGGAACGTGCCGCCGCGCGCCGTGCCCGCGCCGGACCTTTACTATAACGTCTTCGATTTTTGGGCCGAAACGAAGCCTTTTCAAATCGTTAGACATTTTCGCAACTTTGAAAGTGTTTTAGTTCTCGGGCCCGTGATCCAAAAAAATATAAAAAAATACTGAGTTCCTTTCATAAAGTACTTAAAGAAAATTAAATAAAAATAAAAATGTGCGCAACAGATCCATTGCGAGCTCGTCAAATTGAAAATGAGGAACTTTGATGAATTTTTTGGCCACGTTTTTTCGATCTCAGGCCATAGCGCATCGTTGCCAAACATACTCACACGGTTTGGCTGAGATAATAAAATACGCAACTGTTGCGTTGGTTTCACTCGAGCCTCAAAATAGAATTTGCTACTTAATCGCAGACCTCCATTCTTTTGTACGGTAAAAATTTGCGATGACCCCATTAAGATTTAAAGAAGGCATTGAGTCACGTAGTTTGTTAGTTTTGGGAAAACCACGCCAATGGGGCAGTTGCAAGGGTCTGAAATGTTGTGTTTTTTGTAAAAGAAATGCTTGTACTTGATGAGCTGAGAACAATGGTGCCTTTGGTTTTTTTCCTAAGTGCCCCGGTTTTGGAGAAACACACGTATAAAAATGTAAAAAATCGTGCACGGAAAAAAGGGTTGACGGCACTACCGGCAACTTAGGCGTCCTATATGTAACCGGCAACTTTTGAGGGCCATGCCACCAATTTACTGAACGTCAATAGTTGGGGGAAAATCCGCTAATCAAAGTATTTTCCTTTTACTATTGACGTCAAGTACCTCTAAAGTTGGTGGCATGGCCCTCAAACGTTGCCGGTTACATAGGACGCTTAAATTGCCGGTAGTACCGTCAACCCTTTTTTTCCATGTGTGCATAGTGACGTCACTACGCGGAATCCCCATGTAAAACAATGTATTTTGAGCCAAAATCTCATCTCCGGAACAATGGGACTTAACTAGAAACCAAAGGCATCTTTGTTCTCAGCTTATCAAGTGCTTTCATTTTCTTGATAAAAAAGACAACATTTTAGACCCTTGCAACTGTCTCATTCTGAGGGGACGCTGAAGTGAATTAGCATTCGTTGCAACGACGATCCTTCTACCATTCAAGAAAAAAACATTATAGCAAAGGATCTGGAGCACATTTATCGCTACCGCTAATCTAAAGCTGCAAACTGCTTAATAATTCACTAATTTTGTTGTGAAATAAGAGCAGCGTTCGAAATCTAATTTAGACAAACAGGGGTAAGACGGGCTATATCGGTTATAACTTATCTAATCGATAGGTATGGTGCCTTCTAGCAAAAACTGAGCCAACTACTTGCTTTTAGACTCTAAATTAATTTCGTGGTGTGTTTATATTCTGATTTTCATCGAGCGAGCGCTTCCCATAGACTATAACGTGCGATTGATTTCGTATATGTTATCGAAAAACTGATCTAATTACGAAGAGTGCTTTCGCATCGTATAGGGGTCAATTGACTTTGATCGGTTGCTGTAATTTTTATCGTGTTTTTAGGCGTGCCATGCAGGGATGCGAACCGTTCCGGAATTTAGAGCCGGTTCCGGTTCCAAATCATCTGATAAATTTAGAACCGGTCGTGGTTCCGGTTTCAGCATGGGTCTGAAACCGGTTCCAGAACCGGGTTCCGATTTCCGGTTCTTTTTTTTCTTTATTTTTCCTCAGTGTACTGCTTTCAAGCAGAAATAAACTTTAGGGCTTTTGTAGTTAATAATATTTATTGTTTTATATCGTTCCGCATAAAAATAACATGAAAAAAACTTGATTCTTGCAATTTGAGGATAAAGTTCATGCGAAAATGCTTACTTCAAAATGTATCCTAAGCATGTTTCCAAAATTCTTTTTGAAAAAGAAGGTTTATAAAAAATGAGAATCAAGCAAAATGGTAATTTAATTTGGATTACGGCGAACATAAGAGCTCAAAGTGAATCGAGTTTCAGGAACCTATGTGAAACCAGTTCCATTTGCGGTTCTCAACTTTAAATTCGGGTTCCGGTTCGGGGTTCCGGTTCTGACGTGACCAAAGATCCAGGTTTCGGTTCTGGTTCCGGTTCCGTCAAATGGAAAGGTTCTCTCGGTTCTTGGGTTCCGGTTTCGATTCCGGTTCGCATCCCTGGTGCCATGTGACTGAGGCTCATTTTCATGTTGAATTGATTTTAATTTGGATAAGTCTCGAAAAGACCTCAGCCGTGAATAACCCCAAAAATTCCTCAATGGTGGCAAGACCATGCACAGGGTACCCCTGATAAACAAGGGCGGATACAGGAATGTGTCTATCTCTCTCTCTCCTCCCGTTTGAACGCTTGTGTTAGAAAAGGATAGTAAAGGGGGCATCACGTGACTTTAGCCTATCTCCGCCCTTTTCTAACTCACGCGTTCAAATGGAAGAAGAAACAGAAGACGAATTCCTGTATCCGCCCATGCTGTTAATGTGTAATAAATTGGATACTCTGTTTGGAATTTCAAGTTGTAGTACTTTATTTTACCCAGTCACTTGATCTTTTTGACATACATACATACATATAAACGTTTTAGAAAACTGGTTCTTTTAATATTTCTAGTTTTTTTATTTTTTTTTGGGGGGGGGGGTCAAGGAGCCCTGCCACGAATATTTTATCAGAACTGAATCAATCGGAAAAGCTGAGAAGCTGACATCATGATTTGTATATTTTTTTCTTTTTATAAGCATCCATTCATTTTAAATTCCTTTTTTTGTATTTGCTTTTTCTTTCTGGAGGAAATTCTGATGATTTCAGATTATTTTGCTGGGTACCGGGTAACACCGTATCAGTCTTCCCTTCGCACCGGGGTAAGAAGGGGAAATTGGACTTGTTTCACTCTTTGACAACCAACTTGTTTTATTTTGTTTTTATTTTAACCCAAAAAAGCCCTCAGCATCAAGTGAATAGTAGGCAATAAGGCAAGTAGGCATCTATAAAAAACTTTACTATAGAAGGCTTTCAGTGCAGTAAGCTTGCAAAGTTTAGCCACCCCCTCTAGCAAAGATTGCCTCTATTATCTTGCGCTCATCGATAAACAATTCACAAGACCGTCCGTTGAAAAACCGCAATCTCGCCATGAATATTTTAACGACCGATGCAGAAGTCAAGTGAAGCCGATAGAGGAATAAAGCCCGGTTTGCATCAGAACACGTTTTAAGGCTGTCTCTAAAGAAGTACAAACTTCCCTCAAAACAATTTTTTCAAAACTTCATTCATCACCATTGAAGTCAACCGCAGTTTTGTGGGCAAGGGCAAATAGCTGATTATAACTCTATCCCGATTCGGATTATTTGATTGGAATAAATCTGGCGTAAATGCAATCACGAAAGCTTAAAATCATATCTCTTCGTAAAAACCTATAATATGAGCAGTGTTGCCAGATTGGGGTGAAAAAGCCGTACGTTTTACATTAATTTAAATGGGGATGATACGGCTTTTTACCCTCGATCTGGCAACACTGAATATGAGGCACGAGCTATAACTATATGTAGGGATTATGCTGTGATATAAGTTCTAGCCCACTCTAAGTGTGACAGCATTGGTCGAATTTATGACTACGGACAGACAGACAGACGCCACAGAAAGTGTGTGCATTTACACCTTCAAACCACATATGGTTAAATAATATTGATACTTCGTGGATGAATATTCTTTAGGAGAGTATCAAGCATGATGAGATTCAAATATTTTATAATTATCATGATTGACTTAGTCACAGCGAGCCAAATATCGAAACAAAATACCTTGAAAATCTCTGCGCCATTGCAATACTTTCTCTATTTCTAACTTTGTTAGTAGTGAGAAAGTAAAAATACCTATAACTTCAGACCCTTGCATGCAACTCCCCCGCTGTTCACGAATTGACAACTTTTAAATCCAAAAAGTCATCAGCCTTCACAGCAACGCCCACGAGGAAGTTTTGAAAGGCATGCGGTCACAGCGAAGCGAGCCCTGCGAGCCACGGAATCTTCGGTATTTCAATACGCGAACACTCGGCTCTGTGGTCCGTGCAAGGTCCGGGGTCAGACAGCCTTGTCTAGTCAACTTGATTTCGACAGGTCAAGGGGTGAGAGAAGAGGTCAATTGGAAAGGGATGGTGCTCGATAAAAGGAAAGGAGGAGGAATAAGCAAGTTCATCATCAGTAGAAGCGGCAAATGAGTTGGGAGTATTTCATTGCCACGCCATTTCACAGGTATCTTCGCGAAAAAGCAGTGGCGTTAAAAATGAAACAAAGCAGAGCAGTTGAAAAATTTTGGCATTTTAGTATTTATGAAGTATAGACTGTTTTAGTAGAGCGATCGATCGCCGTCCGAAGACTCTGATTAAATGTATTCTCCCCTTAAGCGCATCTTGGAACGGAACTTCAGGCTGTTAAATCAAAAAATTAATGTGACCTTTTTGCAATTGTGAATTCTACGTCCTAAAAAATGCTTGATTATGCCCAATGGGTCTGTTGGGCACATTTTTATTATTTCATTTCCATTAAATTATTGATGAGAGGAACTCACAGTATTTTTTTCCAATTTTTTTTGAACATGGAATCGAGAACTAAAACGCTTTCGAAGTTGCAAAAATGTTGAGCGATTTGGAAAAGTTTCGTTTCGGCGCGAAACTTGATGACGTTATTGTAAAGGTCTGGCGCGGCGCGTTCCAACTGAACTCAAATCACTGCTAATAATACGCGTCTTCAATATTCCTGATAAAAACGCCTTCAAATAACTGTGTATGTGACTATTCGTGCTTCTTCTTGCATTATTGGTGAGCCTGTGAAACATAAGGTGTGCTCGTCTTTCTTAAAATCTCAACATTATCCCAATATTCCAGATGACATTTCAAGAGTCCTTAAAGTATAAAAACTGCCAACGGGAGTCTATTCTCTCCGAGTACTGTACTGACTAGCTGATGCAATTTAGGGGCACCGTCATGTCATGTCATCTAGCGGCGAATCATGGAACCGGAAAAGAAGCGATTGCTATAAAGCCAAGATAATGTAATTTTCCGCCTCAAAAAACATTATTGGGCGTGTTTCAAAAGTTTTTGTGAGGGTTAGTGGATGGCCCTTTGTGAATTTTTATAATATGTGCTCAAATAAATTAATAAATTTATAAAAATTGAAAGTATAAATAAATATTGCTGGTGCATAAAGCTCCAAGTCAAATAAAATGGAGAAACTTTAATTGTGAAGGATGTGAGAAATTCCTCCAGGAAAATCTAAAAAACCTAAATAATGATCAGTAACGGCGTAGACAGTTGCCGACTCTCCACTTGCTGAAATTTAAAAAATAAAAATAAAAATAGCAAAAATAACAAAAAAAAACCATTTTACGTATAATATAATCGATAAATATTTCCCTAGAATTATTTATAGTCGATTTACCTTGTAAATGTTTCTCAGAATTTTCGTAATTATTGCCTTAAAGTGATTTCATGGCACGTGACCAAGGCGATCGATTAGTCGATCGATTAATGGTCATTTCCCGGACTCTGTGGAGTTTTTTTTTTTTATAAAACCAGGATTGTCAGCACCTGGAGGTAGATCTAACAAAGATATCTGTTAAGTTTGGATGCTCGAATCCGGAAAATAAGGACGTAACTATGGGAATTCGCACAATAATCATTGTTCGATTCATCGTATCGCATAACGGATTCCGAATTCCCATAGTTACGTCCTTATTTTCCGGATTCGAGCATCCAAACTTAACAGATATCTTTGTTAGATCTACCTCCAGGGGCTGACAATCCTGGTTTTACGGAAAAACTCCACAGAGCTCGGAAAATGACCATTAATCGATCGACTAATCGAACGCCTTGGTCACGTGCCATGGAATCACCTTAATCTGGCCCTAATAAAAGTTTGTCAAGTGGTCTGAAACGACTGAAACACCCTGTAGTAAAATAATGAAAAGAAGCACGTATAATAAATCTACCTCGAACTCGGAATTCATGGACGGATACAGGAATTCGTCCTTATCTCTCTCTCCTTCCATTTGAACACGTGTGCTAGAAAAGGATAGCAGAGGTAGGCCATCACGTGGCTTTAGCCCTTATCTCTGTCCTTTTCTAGCGCACACGTTCAAATGGGAGGAGAGAGACAGACAAATCCCTGTATGTATCCGCGTATGACTTGAATTCAATAACGAGTCGGAGTCTACAATAAAGGGTCATAAACTCAGGAAAATGACGTGCTCCTTCGGAGGAACTATCAAAGAGTCCGTATTGAATTAAGGAAAATTGTTTATAGAAAATAGTCATCTCGCTTCTAGTAGCTCATAAAAAGGCGGGAAATTATATTATCTCAGCTTTATAGCATTCGCTTCTTTTCCGCCTCCATGGTTCGCCGCTAGATGACATGACGGTGCCTTCCGGACTGCCCGTCCTAAATTGCATCAGCTAGTCAGTACAGTACTCGAAGAGAATAGACTCCCGTTGGCAGTTTTTATACTTTAAGGGACTCTTGAAATATCATCAGGGATATTGGGATAGTGTTGAGATTTTAAGAAAGACAAGCACACCTTATGTTTCACTGGTTCACCATTAATGCAAGAAGAAGCACGAATAGTCACATACACAGTTATTTGAAGGCGTTTTTATCAGGAATAGTGAAGACGCGTATTATTATCAGTGATTTGATCTCATTGTCAGTTGGAACGCGCCGCGCCGGACCTTTACAATAACGTCATCGAGTTTCGCGCCGAAACAAAACTTTTTCAAATCGCTCGAAATATTTGCAACTTCGAAAGCGTTTTAGTTCTCGATCCAACAACTGTTCCGAAAAGCGACAAGTGGCGCTATCCATCGGATTGTAATCTGGAAAAGTTTCGCCTGGAATCACCTTAAGGTGATTCTATGGCAAACTCCCGAAAATTTTAATCCAATAGATAGCGTTACTTGTCGCTGGCTCCGAAATAAGCCGTTTTTTGACGGTTTTCGGCTGATTTCTCTGAACAGACGAATAAGAGACGAAAAATCGGAATGTCAGCACCTGCTTAATTTTTTGCTTGATTTTTTGAGCCATAAACGGGCCAAATTGGTTCTAAAATAAAGGCGAAAGTATGCAAAGAAAAAATCACGTGTAATTTGGAGTTGTATCAGTAAAGATTACAGGTTTCTGTTTCACCTGTAATCTTTACTGATACAACTCCAAATTACACAGGCTTTTTTCTTTGCATACTTTCGCCTTTATTTTAGAACCAATTTGGCCCGTTCATGGCTCAAAAAATCAAGCAAAAAATTAAGCAGGTGCTGACATTCCGATTTTTCGTCTCTTATTCGTGTGTTCAGAGAAAACAGCCGAAAACCGTCAAAAAACGGCTCTTTTCGGAGCCAGCGACAAGTGACGCCATCTATCGGATTAAAATTTTCGGGAGTTTGCCATAGAATCACCTTAAACGGATTTTTCATGGATCAAAATCGAGCCGAATCCCATATCAAGTCGCATTAGTCGCAAGCTATCTTTCGAGTTGACTCACCTTTTTCTCAAGAAGCCAAGAGGCGGGAAAGACGAGAGGAACATAAACGGCCATGAAGATCATCGAGGTCCAATTGACTGCCATGGCCGAGACTCCGTAGTATTTGATGACGACATTCGTGATGATGGAGTACTGGATCCAGTGACTGGCATTGCACATGGAGACGAGGGCGAAAAGTATCAACATGATCCATCTTCGTTTGTAAATGCGGCACTGATTTTCATCCCGCCCGGCTGCAGCATTGCCTGTCAACATATCACGGTTTTCCCATTAACGATTACAGCCGTAGTGTATATCATATAATATGTATCAGTAGTATACTCACGTGGTCGAGTTTTACGAACGCATGATTGTCAGATCTCAAGCTGAAATCCGTATATTTTTCATTTACTCAAATGGGGCTCTTGCAAACTTTTGCTATAAGCAAATAAATAGTCCAATCTTATGGAAAGACCAGCAAAAATCACGAAAATCACACTATGAAAGTCTAAAATTCAGTAATATACTCACATAACTGCTATAACGGCAAGATGGGAATGGCGGTTCGACGCAGGTATCATGGGAGATTCTTGTATATTATGTCACTTTCTCTAAGAAACACAGAGATATGTCTCAATTAAGATAGGAATCTCTCATGATACGTGCGTCTCTCCGCCATTAAGCCCAATTGTGAGAGTGAATTTCGTGATTTTTTAGTGTACTCATCCAACGAAGTATACATTTATCTAGAGTGGAAGTTTAATGAGTAACCTGCGTAACCACCATGTGGGATTTTTAGGTTAGGTTTAAGAGAGTAATTTGTCCATTTATTCCCATGTATTTTGATGCGGAGACGACGCGCGACGACGTGACGTCCGTGGAATAGAAACATGTTCGTTGCGTCAAAATACATAGGAATAAATGCGGACAAATAACTCGCTTAAACCTAACCTAAAAAACCCCCATGATGGTTACGCAGGTTACCCATTAAACGTCCACTCTAGATAAATGTATAGCTCGTTGAATGAGTACACTAAAAAATCACCAAATTCACTCTCAGAATCGGGCTTAATGGCGGAGAGACACAGGTATCATGGGAGATTTCTATCCAAATCGAGACGTATCTCTGTGTTTCCGTAGAGAAAGTGACGTAATAGACAGGAATCTCCCATGATATCTGCGTTGAATCGCCATCCATTACGATCTTGCCGTTATAGCAGTTATGTGAGTTTATTACTGAATTTTAGACTTTCTTAGTGTGATTTTCGTGAATTGATTTCCGCTGGTGTCTCCATCAGATTGACTATGTATTTGCTTATAGCAACCGTTTGCAAGAGCCCCATTGCGACCACAAGGACAGTAAAATGCTCTTGTATAGTGTCAGCAATGTTTATATTGAGAGTGGTGTTGATGCAGTGTTGCCATTTTTCGGATAATCATCCGATTTTCTTCATTTAACTTAATGTAAAAGTTGTTAATTAATGAATAGGAAAATCTATGGCATCGCCGTGTTCATGATCAGTGGATTAGCGTGCAAATTGGCAACGTTGCAATTCTTCCATTTAAACACATGAAAAATATCGAAGTGTTGGGTGTTCGGTGAAGACATTCGCATTCGACCTTTTACATGGGTTTAAATGAATGGTCTAAGTATGACGTTGCCAAATCGCACGCTACGCCGTTCATGATACTATACTGAAGCGATGTCGATGAGTTGCGATTGAATCGTCACCCTCTTCTTGTTATGATTCCAGGGTCGATTAGTTTGAACCGTGAACATTACGGCGCGTAGCGCTGCTCAAAACGTCAACAGTTTGCGGCTAAAATTGACGAATTTACGCCAAAAGCACACATTTTATGAACCTCGGCGCCTGCAAGCATACTTTAGGAAGATACCCTGAAAGTTTCAAGCTGAAATAATAAAAAATAAAGCCGGAAATTATGAAATACAAAAATTCCCGTAAGCCTCAATGAGTGAGAATGAGGCAGGTAGATATATTATCACTCGCACTTACTCTGACTCACTGAGCTCATGGCGAAATGAATATCATAATTAATTGCTTACATTCTGAACGAATTGCGCTATGGTTTTGGGCTCAAAAAATCCATAAAAAACTGTTTGCAGGTGCTGAAATTCTTTGATTTGACGTTTTATCTTTAATTTTCAATGTAAAATGCCAAGAGCATGACTGGAATCACAAGTGATTTCAGTGCTTTCAGGCAAATCTTTTTTAAGATTTCAATCCGATGGATTGCGCCACCAGTCACTTCAGGGAAAAGTCGTACTTTTGGCATTTTAAATTGAAATCGTAGAAACATCGCTGAATCCAAGAACCTTGGCACATGCATATTTTTTTATTTATGTTTTGAGCCCGAAACGAGCAAAATTAGTTGAGAATTAAAGCCGCAATATTGGAAGTTCATTTCCCCATAAGCTCAGTAATAGTGAGTGCAAGTGTACCTATGTCCAATGTCCATCTGCCTTACTCGTACTCATTGAGGCTTATGGGAATTTTCGTACCTCCAATATCCCGGCTTTATTTTTGAGTGTTTCAGCTTGAACCTTACAGGGTATCTTCCTGAAGTATGCTCGCAGGTGCCGACTTTCCTCTTAACACTTTTAGCAGAAATTCGTCAATTTTAGCCAGAAACTGTTGACTTTTAGTATTGTAAATTCATCAAATTTAGCCAAAAACTGTTGACTTTTTGATCAGCGCGACCTGGTGTCCACGATTCGAATCATGACATGAACCATAAAACCACAGAAAATATCGATTCGAGGAGGCGCACTGTGCTGCGTACATCCTTGCATCGATATTACAAATGGTTTTTATGTACGAAAGCAGCGTAGCCAGATGACACGCGACGCGGAAAGCAGCGTAGCCAGATGACACGCGACGCGGAAAGCAGCGTAGCCAGATGGCACGCGAAGTGAAAAGCAGCGTAGCCAGATGGCACGCGAAGTGGAAAGCATAGCGTAGCCAGATGGCACGCGACGCGGAAAGCAGCGTAGCCAGATGGCACGCGAAGTGGAAAGCAGCGTAGCCAGATGGCACGCGAATCGGAAAGCAGCGTAGCCAGATGGCACGCGAAGCGGAAAGCAGCGTAGCCAGATGGCACGCGAAGCGGAAAGCAGCGTAGCCAGATGGCACGCCACGCGACGCCGCGCTACGTCGCTTTGTGACGGTAAACCGTTATTGTGAAAAAGAATCGATCCGTGGTAGGTTCAATCGAACCTTCAAATAATCGTCAATCGTCTTGAACATATTTAAATATGAGGGAGAAAGCGATTCTTTACACGTCACCACTGGATTGCGGTAAAATTGTTCACTCATCGATTGATGTAATCGTCGCGTACCTAACATTAAGACGTTTGGAGGGTTAATAGGACGGTTTCAAGATTATAAATCAACGATTTTTAATATTTCTATTAAATATTTTCAATTTTTAAAACTATGCGTCGGCGTGTTGGACTGTTGGTCTACTCGCACACTTTTTTCTTGAAAGTTAAAAGACCAAAAAAAAAACTAAGAATTTGCTGATCTAATTTCTTTTGTTTTTGTTTTTTTAAATTAATATGGTGTGTTTCGCTCTCATTCTTCTTCTTCTCCTCCTCCTCCTCTACTACATTAAAAACCTTCCAAAAGTTTTTAACTTAATTTACAGTACAGATTAACGTGAGTAAGATGTGAAAAACGAAACTTTCACATTGAATGAGAAGCTTAGTTCTTTCGAGACACTCAAATTGATTACAAGTTCTGAGGGGAAAGAGGAGAAAAAATAATATGCAAACAACGCAAAGTATTTAAAAATCTACACTGCAGCGCTAAAACTTTCCCATCTCGTGAGAAGGCAACCTTCCGCGGCATTATATTTCAAAAAGCATTATTAAAAATTAATTTCAAATGTAAATGTGTTCTAAGAGACTTTAATATTCGCACAATAGCCTTACCCAAAGCTGCATTCTACTACACCAAGATACTGCGCAATCTTTTCGCGACATATTTCTGTTCCTGCTCCCTCACTCCACCCTTGGTCCCTTGCGCTTACTTATAATCTTGAACGAGACTATTTAAACAGTTGTTTAGAATAATGATTTCAACTGTGCTTGCAGAGAAAGATAATGCAGAAAGCTCCCCCCAGTCCTTTGACAAGAGATAACCATTTTGGCTTGTTTCGGAAGGCGCGCTGCCTAATTACAGGGTAATTACTTTTTGAACTAGTAGCCACTCAGCGGCTTAAGGGAGGAAGATAAACTTTTAGAGCGACAAGAGCCACAGTAGCGCCCCCGCGCGCAGCTTTGCGAGACTAATCTCAAGAGCTGCGTTCTTATCAATCGAGGGATGAAAGAGAGAAGGGAGGGGGGGGGCTTTCGTCCAGGGGCCGTCATTGAAGTGGGTCCTGTCCCTGTCCTTTCTGATGAAAGTTGCCATTCAAGCAGCGACAGCTCAAAACTTTTTTTCTTTCTTTTTTCCCCTTTTTTTTCAGTTAGGTACCTCAAAATGAATGAAACTAAAGCGATCAGTTTTGGCTTTTCTCGCATTAAATACGCAATTGGAGTTGAATGAAAGCTTTGGGAGGGATAAGGGATGAACTTTGGAGAGAGGGGCGTTGTGATGAGGAGCTCATTGTTGGGCGGAGAACAATGGGAAAATGGCCAAGTCTGTAAAAATACGATGATTAAAGTTGAGGTTACGTGTTTGGTCCCGGTCGTTCGGCGTTCGCGGTTCGAGTTCAAGGGGGTGCTTGCGAGAAAGCGGTGAGACTCTTCCACGACGCGACGCTATTATACATCCTGTGCCTGTACTGGTGCTTGTGCGGTAAGTGGCTCACTTGCAAGTGTCTAAACGACACCTTCCGCTCACTCCTTGGAATAGCACACGCGAGATCTACATTGCAGTGGATCTGTTGCGAACTTTCCTTCCATTGATTTTAACCATAAGTCGTCTTTTTTACTTTCTTATTCTAAAAAAGTTAGACAAATTCACTTGCGGCTCATAGAGGTGAGGCGACGAAAACGAGAGGTGCACAGGATTTTTTTTGAAACGCTTTTCCCCTAGACTTTTTCGAAAATTCTATGTTTCATTCACACTTTATGGACTTTTGAAACAAAGAAAAATAGAATAGTAACCATTTTAACCTTCTTATCAAATAATACTTATAATTTTGACGTGCGTTTGGTAAAATGGATAAAGGGACAGCAGACAAAATGATATCCAGAAAAATGTTTAATTTTACTATTCCTTGCAAAAAATGGGTTAAAATTACAAAATAAACAAATAATGAAGTTTGTTAACTACATTACTCCTTTGATTAACATTGCATTTTCTTTTTTCCTTTCATTTCGTTTTTTACCGTGAAATTTTGACTTTTTTGAATTCCGGGGGGGCTGGAATTCCAGACAGTCAAAATTTCACGATAAAAAAATGAAAGGAGCAAAAGAAAATGAAATTTTAATCAACATACAAATAGTGAAGAACTTTATTCTTAGTTTATTTTGTCATTTTAACTCTTTCTCTGCAAGGAATAGAAGATTTTTTTTTTTTTTTTTTGTAATCATTATCATCTGTTGTCCCTTTTTATAACATCAAACACCCAAAATTATTATTATTATATAACGGACCAAGCCCGAGTTAACTCGTTTTTCTCCTTGCGAGTCAACTGACCATTGTTTCAGTCTCATATGATTCCGAATAAACACGATTCTTGAGAGACTAACAAGATCATAAAATTATATCGGGCGCCTTCAGTTCATCGTATAGGCAATTCCAACTCCCCCGAGTACGAATAGTTAACTACCTTCCCTATACAAACAGAAGAGTGGCGTTTTTTCTTTAATTAAGCTGGTCTATAAAGGGTTAATAACTAATGCATACTACATTTGGAAAAAAATGAAAGAAAAAAAATGGTTTCGCTTTTCATCGAAGGTAGGGGGTGTCCCCTACACCTTCCATTGGAGTTAAACAAATTTGCCCCCCCCCCCCCTTGGAAATTTTTCTGCGGGCACCCACGTTTGTTTCGATACTTGGGCTCTCACGACTTTGTAAGTCAATCATGCGATTTATCCACGATAATGGCCTCTTATCAAGTCGAATATTATCCAAAAGTACATCCTTCCATCAAATTTCAATATTTTTTAACCCTTTCAAATTTACAGGGTTTTATGCATACAAATTCTGTTGCGTCTGTCCGTCTGTATACTCACATAATTTGTGAACCATTGACCCATATGCATCCAAATTTTGCTTTCTAGAATCCTCAGAAAATTTGTATTTTGTTTTGTTTGGTTTTTTTATAAATTGTAACTTAAAGTTAGTTATGAAAACTTTTAAGTTAGTTTTAAAGGGGGTTTTGGGGGTTTCCCTAGAATTTTAAAGGGGGTATCTCCTCCAGTATTTTAAAGGGGGCTAAGGGTCTCCCCCAGATTGAATTGGTGTGAGAAAGTGTTCGGAGGGTATTCACTACAGTTTATTTTTATTCGTTCACGGTTTGCAGAGCTTTTACACGGCGTCTTATGGGAAGACAGTTGTCAACGAGGATTTTTTTTTTTTTTTTTTTTTTTTTTTTGGGGGGGGGGACTTTTTGGAGAGTTTTTTGGCACAAGTTATGGTTGCATGGGTGTGGCAGACACCTAACCATAAGTTTCTTGGAAGGCAGACTTATTATAAAGTGAGAAGTAGAAGAAAAAATAGAAAAAGAAGGAAAAATAGAAAAAGAAGAAAAAAGAGAAAAGGGAAGAAGGAATAAAAGGAAATAGAATAAAGAAAAGAGAAAGAGAAGGGAAGGGAAGGAAGTAAAAAGGAAATGAAGATTAAAGAACAAAAACGATAACAAAGATATTTCGAAACTCTCCTCCTACAGTTTTCTGAATCAATTCTTAGCAAAAAAAAAAAAAAAAAAAAAATGATAAATAAATCATCAATTTCCGACTTTCCAAGCCCTCCCCTTTTTAATGACCCACGGATCTCCACTGAATATGAGACATTGACTTTAATGTCAGATGCCGCTAAAATAACGCTGCGAATATTACAAATAAGTTTCAAACTCCACTTGTTCACTGAGATGAGGATATCCCTTTCATTTTGAACATCTCGTGCTACACTTTACACTATTTCTACCGAAATACTGACTGAAATACTACTACATACATATAGCACAGTGTTTATGAAAGCATCATCTTAACCACAAAATTGTGAATTTTTAATTCAAATGGATTAAATATTGGCTATGCGTTTGCTGCCTGGTAAATTTCGGTGTACCTACCAAAAGATTGCAAAGTAGGTAATACAAGAATTGTATGTATCTATATCTATATAAACATAAAACATACAACGTTTAAAGGCTATGTTGGTATGAACATAAACGCTGCTAAAGATCTACTTTGAAATATTTGTGGCTTCAAAATGCAGTATTTGATGGAGCCTGAGGTCCGCTCTAAAATTCCTGTACACAGTCATAGAAATCTCAAGAATTCTCAAGTCAAGACCGACTCTAAATAGGTTTGTCGGCAAAGTGCAACTGCGCCCAAAGTATATCAGCATTCACCAGGAGCAATATTGAGTGTAGTCAGCATACGCAAAAACCGATGAAAATGACATCACTACTTCGGCGAAAAATTGGGCGCATACAGTGGGAAAATTTCCTTTGTTGCGTAAGACCTAGCTTTCAGCTGCAATGCATATTCTGCATGCATTAAAAATTCGGGCGGTTCAAATAACATTTTGACGGTCTCTCTAAATAGGGATAAAATTTCCAGATTAAAGATAAA
The DNA here is from genome assembly GCA_011764245.1 of Trialeurodes vaporariorum. Lineage (NCBI taxonomy): Eukaryota > Metazoa > Arthropoda > Insecta > Hemiptera > Aleyrodidae > Trialeurodes > Trialeurodes vaporariorum. Next base: position 31,601,949 of record VMOF01000002.1, on the reverse strand, counting down.
TAAATGAAGAAACAATGTGAGTAAGGATAAGAAAAGGGATCAGAAAATAATAGACTGGAAGAGAAATAAAAGGGAGAGAAAGCGAGAAAAACGGGATAGTGTGAAATCTGCACAGCGGGAGAGGGAAGAGGAGCTAAAGTGGAAAGATACCATCAATTTATTCCATTCCGTCTTATAAGTTTCAATTCAAAGTCCTTTAATTTCAAATTTCTCTCTCTCTCCATTCACTTGATTTTTTTGTTTTTTTCCCTTCCCACATTGAATTGCATATTTAGCTGTCTTTATGATGGGCGATGAGAAGAATGAGCAAAGGGGAATTAAGCTTTATTATGATTAATGTTTATCGTAGGTCGTTAAATATAATCTCTCGATTTAATCGAGAATGATTTGAAGTCTCTTTTGCTGCTGCCGCTACACAATAGGCGGTTCTGCTTTCTCCACAACTTTTGCACTTGCAAACGACTGTTTTTTGGTACCGATTGATAACAGAGTGAGCAAGCCAAATTTAATTTAAAAAAAAAAAAGAAGAGAGAGAGAAAATGGAAATTAAAGTAATAAATAAATTAACAAACAAACAAATAAATAAATAGATGGATAGATAAATAAATAGATAAATAAATAGATAAATAAATAGATAAATAAATAAATAAATAAATAAATAAATAAATAAATAAATAAATAAATAAGTAAACGAATAAATTAATAAATAAATAATTTGAAGATGAGATAGTGGATCTGTCTACGCAGTCTAAATTATGTGTAAGCACTCATAATTGTAATTGAAAGCAACTCCTCCTTATCAGAGTTAAAATATCAACGTAGAGCAAATTTGGCTAAGAAAGTAATAACGTTCGCTTTGAAGGAAGAAAAAGTGAAAAAGAGAAACGACAAAAGAGAAGAGAGAAGCGAGAAAAAAAGAAAAATAACCTAGCTTGGAACTCACTCATTCGTTCCAGTTTGATCTGCATGTAAATAAGTCTTACATCGATTGCACAGCGATGCTCTCAGCTCTCATCAATCTCAATGCATCCGATTATTGCGTTCGCTTGCAGCTACGCTGCTAAAATTTTAAACGTCACATCTGTAAGCTAAAGACTAATTTTGTAACGAATGGCCCTTAGAGAAGAATTTCGCGATGGTTAAATCGTTTCGCTAGGAACAAAACAAATTGATTACAAACCAGTATCATAAAAATGGGACTTAAAATCTTCCTGAAAAAAAAAAAAATGGATGGAAAAAAACTACAATGCTGTCATTAGAGGTTTTTCAAGAGATTCGAACCCATCGAAAACGAACGACTAAATATTAATGGGGTTGTTGCACCTGAACTTGAGCTTTCAATTGAGGCATTTTTCGGTAAATGGGCGTATGGCGATTTACGCCCTTTTTTTGGAGAACTCGTTTTTGAAATTCTGACGATGTGACCTAACAGGTGATATAAAGTTATTCATATATTGAACAGAAAATAACCACGAAACAATTGTTCGAATGGACGCACCTACAACGTTTTGTTATAACGTTTTAAACTTTCAAACGCGTTTTTCTCGAGAGTCGTATTTTCGCCATACGCCCATTTACCGAAAAATGCCTCAATTCTGAAGTTACTATTATTTTGTTTGAAACTAATCGACATTTTGAACCTAAAACTCTTCTCATGGCGTCATACTGACTCAAAATGTAATAGCAAAGTCAAGTAAAACTATAATTCTCCGTCTAACTTCAAGTTTCATCCTCTGATTGTGAGTGCTTCAATGAAAACGCAAAAATGGAGTAAGTATTAATTTTAAAGAAACCTCTGAACTTACAAATCTTTAATTTTTTTATTGATTCGTTCATATTTCTTTAAAATTTATAGGAAACCTTATTTTACTATTTTCTTTCACATGGTATACTCTATGAACAAACATGAACTGTTGAGTATAGATTTGTCACAGCTGTCCTAGCGGCAAATCAAAACACCAGCAAAAATAATTAATCGTTAGTGCGCGTTGTCATCTTTACAACTGCGCTCACGAAAATTCGTAGGTGGAGCTATCAACTGATCGTGAGAACTAAATAAAGACATGCTAAAGTTTGAAAATGATATCGAACAGCTTTACCTTCGACATTAACTTTGTTGGGCAATTCATACTCCTCCTTCTTCATGCGCGAGGAAATAAATAAAGTACCTCTGAGGTAAACATAAAGCACGAAAAATATATAATGTCATGAAACTCAACAAAACTTTTAATTTCTCTTCCCTCTTCTTCCTCTTGCCGAATTAACCGTCACGCCGAGAGAATCAACTTGCCTGACAATAAGGCGCACGGCTCGAGTCGGAGCATGTAATTGGACCAGCTATTTAAAATAGATTTTTCGTGATAAAAATGTGGACCGACCGGCGACTATTTTTAGGTTAGTTAATATTCGAGTCGCCTTCAACACGGCGGTTAGGCATAATTGGCTACGTGATCGCTTGAGTGAAGTGGCTCTTCTGTTTTACGGGCGCTCTTATAGCTTTCGTTTGCCTCCGCTTGCTCGCGACCATGACTCGAGTCTCGACAAGCAAGACGAGACGCGAGACTGGAGAGCGACCGAGACAGCTCCAAAAGCTGCGTGACCTCTGACCTCCCTCCAACAGGTAACCGGGCGCAGCTTCAAGCATCATCCTTTCAATGAATATCGCGATTCCGTGAACTTTTCTCAGGCTTTGTCTGAATTTAAACCCATCGCCTCGTTCAGTCGCAGCCTTGTGGAGAAAAAGCTTGATTTTTTAAATTTCTCATGAAGAAGGACGTGGTGGTGGTGGTGGTGGGGGGGGGGGGGGGGGGAGGGCTTAAAAACAATAATGTAAAAAAGATAAAGGGACAAAAATAGTAAACTTAATTCAAATCAAACGGGAAAAAATTAAAATATGAATTGGTAACTTGATAAATATACAAAGAAATTAAGGAGTCAAAGAAATTTGTTTCTTTTTGAGAGGTGTTTTGATAGTGCCAGTCACAACCCTTTAATAGATTTAAGGTTGAAAAATTAAGAGTTAAGTACCTTTCTTTCTTCTTTTTTTTTATTTTTTTTATAACTTACACAGTGACAGCTATTAATTTAAGGAAGTTGAATATTTTTTTAATGTTTTTAGTCTCTGAAAGGTTGTATTTTTGTGTAGGTTTTTTGTGAGTTACGCAGTCTAGAAGAACGAAAGAATGGAGAAAAGAAAGATAGAAGTAGATAAATCGATAAGTGAATAAATAAATAAATAAATAAATAAATAAATAAATAAATAAATAAATAAATAAATAAATAAATAAATAAATAAATAAATAAATAAATAAATAAATAAATAAATAAATAAATAAATAAATAAATAAATAAATAAATAAATAAATAAATAATATAAATAAATAAATAAATAAATAAATAAATAAATAAATAAATAAATAAATAAATAGAAATCTTGAATGAATAGATATCGTTGAGGGTTAGACCCTTGAAATGCGTATAATCAAGCACCTATTGCCTTCCAATATGTATACATAGACTGCATTTACACTGAGAGATCGTAAAAACCTTAACCTGATTTGATGAAAATGTGAAACATGACGAATAAATAGAAAAATAGCTATAGGTGGATGAAGAAATAGATCATTAAATAATTAATAATATAAAATAATTGAAGATATGAATATGGAAGGTTTTTGTCGAGGATAAATTGATAAATCAATCCATGAATTAATAAATATCTAATTTCTAATACCGAGAGGTGTTAGATCGTTGAAGATAAGTTTTCCATTACCAGTTACTCTTCTTAGCTCTGAAAAAATTCAAGCGTACAATCAGACCATTCTAAAAGCATCCCGGAATTGCTTGATGAGGCATGTGTGGTCAAAAGTTCGAAAAGCGAGATGTAACATTGCCGAACAATCAGTCATCGAGTAAATCAAGTCGTTCAAAGCGCTGGATAACTTCCCTCCTTTTTTACGCATTTTTTACGCCTCCCCCTCCCCCGAATGTCTTCCTCTTCGGTTCATCTCACCCGCGAACAAACGATTCTCCATATTAAATAACTTCTGAGTGATGACGAGAGGTGGCGGCAAGATGGGGATTAGGGTGAAAAAAAGAAAAATTGGGTCTCGCGAGAATTTTCCTCGGCATTCTGCTTCGAGGCCTTGGTTGGCTCCGGAAATCTAACACGATATACTACCAACCTTCCGGAGAGGAAAGATCCAAAATCGAGCTTTTTCCCCTCTCCGGTGTCTTTTAGAAATCAATCTCAACCAGTATTGCCAATTGTAGAAAAAAAAATAATAATATTCATCTCGTTCTGTAAAGATGATCAATAATTTCAAATACTTTCTGACCAGTGGGGTGGCGAGCAAAATCTGGCAACGTTGCATTCAGTCCATTTGAAGTTATGTGAAAGGTCGAAATATTGGGGATGCGCTCAATGCACACCCTCGAATCGATATTTTCCGTACGTTTAAATGGACGAATTGCAACGTCGCGCGTCGCCAGATTGCACGCGCCGCCACTTTATATGAATTTGAACGAAAGTCTAGAAACCCTTCCGGCGCGATTCAGACCCTGCATTTTAGATCAACATAACTTGACTCGAACTTCAATTTGCGATTCAGAAACAAACCTTGAACCGAAACGCCTAAAGATTTCTCTAGGAAGTTTCAATGGATATTTAAGTAAGAATACGCACACATATATGGGCAATTCACAGGCTCTTTGAAAGCACATATAGTTTTCCACTCAAAACAAACCTCAAGAGATTAGTTCAAGGTAGCTCATTAGCTACCTTAAATTATCATACTCAAGAATTCCCGATTTACAGTTAGAGTCTTTGTATTGAAGTTTTTCTGAATCGACTCGACTCTCGACTCGACCCTCGACTCGACTCGACTCTCGACTCGACTCTCGACTCGACTTGACTTGTGTGTATTTATCGAGCCCCATGTCCTTTTAAATAGGTCAGTCCGATAGCGCCATAGTTTTTGTAACCAAATCCGGAAATTGTATTATCCAAATTAAGGTAGTTTTCCCGATTTGGTTGGTTTCTACCCCTGCACTGCCGGCGTATACTGGAAGGAGCAAAAGATTTATAGCGCCATCGGACTGGCCTGTTTAAATGGACCTTGACCGACTCGGGAAATCAACCTCCATATGAATAACATGGTTTCCCGAGTTGGTCACTTATAGACTACGGTGCTATCGGAATCACCCGTTTACATGGCCCTTTTCTCAAGGCAAGTCGATGTATGTATAGCTCTTGAGTAAAGGGTCATTCCATGCGAAAGTGAGCTTGGGGGTAAAAGCGTTTTTATTTTTTTTATTTTTTTTTTTTTTTTTTTTTTTGCAAAAACTACCTTAACAAAAATTATAAAAAAATGAGGAAGCTACGGACATCCTAAAATTACACTTCAGAAAAAAATTTACTACAAATTTCATTGATTTCAACTGTTTTATCCCAAAAAAGAGGAAAATTTTATATTTTTGTCTCACTCAGCAACCAAAAAGGGGTTGACTTTAAAGCCTCAGAGCAGGTATAAAACTTACTAAACCTCATTTAAAGGTTTAGGCTGCTACTTGGAAGTTAATTCTACACCAACAAAACCTTAACATCTTATTTTTGCTCTTATACTATGAATGCAATCAAACTTAGAAAAAGTTGAAATTGGACGCGTCCCGTCCGTAACTATTTGCTGTCCCATCCGTAACCCAGTATTTTATTTTTTTCCTAGCGCTGTAAATGATAAAATGAAAAACACATAGGTAGTGCTGGAGCATAAACCATTGGCTTTGACTTATATTTTTTTTTCCAAACATTCATGTCTTCACAAATCATAGAGTTTCGCAGTTTTCTTCGGAGCAGCCAAACACTACTTGTCTATTTTGTATCCCATCCGTAACCACTCTTCACCTGAAGTTTTCTTACAATTAGTCAAAATTAAAGCAAAAATTAATCTCAAAAAAATGGTAAACGTATCTATGAAATGATTCCTAAATGCTCCTGCACTCTTTTTTCTAAAATTGTAAATGAAAGTATCAAAAAAATTACTTTTAAGTTATGCGCTTGTCCCATCCGTAACCATGGAATGACCCTAAAGTCTCTAAACTGTACGTTTATTTTTTAATTTCCTAGCAAATTCAATAAGTCAACTTTTTTTTTCTTCTTCGTTGGTCTGCAGTAGATTTTTTAGACTATAAAGATAGTGAACGCCGAACGGAGAGAACGAAGAAATTAAAAAAAAAAAAAAAAAAAAAAAAAAAAAAAAAAAAAAAAAAAAAAAACCGTTTTCACTGACATAAGAGAAATTAATTAATGTAAGTAGTTACAATTTCATGACTTCGGCTTAAACGGTAGTCTCGACTGGACATACTTTCATGACAGAGAGTAACATTTCGAAGCATGAAAGAGACGACTCTATAAGTATGAGTAGCATGACACAAGAGTTTCGTTTTTATTTTCTGTTCTCCTTCCCCCTCCGAGAAGCCGCGAGCCCAAGACGCGACCGCGGCGCGGAGGGAGTAGCGGGTAGCTTCGCTCTTCCGTTAACAGAGAGCGCCTCTCTCCGACGGTAACCGTTACGCTCATATTTTATGGTCTTCGCTGCATTATATGTACTCGGAGCCACATAGGATGGGTGAGTGTGATATTTCACTGGTAAGGTACTTTGAATAGGTTGGTATTCGAAAAGTTCGGTGATGATATTGGATTATCCTAGACCTCGCTTAGAGTGTCTTGCTCTGATCCAGCTGAGAGCTCATCAGCACCAACAATCGGTAGTTTACTCGTAAAATAAACTCCACAATTCCTTTAAAAAAAACTAGTATCAAAGCCCATCATGATTAAATATCTATAATCCATGAGGGCATAGTTAGACAATTTTTCTAGGTGGAGGCCAAGTTCGGAAACCTCCCGGGGGGAGGGGGGGGGGGGGGGGTACGAGGGCCCTCCCCAGAAAAAGTTAGCACATTTAGCCACCCTAAGACGTGATTTCAGGCTATCATCACCTCGCAAATGATAAGAAGATAAACACGCGCGCAAAAAGTAATATTATGTTCCTTTGCCATAAATAAACCGATCTAATTAGACAAGACAAAACTAACCTTATAATTTTATTTTTTGGTACTCGTGAATTCAAATAATAACATCGTAGAACTCGAAATATTAGTAAAAAAAGGAAAAGAAGGACCTTCAGAGTGGATTCCCCTCTCGATATTTTCCGTTCAATCATCAAAAGTAAAAATACGGCATGCCTATCAACAGTAGTTCTTATTTCGTGCTACATTTTACAGTTATTATTTTCTTCTTTCAAGTATTACTGCATTTGTTTTTTCCACTTCAGAATTTCTAGGGCTGGCCCCCCTGGCCCCATAGTAGCTACGCCCATGAGAGTTCAGTATCTACCTACGGCGAGTTTGGCTCCTAAATCTTTTCTGAGAATCGGTTCGATTTGTTACAACCTTGCCCCAAAAACAATTTTCATAAAATTCGTTTCGATTTCGAGCAAAATCGTCGATTTGTCAATATCCTAAAACATATCGGCAATTTGCTGGAGACACGGTGCGCCCCCCCCCCAAGAAACCTCAAATGTTTCCTTTTTTAATAGAAAATAGCCCGAAATTGCTTCCAGCGACGCTTCAACTTTCAAAATTTTACAGGCGAGCCTCCTCCCCCCCCCCAGAAAAATTTTCTGTATCCGCCACTGGTCCGTTCCAATCGTTTGTTAAGCCCAGGGTTGCAGATATCGGACTTAAAGGGAAACTTTTATACTAACAGACCTACTAGTATTTCGACGTTGCCATTTAATCTCGACTTTTTAATTCCATTAAAAATAATCTGATGAATAAAATTGCTTGATATTTTCAGGAACAAGACTTAACTCAGAGAAGGAAAAGATCCTGGAAATTTCAAGAAATTCTTTGCACTAGGTCTAATTTTATATTAATATTAAAGCCAAGTGAAAATGGCAACGTTCAAAGTCGAGTTTAGGTCCCTTTAGTAAAAATGAGTCCAAATATCCAACTGTGGCCCACCATCGGTATTGTGATATCTGTGTAAGAAAATCTAACACTGAATTAAGGCAAAAGTTTGACAAAATATTTATGAAAATGAAAGGTAGCAGTGCAATTTGGCTGAAATTTTATGTTACATTCGGTTGGGTGTAGTAAAAAAAAAATCAGTGGCGAAGCGTGCAATTTGGCAACGTCGCTTTTCATCTGTTTAAACCCATTAAAAAGATAGAACTATTGGGCGGTCTGTGAACACCTTCGCATTCGACCCTTTACGTGGGTTTTAATGGACAAAATACAACGTTGCCAAATTACACGCTACGCCACTGAAAACAATCGATTCGAAAATGAAGCAGCGCTTCACCAGCAATCGATTGTTGAACATAGATTCAAATGGAGTGAATATAGTGTTGCCAAATTACGCGAGCCACCACTGAAAGGTAGGTTAAGTATAAGTAATTATTGATCTTTAGTATTTATGTGTTTAAAAGTAGTTAGCTCTTTTCTCTTGCCAACTGCGACGCGCATGAACAACCGGGAAGGGGTGGTATCGATGTCTTCCATTTGAACTCATAAACAAGAATCGAACACGAGCGACGATTAAAACGAGTAAATTGCGAAAAATGAGAAAATGCAATCCGAAAATATTTCGCTAATACACAAAGTGGTATTTTAGTAATTTTAATCATGTTTAGTTTTACAATAAAAATAAAAATAGAAAATATAATAATTATTTATTTAATTATTATTAGACTCTCAGAAAGAATTGTTGGAATGACCATTTTAATCTCCGTAATTCGAACTTAAAGACCCGTGTAACCATTATATCCCGAGAAAGGGGGGGGGGGTGTTAGCACAAAAATAGCCTCAGGATTTTAATGTTCAGCTGAATTAAATTCGAGGGGTCCAGGAGAATTGGCCCCGAAACTTTCCATTGCGGTTTCGCTACTGTCTTATGGAGTTAGAGACGGGTCCACGGAGGCAAGGGCATGTGCGCCCCCCCCCCTCCCCAAGCCTCGAACTTCTCCTTTTATTCAACAGAAAATAGCCAACAATTGCTTCCTGCGACTCTTCAAATTTCGTGCTCACTGCCCCCTCACCCCCCCCCCCCCAGAAAAACTTTCTGGATCCGCCACTTAACTCTAAAGGCCAGGTTATTTCAATTGGACGCCACTCTTCCGTTTATAAAGGGGAGGTAGTTAACTGTTCGTACTCGGGGGAGTTAAAATTGCCTATACAATACATTGAAGGCGCCCGAAGACATCTTATTTTGTACATGTTTTCAATTTTCATCAATAGTCGCGTTTATCCGGATTAAGGACTGAAACAATGTGAAGGAACGTAGAGAAGAAAGACGAGTATACTCGGGCTTGGCCCATAAAGCGTTAATGGATCCATATGAATATCTATGCTGGTGAGTGTCTGTATCCATATAGACCCATATTGATTTGTATCGATACGCTTATTGGCTGTATGGTGGATACTACAGCCTAATCTATGAGGATCCATTCATATCCGTCCTATATGGGTAATTGCAAACGGATCTTCCTTTTAACTAGATGGCCTCAGCATTTTAACGCAACTTCACATAACCTTACGCAATCAGTGAGGAGCGCAAGCTTACAAAATTAATCTATGGAGTCTCTAATGCGCTGCCTGAACCAGGTGAAAAGAGCAAGATTCGACCAGTTCGTATGGCTAGATACTGGCGTTGAAATATACTAGTTCTTCTCGTACTTAATCCGGGGATCAGATTTTTTGTTCAAAATTGATCTCTGCATACAAGGTGTTTCAAAAGTCTCACTTATCTATAACCTTTTACTGGTTTGAGATAAAAAGTTTAAACTTGGAGGATGTTTATAGCTCAAAAGTAGCTACTTTTTAGCAGAGGTATCCGAAATTTTCAGGTTGCGCTTTCAAGGGGGTTACCGTTACCGCTTCTGTCTCAAGAATTTTCAAACGGCAACTCCTATCTTGTAACACATCGTTGAAAATGTCACATCAAAAACTGAACATTTCGGCGTAAACGACAGATGGCGAAGGTCGATAGTAGATATTTTTTTTTTATTCTACATATCGAAGGTGAAAGTTAAATATTGACCCATTTGCAAAAAAGAATACCTCTCATTCGAAATGCCGCATCAATAATATGAATTAAAAAAAAAAAAAAACAGACAGCAAAATGGGCCTAAATAAATACTCTCCAAAGCAAGAGCTTTCTGCTCGATAATTTTTCGACAATTTTGAATTTGCGATTTACGCGTAAAACAGAGAATTTAGATTTAAAAAAAAAAAAAAAAAAAAAAAAACACAAAAACCAATCTCGTTGCCTTACTTAGTGCTTCAAGCGCTTAGACGTCTCAAAACCTCCATTCAAGTACAATTCAAGTCAGAAAAGCTTTGGAAAATGGTTAAACGTAGAATCCAGTGACGAAGAAGCCACTGGATTCTACGTTTAACCATTTTCCTAAGCTACCCTTGAAGGTTTAAACGGGGGCTTCAAATTTCTAAGCGCTTTAGAGCTTTAATTGAAAGTAAGACAAAAATTTTGGTTTTTCAAGTATAGACTCATGCACGTTCAGGTAATTTTACATGGAAATCGTGTAATTAAAATTTTCGAAATATTTAAAAAAGTTCTGGGCGCCTAAACAACGACTTTCTGTTAAACGTATAGCGGGTAGTTATGTTTTATCTTAAAATAACTTGTTTTTTGGAGTATCTTGGATCTATAGTTTTTTGAACTGTGACACTCTAATTGTAAGTGAGAATTATGTGTTTTAAAAATTGGCATTCATGGAATTTTGATCTTTTATATATCGCCGCGTGCGAGTAAAAATATGGACAGCTGACTTGCAGTTTGCGTCAAAACACTTGGTTTTCGATATGACCTTCTAAACAATATCTCACAAGATACAGGTTGCCTTTGGAAAATGTTGAGTTGAGGATGGTCATCACTCCGAATGCCGACTCGAAATTTTGGATACGCTAAAAAGTAACAACTATTGCCACTATTGAGGTTTAAAGATCCTCCAAGTTTCAACTAAAAAGTTTGATTCGGGGAGGGCTACTTTTGAAACACTCTGTATGTCCTGCGAAGTTTCGATGGAAGTAAAGGTAGGTATCAGATTCCTTAACCGTGTTTTTATCTAGTCTGCTGAAACCTAACCAGAAAAAAATGCAAGTGTTGCGAGATCGAAGGAGTTCTGGGTCGAAATCATTAGAAGGATCATGCACAAATCACGTGATAGGAATGCTAGGAAAAAAAATAATTCTCCTAAAATTAAAACAAAGATATATAAAAAAAAAAAAAAAATAAATAAAAATGTAAATAAAAATGAGACAAAAACCGGCCGTGGGCTGAACCGTAGACGGGTGATCAATACCCCGAAAAAAGATTCCGCTGGACGTTGTTTGTGCCTGCAGGTGTTTTCAAAAAGTTGTTGAGGAGGCCCACGAAATAGAAAGTGTGGAAAAAACCGACGACCTGCCGATTCTCATTCGGTTTGCGGTCTTGAAGGTTTGGTCTAAAGACTAAAATTTCCATTGGGTGATCGCTGCGCCGCGCAGCCTCGCAGCCTCACTTGACGTCACTCTATCTTGCATCCATCACTATGAGGTCACAATTTAGGTACATAACGGATTGGGACAGTTCATCAGTTGCGACCTTTAGTGACAGATTTGTGCTTCGACTCTAACGTGAAATTATTTATGAATCATGATACCTGCACTTAAAAGTCACTCCTAAATTCACGAACCGTAAAAGAATAGATGGGTAGTCGATTTCTGATGCCACCGCAACTGAACGCACTATTCAGCTCTGCATATTTCTACTTTGGATAATATTTGGGCGGCACATGCGAGATGACTGTGGGAGCAGATTACACAAACAGATGCACGATAATATTTTGATTGTTGTGTGATTTTCTGATCTAATAACGCGATTGACAAATTGGCGTTCACGTCAGTCGTATCAAGGATATGTTGGACCCTTGCTTTAAAAAAAAAAATAATAATAATAATAATAATAATAATAATAATAATAATAATAATAATGTAATCAAATGCCGCCCTAGGCCCATGGCTTAGGACCATTGTTTGGTCCCGCCGTGGGACCACCATCATTACCCGCAAAAGCGGTGAAATAAAAATACACACAATAATAATAATAATAATAATAAGGAGTGATCCAACCTATGGACAGAGCAACTGCGATTGCATAAACCTGTCCCTGGTGGAGACTTTAATAACTCCATCCCCAAAGTGAGGGGAACCGTTTAGCAAAAATAAGAAATTTTATACATCACTGTACGTAAGCTGCATGGCTTAGGACCAAGGTTTGGTCCCGCCGTGTGGACAACAGCAACACCTCGCCAAGCGAGTGATAAGGAAGAACAATAATAATAATAATATTTGTATGTTAGCATAATAGTGCCTCAGACGCCATAAAATCGATACTTTTGCGTTGGTTCAAATGGAGAAGACCAATGATCGATAGTTCACGAGCCGCATTCGACAATGTGTGCAATTTGGCAACGTTGTACTAGGTCCATTCAAACCCATGTAAAAGATCGAATGCGAAGGTGTTCACCGAACACAAAAGAGTTTATTTTCTATGGGTTTAAATTAACGAACTGCAACATTGCCAAATGGCATGCTACGCCAATGTCGACAATCTGCCTTCATGGCGCGTTGACAAATAAAAAAATTTAAGTTTTGATAAGTTTCGAACTCGACCTTTGGTGTGGGTTTAAGCGAACAAATTGCAACGTTGCCAAATTGTATGTTTCGGAAACGGTCAGCAGCAACACCAACACTCAAATTGTGAATCTTCATGAAAAAAGCTCTGTCACCAAAGAGATTTAAATAAAGTTGCTATCTTGTTTTTTTTTAAAAAAATTACTCAATAAAAAATAATGTCTTCTGAAATTGAGTCTATACGTTCACTGACGATGTTTAGTACAACGTTTACATTTGTATTGTATGTATTTGCCAAAAGCTATTATTTGGTTTGGAACCATAAGCAATGAGTCGCATTTAAAACTCTGTGACATGACATAATGCTCGAATCGTTTGTAATACATACAAGGGCTGTTCAAAAAGTAACCGGACTGATGCTGTAACTTTGAAACTAAGCTAGGCACAGACCTGATTTTGATTTCATGTATAAGATAATAAATTTTCTATTGATTCAGACCAAGATCAGCTCATTTGGTTGAAAATTAAAAAAGTTACTGCAGTCTGAAGAAGAAAAAAAGTTGACCCCCCTACGGTTTTTTTTTTTTCTCAAAAATGTGTTCTTGCCAAAATTAGTATTTGTATCTGAAACCATATTCAATGCGGCAATGCGAGACCCCATATTTCTAACTACACCAAGGCATTCATGACCGCAAAAACGGCATAGAAACTATTCGTCACCCACCGTACAGCCCTGATTTGGCACCATGTGATTTTTGGGTGTTTTCTTTGCTGAAAAAAGGATTACATACGCGGTCGAAAATTTGAGCCAAGAGCAGAAATCATGGAGACGGCTCAACAGTTTCTCAATACCATTCCTGCAGATAAGTTTAGAAAAACATTCGTGCAGATATGGCCAGAACGCATGAGGAAATGCATCAAACTCAATGGAGATTACTTTGAAAAGGAAAATGTGCCTCTCTCTCTAGTAGGAGTCGGTCGAAAGCGAATAAAAAAATTAAACATCGCATTCTTGGTAAGAAAAAAATACTCTTTAAAAACCGTAGGGGGTCAACTTTTTTTTCTTCTTCAAACTGCAGTAACTTTTTTAATTTTCAACCAAATGAGCTGATCTTGGTCACAATCAATAAAAAATTTAATTATCTTTAACATGAAATCAAGATCAGGTCTGTGCCTAGCTTAGTTTCAAAGTTACAGCATTAGTCCGGGTACTTTTTGAACAGCCTTTGTATACACGGTGACAATAAACAAAAAAACCCACTCAGAAGTTGGGATGGTTGCCGCCTCTAGTAAATGAAGGGGCTTTTAACCATTCGATAGACAATTTCTACACCAACCCGCGATAAAGTTGACTCGAAAGTAAAAGTACAATAAGTGCATACATGCAAATAAGGTACTTACATACTTACTTACATACTATACATAATAATAAAGAACATCCGTCTTGAATCTTGGGTTGAAAATTGAAATTGCACTGTAAATAGAACAAGTTCCTTCAGTTCCTCGGGCGGCGACCACCCTAACTTCTGAGTGGGGACTTTTTTCATAGTCACCCCGTAAAAATCGATTTACTATGAAAACGATTCATACTCCGTTTTATACACGTCAATTTTGCTTCAAAAACCTACATGCGGCCGGCGGCGGCGCGGCGCACTATGGTCTACGCGAGCCAGCTAGCTAGACAAAAGTCCCCTAATGCAGTTGCGGTGGTGAAAATTGGCAATTGGTTATTTTTCTGGTTTCTCAGCCGTCAGTGCAATAGAACATGTGATTATCAGACCGTTATCCTCCATTTTGACCGTTTTTTGACAAAAAAATTGGGTATTCCAATTTTTTGAAAAATCGAAAAAATTTTGAGGGCCCAGAAATTAAGTAGGGGCGAATTTTTGGGAACTGTCGTATTTTTTTCCTTACAGTGCTTGTTTAGTAGAACATTTTGCACCCAAAGTTTATTAAATTTGGTCCATTTAAAGGGGAGCAACGACTTTTGGAAAATGGGTGGATATCGAAATTTGAACTTCGATATATCGAATACGACAAAAGGTATCGAACTTTGGTTCGTGCCAAAATGCTTAGAATTTTATGTTCTTTCTAAGTATGCGAAACAACATGGGGTCCCTGTTTGAAATATTCGATTTAGCCCCCCCTGACCCCGTGACCCCATCCCACACCCCCTAAAATGAGGGGGGCACCCTACATAGCCCAACAGATTAGCCCCCTGAATAATAAATATTGGCAGAAACCGATTCTCGAATTATGAATCAGGAAAAAATTTTGAGGGAGGTTGTGCGTTACTTTTGCCCACCTCTGTATAAGATGCCAATATTTTAATGTGGAGGGTTCAGCTAGTTGATGGCAGTGGGGGAAAGGGGGGGGGGTTGTGTTCCCCGTTCAATATTTTTCTTGAGTTGGAAGTTTCAAGATTACAGAGTATCTATGTAGTGTAAAATTTTACGAGTTCCAAAAGGTTTTCACAGTTATTAGTTTTTTACTGTTTTGATGATTGAAGATTGTTCGTCCACGTCAACGGCAAAATTCCCCATTATCCGCTCAGTTTTCAAAAGAAAAAAATTCATAACTTGTAAAGACGACAAAAGACGACATTCGCATATTGAAAAACGTGTTCCCAGAGGTCTTAGGAACATTTCCTTGCCACTCTAAACGTGGGCATCCGTGGGCCAAAAAACGTAGGTGGCCTTAAAGCCTAAAATTCTCGTCAATTTTGAGTAAAATTGGTACCGACCTTATACAGTCTCTAAAAACTCCAAAACATTGACTTAAATGAAATATATATAGATGAATGTATTCGCCTTATCATCAGGAAGGATCAACAAGTTCTAATTTTGAACAAAAAATAAAGTAACTAAGTAAAAATCGTACTTTTTGTCTGGGGATTGCAATGGCTAAAAACCAATATTACCTAAAAGTATACAAACCCATCTTGTGCGCGTTGCTTTAAACGCATGTTGCAACCTTACCAAACATGATCGGTCGGAAAAATTTGAGATACAGATGCACTAAGATATGGGGAATCACACTACGTTGTCAGATTTCCGTTTTTCCGACCTCCAAAAATCGACTTTTGTCTAGCTAGATACCCATCGTAGACCATAGTGCGGCGCGGCGTGTTGTCGTGCTGTGCGCGGATTGCAAGGTTTTTTGAGCAGGCGTACTTTGCGTCTGTCTGAAGAAAGTTCCTCTCAAAAGTTTGTTCGACTGAAGAGAGGAGACCATCGAGGGTAGCTATACCCTCTCGCTGAACCCCCTAAAGTTCGCGGTTTTTTAGCTCCAAGTTTCGCTCGATTGTTTTGTCCATTTCTAAACCTCTTCCTGTGAAAAAATATCTGACACGCCATTTCGTGATGGAAACCAATTTGGAAAAGAATCCCGCTCAAAACTGACTCGGATTGTTTTGTTAGCAAACAAACTATTTTGTTCGTGCCAATGAACTGGATATAGAGCTTGCGTTTTAGGTATGACCGTGTGAAGACCGGGTCTGCTTTCAATCTTTGGCAAAGTTTTGGGCACTTGTCACTCCAAAACCCAACATGAAACATAACAGTAAAATCCACTTTTCTGATTTTATGATTGCTCCTCAATTCCATCAAGTTGCTCATGTGCATTCTGATTAGTTAAACGCGACTTGTACACAACCTATAACGGATTGTCCGCCGCCTCTAACTCCCAAACATTTTTGGCCAGTAAATACTACACCTTGTGGGGTGGGCGACGCGACGGGTAGAGGTGGGGGTTTCCATCGTATCTGAGAGTTTGTTGAGTATTTACAAATTCATGCGAATCCTTTCATCTTGTAAATAAAGACCAAAGTAATCTAGAATCAAGTACAAAAATCGGTCTTGTTTTTATTTCCTTTGCCGAAATTCACTCATCAGCGCGGGTTCGATGACGTAAAATACCTCATCTACGAATGGATGAATCTTATCTGTTCTACGAACGATCTTATCCATTACAAAAACGCGTCAAAATCATGAACCGCACTTCAAAGATAGCTGACGATTATATTCAATGCTAAATAGGTATAATAAACACTAAACACATTACAGATTTCACGACGGATATCTTATACAGCGTCCGTTTTATTTAAAGAACTAGTTTCAAGTATTTAATCAACTTTCAAGAATCAATTCAACGAAAATTGATTCGTTCAAAATAATAGATAGATAAACAATTACCAAAAAAATTAAAAGATACAATTAATAAAAGGCAGATAAATGAATAAACAAATAAACATTAACCTCCCAGATTTAAAAATAAATTGTTTGATCTTACAATTAGATATATACTAAAGAAACTATCAAATAAATAAATGAATGAATAAATAATGAAAAAAATTCGCCGAGACATATTGATTGACCGAACCGTTATTATGAATATTTTACGAATCATCACAAAAAATGCTTTAAAGTGACCCAACCATAGTTAAATAAATCAAAACAAATGCATAAAATTAAATAAAATTAAATTAAAAATTAAACAAGTTGGAACTTGCAACACTGGAACAGTGTTAGCAAAGAGAGCATGAGTGTCGGCCGTAAATCATTGTAAGTGTGGAGTTCCATATTGATAGTACAAAACTGCGACAAAGTCAATCGCAACGCTGCATTTGTGTTGGTATAACAGTGATCGCTGTAAAAATAACTTGATAGGTCAAAGTGGGAATGAAAATTTACTTATAGCGTGTTGAAACAGTTGTTCACGAGGCGAGGTGAATACTGTGGTTTTGAAAATCGATTTCGATAGTGATAGTTCTTTTAAAATCGGATGACGCAATACCAATCCTAGCAAGCCGCAAAGTCTAGTTTAGTTATTTGGGACTTTTTTAGATTTCTCTCGCCTGAACCAAAGTCATCAGGAAGGAAATTCTTAATACCAATCCTAGCAAGCCGGAAAGTCTAGTCTAGTTATTTGGGACTTCTATAGAATTTTCCTCGCTTGAACCAAAGTCATCACGATGGAAATTCTTCGTCTTTATGGTTTCAGCTCTTTTTGTCTCAGATTAAAAAATGAATGTTAATATTGATCAAATGTCATCCGACACTCATCAAGGCCCTTAAGGAACGTAATATGAACTTGAAAAAAGCTCATTCGATTTTTAAGGGAGCTTAAACGGTCCATGAGAGACGAAATTCGCGGATACAGAGTATCCACAGCTTGTTTCAATGTTCGATCTGACAAGACCGTGCGCCTTTGAAAAATCGATATCTCGATAGTGAATCGATGTATTGCAATTCGGTTTGCACCGGTCAAAAGCGCTTGCTTGTGACTGACAACCTCGAAAATTTCAGATCCATCCGAGTTTATTTAATGACCTTACAGGACCTCTCGCGGCCGCAGTTAGACATTTCTTGTCAGAGTTACGCTGAAACGGGGAGTAGTTCCCCCCCCCCCCTAAGATGATATTTTTTGGCTCGAAACTGCATTGGGCCCTCTCGGGACATCATTGGGACCCGAAAAGAAGCGGAACCGATATAATACGGCACACGACTGGTTCGTGAGAGACGAAATTCGCCTTTTTCCAGCCTCCAGCGCCCCTCTAAGGTCGATCTGACAAGACCGCGCGCCTTTGAAAAATCGATATCTCGAGAACGAATCGATGGATTGCGCACTGCGGTTTGGATTGGGCGGTAGCTTCAGCTTTTAGAAAATTCTTGAAAAAAATTCAGATCCATCCAAGTTTTTAAACGGATCTTATGGGACCTCCGCGGCCGCAGTTAGACATTGTACGTGAGACTTACGCTGGAGTTGGGGCCACGCCCCCCCCCCCGATATAGACTTTATCGGTCCGACATTTGTCAGGGCCCTTAATGAACTTCATGTGAACTCAAAAAACTCACATATGACTTCTCACGGCGCATGCTAGGTCCATGAGAGTCGAAATTCGCGGATTTTAGAGAATCTTAGATTTCTGACCCTATACCGCGCGCCTTTGAAAAATCGATATCTCGAGAGTAAATCGATGTATCGCAATCCGGTTTGAACCGATCAAAAGAGTAAGCTTACCGGTACTCGCCGTTAAAATTTTGGATCCATCTGATTTCATTTTGAGACCTTACTTGAGTTACATGGACCCCAGTTGGAATTACTTTTTTCGGAGTTACGCTGGCAAGGGGGTCGCTCCCTCTCTTGGAAAACTGTGGAGGGGGCCCTTTGCTGGGGCATACATTCTATTTTTCACCTTTTTTTTTTTTTTTTTTTTTTTTTTAATTTTATATTTGTGTCTAATCTAAGTTGGGGGAGGAGGAGGAGAGTACCTGCAAGTCAACCGGCAATTTACTTTTGATAGTGGCTGCGGGTCGAGGGTGCGGATTGCGGACTTTTAACTTGTTGTGGGGTTTACAGGGTGGCCGTGTCTAAACTTATGAGAAAAGAAGGCAACCACAGACCGGAAGAACGTTCAATTTCTGGTTCAGAGACCATGGACAAAGACATGGGCACCCGCAAAACAATTGCCCGGAGGGGCAACTTTTTGAATGTCAATGGAAGGTCTAGGGGACACCACCTAGAGACGGGCAAGTCTAGAGAACCCCCCCCCCCCACTTCCGCCCAAAATAGAAAATAAATCAATTATCCTTCCAAATGGTAGAAATTGTAAGTGATTGTAGCATGTAGTTGTATCAAAAGTAATTCTATTTTTGACGTGTTTGATATTATGAATAAAGTGACAGCATCAGATGATAGAAATAGTAAAAAGCTAAGTACAACTATTCCTTCTTTATTTTCATTGTCCTGATGAATTCTAAGAGTTAACCTATTTAAATTAACAAAACCAAAACTCTTGCCTATACATTCTCTAATCATGTAATTATCGACCAGAGGATTCTGAATTTTTAAGGAAGTTCGCAAAATTCTCGTTGCCAACGGTAGTTGCCAATGTAGACACGTTCATACTAGTAGATTTTAAAACTTCTTTCGGCGAGGGAGATGACGGGTGGGAAGGATGATGTCGTCTGAATCAGGAGGGGGTGGGGTAAAAATCAGGGGGAGATCTAGATCTGGGGGGGGGAGAGGAATCCTGAAACTGGGGGGCGAGCTGTATAGTGGCAAGGGGTGGTTGGGCACCACTGCTTAGGGGGGGGGGGTTACTTCCCGCCCTGCCCCCCCCCTAAATTACGCCCATAATTAAAATTGTAAAGTAAACTAAGAATAAAGTTTGTTAACTCTTACTCCTTTCGTTATTATTTGATCTTCGAATGTTCCGATTCTTTTTTATTGTAAAGTTTTGATTTTTCTGAATTAGGGGGGGGGGGGGCGCCGCGCCGCCCCTCGGGGAGCGCCCATTGACAGATAAGGGAGAAAGGTAAGTGTGGGAAAGCGCACGGGAATCCGGCGTAGTGTGCCGCAAAAATTACTACCAATGGCGGATCCAGAAAATTCTTTTAGGGGGGGGGGCTTCACGCCTATGAATTTTCAAATTTGCAGGGAGGAATTTATGGGATTTTTTCTGTTGAAAAAAGGCAAAGGCTACCGTGAGTTGGGGGGGGCGTGCCTTTCCCGAATCCGCCGCTGATTACCATGTAACACTGGGCCACGATGACCGATGTCGCATAAAACCAGGTAGAAGACCCGTGGCGGGCGTGGCATCCGTGATGGCTGTGAAATTGGGATGAAGTAGATGGACACACATCATTCATGCAATCTGCACAACGCGGCAAGCAACTGTTGTAGGTGTAGGTGCAGTAGTTCGTGGGGAGGGCAAAGGGGACGGGAGGTCGTCGCAAAACCATGGACGAAGATATAACTAAGGACTGCCGACTGTTGTTAGTCCTGTTTTGCTCTCGACCCCAGCGCTCCAAGCAGCGGTCAGCTGAACTACTCTTTCAAGTGAGCGATCCTGGCGATGTGTCCATGCTCACATGCTGTGCTACTGCTAAAACCGTTAGGCAGACTCCTCTGCAGAGAGCCGTGAGATTTTTAGGGATGACAAAAACACCGTAAACCGCTGCTGCAAGTTCGCAGTCCTGCTGATGCCAAAAGAGCCGTGAGATTTTTGGGATGACAGTGATGACAGAACTCGACGAAAACTGCATTTTGCTAAGTGGGGGTTTTCTACGGTGCCTTCGTTTTATTATTATTTACGTTCCTTCTGACTCCAGATTAAGTACTGAAATAGTATGCTTGTCTTAAATTAAGTATACTCTAACTAAAATACCATGATTATTTTGTGTTATTTTACATCTAGCTGCTGCTGTCAATCATGGATGAAAATGTACTTACTGTTACGAAGTACCTACATATATTTGAATTTGAATTTATTTATTTGAAACCAATTTAACAAAAAAAGTAAAGAAAGGAAAGTTTCCCCTGCCACGAGCTAGCTCGAGTGGCAGGTTCACTGAAACATAAATTAACAGCAAAGAAATAATAATGAAGTAAAGCTTTCAAAAATATGAAATGAGATTAAAATCACAACGAAAATTATAAGTTATAAAAAAAAAAAAAAAAAAAAATCCAAATTTTCATGTGTGTGAATTCCATTGTGAATTCAGTGGTGATAGCGATCGTTTGTAAATTTTCCTAACACATATTAGAAAGGAAAATAATTCCATGACTATTTGAGAATTTGCGGTTTTTTTTTTGGTCTTCCCTAAAAAAATCTCACTAAATCATTCCTAATTGTAAGTAAAATTCTGAAGATTGTCAAAATTAGACGGAGTGTGCGAGATTCGAACCCCCGACTTCAATAGTAAACCTAGTCGGATTGCTTAAAACTTTATCACTTGCGCTATGTGGCTGAGGTGACGAGCACGCTGAAAATATAATTTATAGGGCAACTCAATGGCACTTGGTAGTTCAGACTTCCGCTGCTAGGTGTCACGCCTGTTTATGACCACCGTTGAGCAAGACAGCACACATCGCCGAAGTTTTTGTCATCTGTGTCATCCCAACTTTTTTCACGGCTCTCTGCGTATCGTAAAAACCAAAACAGGCGTTGGAGTTGGTCTGTTATGGCATGGCTGTCAACTGTTGTCGGCGACCCAAGAGGATCAGATAACTCAGTATCTCAATGGAAGATCGAAAGCAAGGGAAATTCTGAATCAACTTTGGACAAGGTAACAGAAATCATCAGCAAATTAAAAGAGTCGCCTGATCTCTACTAATAAAACAAATGTCTGTGATGAGCCGAGCCAGGCCCTCCGCGCCGCAGGACGAGTGGGGCCACTGCTCTGGTGGAGGGGCAGAGGGGATGAATCTCCTCTGCGCATGCGCCAGAGTTCGACCTACTTTCTCCGAGACCAAGGGTCTGGCGATAGCCAAGGGACGAGCTAGAAATCATTCTTAGTTCAGCAGCTGAGTGGGCCGACACCCCAAATCGTTGTCTGGAGTGGCGAAAGAATCATTGGTGTGCGTGTGAGAGTGGAGCGTGATCGTCTCAGTAATATTATTATATTTGTGTACGTTAATTACAATATATTAATTACTCTCATCCACACCTGCAGTTGATATTCCATCCTTCCTGCAACTTACAGGTACTCGCGCATCAGTATCGAGAACATAGAGTTTTTCCTTATCTGGCTTGGTCAGCTCGTCTTGAACGGGCTATAATCCCGGGCTACTGGAGGAAAAGCTCTACTCGCGAGTCGGCTTGGTTAGCTCGTCTAGTACGGGCTGCAAATCCGGGCTGCATGCGTGAGGCATCTCTCGATACGCGAGTGCCTGTCCTCACCTGGAGGTTACCAGAAGAAATCCCTGGGGGGGACGTCATCACATGGTAGACAAACCGAGTCATTACAAAGGTGAAGACTCACGTCATCACATGGTGGAGGCAAGCCGAGCTTTTTCTCAGGCAGAAAAAGAAGTGACCAGTACCGTTTTTTGTACCCCTCTTGGTTTTTGAATTTTTTTTACCGTTTTTTTTTTGACAAGAAAAATCGAAGAAACACTGATGTTGTTTAATTAATTTTTTTTACCGTTTTTTTTGACAAGAAAAATCGAAGAAACACTGATGTTGTTTAATTAATTTTTTTACCGTTTTTTTACAAGAAAAAGCGAAGAAACACTGATGTTGTTTAATTAATTTTTTTACCGTTTTTTTTTACAAGAAAAAGCGAAGAAACACTGATGTTGTTTATTAGATTTTTTTACTGTTTTTTTTTACAAGAAAAAGCAAAGAAACACTGATGTTGTTTAATCGTCGTCTCTGATTTTTTTTACTGTTTTTTTTACAAGAAAAAGCAAAGAAACACTGATGTTGTTTAATCGTCGTCTTTGATTTTTTTTACTGTTTTTTTTACAAGAAAAAGCAAAGAAACACTGATGTTGTTTAATCGTCGTTTTTGATTTTTTTACTGTTTTTTTTTTTCTTGACAAAAAAGCAAAGAAACACTGATGTTGTTTAATCGTCGTTTTTGATTTTTTTTACTGTTTTTTTTTTACAAGAAAAAGCAAAGAAACACAGTTAATTTTAACTCTGGTTTTCCGTAACAACTATAGTGATTTTTTTTACTGTTTTTTTAAAGCAAAAAAAGCAAGGAAGCATCATTTTTTTTTTCTCGTACTCAGCCGGTTTTACGTATCCGTATTGATTTCGTTACCGTTCGTTTGTTTTTCACAAGAAGAAAATTTTGTTTTCTTTTGACCTCTTGATTTGTTTAAATTTCATCATGAATCAAACAAATATAGAGGAAAATGTAAATACCATTAGGGAATTAAGATCTAGGAACATTGTGGAACAAATAAGTAACCCTCCTGCTGTAAATAATCACCAGGCACCAGCCAACAGTAGTGCAGTCGTTGTACAAATCGACGAGAACACCTCAGCAGAAAACTTAGCACGGGACTTTAATATTCCACAAAATGTTACTGTAAATACTAATTCTCAAAATGTTAATAATGTAAATAATTCTCCGCAAAATGATAGTATAAATAACCGAAGCTTTGAAAACCATGGCGAGACTGTTCAAAGATCATTTGAAAATGCCACCGTCAATTATCAGCCACATAATCAGGAAATAGATACAATTCCTCCAAATGTCAACAATACTCCTCAATATCATAATAATAGGCCTCAAAATCTAAATTCTATTCCTCAAAACGTTAATAATGTTCCACAGAATCATAGTAATATGCCGCAAAATTTTAATAATATTCCGCAAAATGTTAATAATGTAAATAATAATATTTCGCAAACCAATTATCAGCCAAATACTCATGAAACTAATCAGCACTTTTCAGGTTTTTCTCAAGCTTTTGACAATCAGCACCAGCGCCTTGACGCAGCAGTGTCAGGAATGCAACAAAATTCCAGTGTAAATAATCAGCCTAGTAATTTAAGATCAGGTCACTTTAGTAGTGACATCAATTCACACAATTTCAGTGTGAATAATCAACATAGTAATTTAAGATCAGGTTACTTTAGTAGTGATAACAATTCAGACAACTCCATTGTAGATAATCCACATACTAATTTAAGATCAGGTCATTTTAATCGCGATAATAATTCACAATTCCGAGAGGAATCTTCACCAAGATTCACGAGCTTCATGGACAAAAATCAACAAAGTCCATTCTATATTCGCTACCCAAAAATTGAGTTCCCAAAAGTCGATCGTGCTCAACCACGAGAATTCTTGCTTCAATTCGAACAAGCGGCCAACTTTGCTCAGTTGAATGATCAACAGAAGATTGAGCTCTTCTTGTTCGGACTGGAACAAGACGGTGATTTGTGGTTTCGTAACAACAGAACATACTTACGCAACGTCAAAAAGTGGACACAGTTAAAGGAAGAATTTTTGGAAGAATTTGATAGGAGCATAAATTTAAGTTTCAGTTGGATGCAGTTTCAAAACAGGAAACAGCTTGTCAACGAGGAACCTTCTGTATATATTGAACACAAAATTTATTTGGCTAATAACATTCGGCACAAATTGTCAGAAGAAGAATTAATAGACTGCATAATTAGAGGATTTTCACCACTCATGGCGCGTCAACTGTTTATGATGGACAATCCAGACGTTAAGACCTTGAAAAAGAACGTAAAACGCATCGAAAACTCATTTATGATAGACAATACGGCGAATGACAACCAACATCATAAATTGAACTCTATTCAAAATCACCCCCCTCTCTCAGATTTTTCATCAAAATGTGAAGAGATTTTGATGCAAAAAATGAAAGAGATGGGTTTGAATCCCGATGTAAAAAATGTAAATAAAGGAAACATCAACGTTGTTTCCGAAAACGAGATAAAAGGTAACAGCAAGGCCTACTACATCCAAAGAGAAAGTAGACCAAGAAACAGAGATTACAGTAGAGATAGGCAAACGTCATACCAGCAATACCATCAAGACAGCGTAAATCGTAGCCACAGCCGTGACAAAAAAGATTACAGACATGATAGAAACTCCAGCCGTGATAGCAATCACAGAAGCGACAAAGATTACAGAAGTAACCGGAACTATAGCCGTGACAGAGACTATAGTCGTGATAGAAACTATGACCATGGCAAAGATTACAGATATGATAGAAACTCCAGTCGTGATAACCATTACAAACATGACAAAGATTACCGAACTAGCAGAAACTATAGCCGTGACAGAGATTACAGCAAAGAAAGAAAATCGTCTTACCAGCAATACGATCGCGATAACAGAAATCGCAGCAACAGTCCACAAAGCAAAGATTATGGACGCAACAGGAATCATAGCCAAGGCAAAGATTACAGACACGACAGAAACTCCAGCCGTGATAGCCATCGCAGAAGTGACAAATATTACAGAAGTAACCAAAACTATAGCCGTGACAGAGATTATAGTCGTGATAGAAACCATGACCAAGGCAAAGATTATGTAGAAAGTAAAAATTGGAGAAAAAGATCGCCGACCCCCGGATTCAGACAATCAAGAAACAGAAGCAGAACTCCGTCGGGAAAAATCATCTGCAATTACTGCGAGAAACCAGGACACTACGAAAGAAATTGCGATAAAAAACAACGTGAGCGAACCAATCAAAATTCTACTTCAAAGCAAAACTTAAAATGGGATGCTGAAATTTTGAGTGTAGGAATCAGTTCTGGGCTAAAATTTAAAGTTTGGATTAAAAATAAAGAAATAACTGCATTACTTGACTCAGGGGCCAGCATGTCTCTTATTAGTCATGACATTGCAGAAAAAGTAACTCCTTTGAAAAGAAAAATTAACATCGTAACAGCAAATAATGAAGTGATAAAAGTAATAGGAAATACTCAACTAACAGTAAAATTAAATGAGCATGACGAAATAACCATCAAATGCCTTGTAGTTAAAGAGGCAAATACAAAACTTTTATTAGGTAATGACTTCAGTAATTATCATGGCGTGAAAATTAATTTTTCTACTAATAAATAACCCTAAAATCTGACGCGGGAAACGAGGTTGCAGTGAACATGGAAATTAAAAATCAAAAAACCGTTTTATCTCTTTTACCTGAACGCGAATTCAAAGCTACTCCACTCAAGCTAAGTACAATTATCAACAGGAAAAGAGGCATAACATGTGTCGACACTGGAGCATGTGCTAACATCATAGATTCATCTTATGTGCAACAAAAAGACATCAAACCAACTAAACGTTGGCGATTGCTGACTGCGAATAACAGCACTCTAAAAATCATAGGAGAGACTCAATTCGACTTAGAAATTCAACAGATCAAATATCCGGTAAAAGCACTGGTTGCAGAAAAATTATCATACCCTCTGTTGATTGGAAATCCATTCAACCAAAATTTCGTCGAAAAAATTGACTTTCAAACCAGTGAAATAACCATGAAAATACCATACACCAACAAAAAATTAAAAGTCCATTTCAGTTCAAAAGAAATGGAGGAGAAAATATTTGACAATAATTATCCAGAAACATCTGATAAAAGCAAAAATACTGATGAAGAGGAATTTCAAAAACTAGCCTCTATCTGCGAAATAAATGCAGAAGAAGAAGAAGCAAAAGAGTCGATCATTGTTATAAAACAAATAACAATACCGGCAAAATCTGAAAAAACTGTACAGTGCGTTGTCAAAAATTTTAAAAGCGAGAGAGAAAAAATCATTACACTTGCCGCAGGCGCAGAAAAACTAACTACAACTCAAGACCTACTTAACGTTACCAAATTCCTTCGATTAAAAATAAAAAACACCGGTTGCAAACAGGTCAAACTTTTTCAAAACTACATATTAGGAACATTACATGAGCCCAATCACCAACCAGAATCAAAGGAATGCCTTGAGATCAGATCAAGCAATTTATCTCGGGACGAAGAAGAAGAAAAGCAGTTAGAAGAAGAAAAAGAAGAAAAACAGAAAGAAAAAGAAATGCTCGGACGTGCATTACATACCTCCCTCTTCCCTTTAAAATTTTCGTGAAACGAAAATTTTATGAGGGTTTCGGCAGAATGACGTGCAGATGCCATACATCATCTCAAACGTACAATCTTTATGGAAAAACGAACTTTCAAATCGTCACAAACAACAAACAAACAAACAATCAAACGAACTGTCAAACAAACATTCAAACAAACAAGCAAACATTCAATCAAACAATCAAACGGCAATCAAACAAACAGTCAATCAAACAGTCAAACAACAAACAAACAGAAATAATCAAAATAAACAATTATTTTTTTCATTCACTCATACATACACCACGAACAATCATTCATTCGAATAATAAGTAAAAATAACATAATTAAAATAAGATACAAATTGAAGATAAATGTGAATAAAAAAATAAGAGATAAATCTGAATATACAAATAAATGACAAATATGAATACACAAATAAAATGATAAAAATGAATAAACAAATAAAATGTAAATATCTGTAAGAACATTCGATGAAAAAAAAAAGATTCTGAGATACTATAAATACAAAACTATCCTTCAACGGGCCAACTATTTCTTTCTCACTCTCACTTTCGTTTGTTTCTATTTATTTGTTTATTCATTTTTATCATTTTATTTGTGTATTCATATTTGTCATTTATTTGTATATTCAGATTTATCTCTTATTTTTTTATTCACATTTATCTTCAATTTGTATCTTATTTTAATTATGTTATTTTTACTTATTATTCGAATGAATGATTGTTCGTGGTGTATGTATGAGTGAATGAAAAAAATAATTGTTTATTTTGATTATTTCTGTTTGTTTGTTGTTTGACTGTTTGATTGACTGTTTGTTTGATTGCCGTTTGATTGTTTGATTGAATGTTTGCTTGTTTGTTTGAATGTTTGTTTGACAGTTCGTTTGATTGTTTGTTTGTTTGTTGTTTGTGACGATTTGAAAGTTCGTTTTTCCATAAAGATTGTACGTTTGAGATGATGTATGGCATCTGCACGTCATTCTGCCGAAACCCTCATAAAATTTTCGTTTCACGAAAATTTTAAAGGGAAGAGGGAGGTATGTAATGCACGTCCGAGCATTTCTTTTTCATCTTCCTAAAATTTTCGTTTCGAAAATTTTAAAGGGGAGAAAGAGGAATGTGATGAGCCGAGCCAGGCCCTCCGCGCCGCAGGACGAGTGGGGCCACTGCTCTGGTGGAGGGGCAGAGGGGATGAATCTCCTCTGCGCATGCGCCAGAGTTCGACCTACTTTCTCCGAGACCAAGGGTCTGGCGATAGCCAAGGGACGAGCTAGAAATCATTCTTAGTTCAGCAGCTGAGTGGGCCGACACCCCAAATCGTTGTCTGGAGTGGCGAAAGAATCATTGGTGTGCGTGTGAGAGTGGAGCGTGATCGTCTCAGTAATATTATTATATTTGTGTACGTTAATTACAATATATTAATTACTCTCATCCACACCTGCAGTTGATATTCCATCCTTCCTGCAACTTACAGGTACTCGCGCATCAGTATCGAGAACATAGAGTTTTTCCTTATCTGGCTTGGTCAGCTCGTCTTGAACGGGCTATAATTCCGGGCTACTGGAGGAAAAGCTCTACTCGCGAGTCGGCTTGGTAAGCTCGTCTAGTACGGGCTGCAAATCCGGGCTGCATGCGTGAGGCGTCTCTCGATACGCGAGTGCCTGTCCTCACCTGGAGGTTACCAGAAGAAATCCCTGGGGGGAGTGACATAAACCCGAGTCATTGTAAAGGTGAAGACTCACGTCATCACATGTCTATGTACTCTTTCTTGTTTGATTCCGTTTTGAGGTTAACTGTGATGTATAGTATTTCAGTCCTTGATTAATCAGTTTCGACAATTCAGGAATCTTTCAAGAAATACTCCAGACGTTTGCTTTTTAGCGGATTTTGCTTCCTTTTAATTCGCTGATCATTTGTTCCCTTCGTTCAATCGTGATTCAAATTACCTACACGGTATACATTTGCGGGAAGGCATGGGAGAAAGGGAGCCGGAGCGGCCACCGCTGCAGCGGTTCGTTTTTAGTTGACCCTTACTGCTGCTTGGAGCGCTGCGGTCGCGCTCGAAAACCCGCTAACAGGTTTTAACAGGGGCGGAGATAGGAAGTCGGCAGTCCTTAGTTATATCTTCGTCCATGGCTCGGAATGGTCTTAAAATTTTCCTTAGGATTTGATCTAGAACGCAACGTTCTTACATTTTCGAAAAGTTAACTCTAGCTCTCGCAATTAACGATTAAAGGCGGAAAAAGCATGGTTTCTGGACCGCGGAACAGTGGCGTTATCTAGCAGATGAGAATCTTACTACAGGTCGCTGAGGATTCACCTTAAAACGCAACGCCGATCGCGTTCCCCAAACGAACTCTTTTAGCGGACCGAAACATCAACAATAACAGGATTGGAAATTTGAAATCATCTAAATGCATTTTAAATCGCAGAATACACGAAACATGGACACAATCCTCTGATATAAAACCTCAATATCTCATACAGAAAATTTCGTTGAAGTCTGATCCAAATTAGTAACGTAATTACATTCCCAAAAATGCTTAACCTCAATCTTGGCCAAAAACTCCCGCCACAAAGAAAAAGCGACAAATTGGGAGGACACCGGATTGGCGGAATCACATGGGTCAATCGGTCCTCGAGGACCCGTTCTCGATACTGAAACCAAGCGATCCCCCGAGCGGACCCCCGAACCATGCCGTTCCTATAAGAAAAGCATTATTGACCTTGTAGAAACGATTTCAATAGAGCATGACACTCATGCTCTAAAAAATAAAAAAATAAATAAGGTAAACACCCCAGTAGCCAAATCATACCAAAAAAGAATAAAATTTTTCCTTGACCCCTCAGATTTTCATGAAATTTTGTGTGCTTATTCTACCTACTGAAAATAGGCAAAATCCAAATTTTCAGAATTTTTGGGTCACCCATTGCCGTTTTATTCAATTTTGGAAATTTCAACATTTTGCCAATTTCACCGGTTTCAGCAACATTCAAGTGGCCATAACTTGAGACACATTGGAATTTTCCGAAACATGTGTATATCATTTGAAAGCTCTTTTTATGCTCTTTTTAATGATGTTTAGTAAAAAAATAAATTTCCCAAATTTTTTGGGAATTTTTTTTTTTGAAAATTTGAAAATTCAAAAAATGTCGAATTTTCAAAAAACGACAATTTTAAAATTCTGAAAAAATCAGGAAATGTGGGTTGGTACTATACAAGCCTGTCCCCCAAGTTTCATTATGGGCCGACGATTCGTCTCTGAGATATGATTGATCCAAAACTGACTTTTTCTGTAAATCGAAAATATCCCTTATTCTACCATTGAAAGGAAGGGTGGCGATATGGGCCGTATCCGGCCCACACAAATTTCACATTTTCAGGTCCCAGTACATGTTCTAGAGGTAAAACAAGTGAAAAAACCTCTATTGACGCAACCCCTGAGATGCATCCCTGTTGAGCTGTAGCCTCTCAAAGTTGATACTTTTACGTTGAATTTTACCGACACATGAGTGACCATAGCATGTAGAATTTGAAAAGTATAGACAATTTATCCTCCTGAAACTTGTTTGTATGTCTTAAGAGAGTCATGGGCCATGGTATAGGCCCAGGTTAGACTTGTTTTCCCAAGATTTTACCTGAAAACATTGAATTTTACCCAAAAAGCTTGTAGAAATCAAGCTTTTTTCCAGGGTAAATTGCAAAAATGATATTGATACCAACAAGCGTCAGACATTTATTAAGAATGTTATGTACGAGTATACTACGGAAACATATCGAAAAATTGAAGTTGCACTTGCTTTCGTTTGTGGTTAGAAGTCTCCACGTGGTTAGTTTACTGTAACTAGATGTAGCAGCGCGATTCAAAGCATGTCCAAATGACCAGTATCTATATGGATGTGTGCGGTCGTGCAATGATTAAATATGCAACTATCCATATTTTTTGATAGCATCAGTTAGAAGTGCTGCCAGAAATGTTCCTTTAATGTTCCTGAAATGATTCCTGGCAGCACTTCTAACTGATGCTATCAAAAAATATGGATAGTTGCACATCCATATAGATACTGGTCATTCGGACATGCTTTGAATCGCGCTGCTACATCTAGTTACAGTAAACTAACCACGTGGAGACTTCTAACCACAAACGAAAGCAAGTGCAACTTCAATTTTTCGATATGTTTCCGTAGTATACTCGTACATAACATTCTTAATAAATGTCTGACGCTTGTTGATATCAATGTCATTTTTGCAATTTACCCTGGAAAAAAGCGTGATTTCTACAAGCTTTTTGGGTAAAATTCAATGTTTTCAGGTAAAATCTTGGGAAAACAAGTCTAACCTGGGCCTTTACCATGGCCCATGACTCTCTTAAGACATACAAACAAGTTTCAGGAGGATAAATTGTCTATACTTTTCAAATTCTACATGCTATGGTCACTCATGTGTCGGTAAAATTCAACGTAAAAGTATCAACTTTGAGAGGCTACAGCTCAACAGGGATGCATCTCAGGGGTTGCGTCAATAGAGGTTTTTTCACTTGTTTTTACCTCTAGAACATGTACTGGGACCTGAAAATGTGAAATTTGTGTGGGCCGGATACGGCCCATATCGCCACCCTTCCTTTCAATGGTAGAATAAGGGATATTTTCGATTTACAGAAAAAGTCAGTTTTGGATCAATCATATCTCAGAGACGAATCGTCGGCCCATAATGAAACTTGGGGGACAGGCTTGTATAGTACCAACCCACATTTCCTGATTTTTTCAGAATTTTAAAATTGTCGTTTTTTGAAAATTCGACATTTTTTGAATTTTCAAATTTTCAAAAAAAAAAATTCCCAAAAAATTTGGGAAATTTATTTTTTTACTAAACATCATTAAAAAGAGCATAAAAAGAGCTTTCAAATGATATACACATGTTTCGGAAAATTCCAAATGTGTCTCAAGTTATGGCCACTTGAATGTTGCTGAAACCGGTGAAATTGGCAAAATGTTGAAATTTCCAAAATTGAATAAAACGGCAATGGGTGACCCAAAAATTCTGAAAATTTGGATTTTGCCTATTTTCAGTAGGTAGAATAAGCACACAAAATTTCATGAAAATCTGAGGGGTCAAGGAAAAAACCTTGGTATGATCTGACGTGGAATGACCGACCAGTACCCGGCACTCATTTTTTAAAATGTGAAAAGTATTAGTTAGGTGGCAATAATAGTGTTTTACGTAATTTTTCTGAGACCTCAAGTGTGAAACATTCGAAAAAAATAAGCAAAACACCAAAATTGCCACTGAAGTAATATTTTCATATTGTGAAAAATTGGTGCCGGATACTGGTGCAAATTTTAGGGGTGCCGGCTACTGGGGTGTTTACCTTAAATTAAGCAAAATAAATAAGATGATCAAAATAGTAATAATAAAAAAAAATCATAAATAAAGTATAAAAAATAAATATTTCAATCACATCTGTCACATTCAATTATCTGTACTTTTACTAACACAAGTTTCAAGGTGTAAATGGCTTCAGATGCTGAGGCACTTTCTAATGAGCCGTAACATATTATTGCACAATAGATGAATAAAATGAAAAAAATCAATCAATAAATCAATAAAAAGACGAAAGAATGGAAAAATAGAAAAGAAAAAGGGGGGGGGGATCTGTCGAAGATTACTGATTGACCGTACCATCACTATAAATTATTTTTTTACGAATTTTCTAAAAAAATGCCTTGAAGGGGCCACGGCCACCTCTTCCTCTGATTAGGTGCCTGCTTGGAAATAAATTAAATAAAAATTATAGTGGTTGTGCAGTAGGTCCCTCCCTCCAATGAAAATACTTTCATTGTTTTAAATCAAATCAGCAGACGAAACGTCATCAAAAAGAAATCCGTACGAGAAGAGAACACATTCGATGCCTTTCAATTTTCACGTAAGAAAACAAAATCTAAACTAAAGAAACCTCTGACTTACTTTCGGTATAGAGTTGGGCTGGCGTCGGTTTTGACCCGAGAATTAACGGAGTGGTCTCCATAACAAACACACGTGGAATGAAATGGGGAATTGACACGACAACCAGCCCAGCCCCGGTTTGATTCGGGCTGAAGGAGAGACTGCATCTGATCAACAAGGCGGCTTTTATCAACTATGAGTGCATGCATTCGGGAAGGAGTCAAGACCAGTCCCAAACGATTCAACCCCTCTTGCCCCCCAGTAGTCTCTCGCAGCAGCAAAATTCGACCAGTTATTCATTTAAGAAGGACCGAATGCTGCGAGGGGGCTTCCTCTCCCCCACCCAACCCCCCCCCCCTCCAATCCAGCGTGACCGTCGTCAGTTGCATTCTATCAGATCAGATTCAATCAAGACTGTGATGTTTGCTGTGATGTCACAGCGTTTTATTGTCGGGCTGTGGGCCAGTAGGTAGGAATGGTAGTCTACCTCTTGAAGTGCTGCAGCGGGACGATTGCGTATTGCGTAATCAGGATCGAGTCGATGATCGGAAGCAATAGAACCTTATGAGCATTTTTATGCTTTTAGATGACGTCCAGTGGCGTAGCGTGCAATTTGGCAACGTTGAACTGTTTACATTTAAACGTATTGAAAATATCGAACTATAGAGTGTTCGGTGAACACCCTCGAATTCGACCTTTAACATGATTTTAAATATCAAAAATACGACGTTGCCAAATTGCACGCTACGCCGCGCCACTGGTGACGTCCGTCCGTCCCCTCTAAAGTCTTGTGATTCCTATGAAAACCAGCCGGTATTTGTGAGGTGTGCATTTACGCACGATAGGAGGCTATTAAATAATTTTTACCGTATGTATTCCGAATACATGTTGTAAAAAATATTCAATATATACCATGACTTTCAGAAGAAAGTACCACGGTCAAAATTCTTATTGTTAACCCCCGTTGTTTCCTCTATAGAAGTTTCGATTTTTCATGACGTATTCTGAAAGGGGCATTCTAATTATAGTCTTTAAAAACTTGAAAGCCGCAAAATCATTTGAAAGTTTCCGAGATTTAAAAGAATAAAAATTTCGTCCAGGGAATTTTTTTTTTGGAAGTCATAGTACTTACCTGGACTTTGGAAATCGGTGTCAGTACTTGCCACTTTTCCAGGTTAATTTTGATACAGTCAAGTCTGGGCCGGGCGGGCGGCCGTCCGGCCACCCAGAGGCAGTTCGCCTCAGGCCCCCTACTTTTCGGAGGGACTATTGCCCCGAGTCTCTGAGTCTCTACTTAGGGATGGACCATGTTGTCATTGTTGTTAGTCACCATGCGAGGCTATTTTTTTTCTATCCTTAGGGGCTTGTAAACTGAAAACAGAAATAAGTTTACTTTTGAAGCAGCGCGACGCGACGTGGCGTGGCATGTCACTAGCGGATCCAGTGGACTGTCTTTCTTTCTCTATGGCCATTTGATGGCGTGTGTTAGAAAAGGACAGATAAGGGGCAGTCACGTGACTTTCACCCCCTCTTCTATCCTTTTCTAACACACGCGATCAAATGGCCTTAGAGAGAGAAAGACAATCCACTGGATCCGCCAGTGTGGCATGTACGGTTGGAACCAATCGACCCTGGAATCACCTTAACTGATTTTGACATCATGAACACCCTGAAAATAAAACTCCCCACTCTATATTTTAAAGAGAGCGATTGTCCATAAAAATGTCGGGAGGGGGGGCGAGTTAAAATCAGACAGGTCTTTATCGAGGTGTTCAACTTGATTATAAGTTATCCTTTTTCCTCTTCTTTTTTCCACGCCTCGCGATTAAAATGGAAATGGTACGTGAGGGGGCAGGCCAAATTAATTACAGGTGGCGGGTCACCTTCAATTAGCAAAACCATCATATCAACCCCTTTCAATCCTTTCAACCTTACCCTCAATCGCGCGGGGAGGGTGGTGGTGGGGGGGGGGGGGGGGGGGGGGGGTTGCGAAGACGGCGGTGAGGATACCGGGGTTGCGGGGATAAATAACCTTCTATTAACGATCATTCTTCGCATGAGTTATTCTTCGCATTTTCCTGCTGTTCAAATTTGCAGGGGGCAAGAGCACACTGGGTGGAGTGATGCGAAAGAAGGGGAGGGCGCAAGAAGGGGGTGAGGGGCGCTTCTGGGCGATGTGCACCTGGCCATGTGAGTTATGACCATGGAAAGTGTTCTGAATGGTCATCATTAATTTCAATGGAGTGCCAGTATCTCCCACTGTTGTTGTGGACTAGTTAGTTTCTAAATTACTCTATCCGAGAGCGGAGAAGGGGAAAAAAAAGGAACGGGGTAAAAATATCATTTTCATTTTTTGCCGCTGTGTTGAATGGATTTAGTTCTTTTTTTTGTATCCGTTTTTTCCCCTCATTTAAGTAATTTAATATTCGTTTAAGTGTTTGTCTCTTTACCCCCTTTAGTTTGTATAAACCCGGTGACGGCTTGTCAGGAGTAATGTAGATGTAGAAATAGTTAGTGAAGCTTCATTTTTAGTATCCAATTTTAACGAACGAAGTACCTAGAAGAATTCGCTTCTATGTCATCAGTCAAACAGAAAGGCGTAGCCACTGGAGAGCGTGCCTTAAAAAATATACGTATCACAAATGGTCTCGACTGAGTATGTTAGTGTGTCTCAACTGGCCTCCAATTAAAAGAATATAAAACACACTTAAAATACTTGGGTGGTCGGTTGGTTTAAAAATGGTGGGGGAGGGGGTGTGGCTTCTTCTTTTGAAGAGGATCTTTGTTTTTTTTTCTTTATTTTGCACCCTTTTCCGAAAAAAAAAATTGGGGAGAGGGGCTTGAGCTCTAAAAGCTACTTTACCCCCTTCCCTCCCTCACGGACGGCCTAAGACAAAATTTACTCAATACGTACATAACTGCGATAAAATGGATCGTTTTTGGGGGAAATATACATAATGCCTTATTCGTTCAATTCAACCGAATCTTGCATCAAAATGGGCGCGCGAATTGGCATATTAGACTTTCAATCTTGTGCCGTGTGCTCACATATCAAATATACATATGTATTATAACTACATGCAATCATACAAATGTGCGTTTGTTGAGGTCAGAGAATCGAAATCGTTGCTAACGTGGGGTACGGACGCGCGGCGGCCAAAGGCATACGGTGCCGCGGCCGTCACAGTTCAAAAGCATCTTTGCCGTGGTCGCGTTCGTTGTTTGCTGCGCCGCGAGAGGCCGCAACCCGCAACCCAGTATACAAAGGGACTGTTGCACACTTTTGCTATAAGCGATTTCAACAATCGATTCTGGTGTAAAATCCACCAAAAATAACGATGGCAGCACTAAAAACTTCCAAAATCCACTTGTATACCCAATATGCGAGTTTTATTTGCGCGTAATAGTGACTTCGCTTCAAAACCATATCGACAGTGGATTCAGGGAAATAAAAAAAGCACGATTTGAAATTGCCCAATCAGATTCCTATGCTATGTTTGCGAATTTGTAACTTGCTAATTCCTTTGATACAAATTTAATATAAAACGGTCCATATTATTGTTCACATGGATTATAATTATCACGCGCTACACGGACTGACAAGGGAAAATGCAAAAGAGTCAATAATTAACTTCTGTCAGTAGCGCAACGAGAGTTTCTTCATCTCTCTCTTTTCTCCATTAAAAAACGTTTGTTGGGCAAGGATGGACAACGGGATAAAACCCCCTCTTTCTGTCCTTTTCCTACTTATACATTCAAATGGGAAATAAGAGAGATGGAAGATATCCTGGTTGCGCCAGTGACTCCTACACTTTATGCTCGATTCATTGCTTTTCCTATATTATAGAACATTGATGAGAGCAGAATGTCATATTCATCGTGGAGTTTGGCAGAGATTCAGGTTTATGAATACACATATGTATTTCCTTCTCTTTGCCTATACCTACTTGAACATGCATAGGTTGGAAAAGGACAGAGGAAGTGGCCAAAGCCACCTGATATACGCGACTCTTCCATTTAAACTCATTAAATGTATTGAACTTTCTTTGTGCACTGTGCACCAGTAGCGTAGCGTGCAATTTAGCAACGTTGTATTATATCCGGCATTTAAACCCATGTAAAAGGTCGAATGCGGTGGTGTTCACCGAACACCCGAAAGTTCGATATTTTCCATAGATTTAAATGGACGAACTGCAACGTTGCCGACATGCACGCTACGCCACTGCTGTGCACCCCCTGCTTTCGACCTTTTTCATGAATTTAAATGAATGATACAATGAAGTGTTATCAAATCGCAAGCGACGCCACTGCCCCCCCCGTACCCTTTTCTAACTCACATGTTCAAATGGGCCGGAGACAGAGAGACAGTCAAATTTCTAGACCAGCAGTCGGACCACATTTGACAACCCTGAAGACGGCGAATCTCAAAATGCTTAGCCACAGAACAGTGCGCAGTCAGAGCAGATTGTAGTTGTCAGCAGCGATTCCTTTGAGAGTTTTCTGTGAGAGGAAAATGCGTCTTGAATTTTTCTTGACGTTCCCTTGCCCTCTCTCTGTACTCGAATTCAGCTTGTCGAAAGCTCTCTTTTGAGCATATAAACTTAAATCCCGCCTCCTCTCCTTGTCTCCTTGTCCCCACCCCCACCCCTTAGTCACAATGCACTTGCACCCCCGAACAGTCGAGCAATGCAATGGAGCACTCTGCATTATCTAACAAAGCGCGTTTTATGCTCACCGAATTACAGCACGGAGTGAATCTATAACGCATATCTTAAATGAGAGCGAGATAGATGAAAATAAAATAAAATTCCCGAGAATTTCTTCCCTCAGCTCCATGTACATACGTGCCTCTCGACCAATTTTGAGGGAGACCAAAGAGGATAATAACCTTAAACATTGGAATTAAATGTCTTGACTCTTTTAAAATAAAAAGCTACGAATGGTATCCGGCGAAGGCATAAGAAATTTACTGCTTGCTGTTCTTGACAGTGCTGCCAGATTTGGCAAAAAATATACACATTTTCCACAATACTTAATGCAGTGGCGTAGTAAGGTGGGGGCGGAGGGGCGGTCCGCCCCGGGTGAACACTAAAGTAGAGGTGACACTCGCAGGAAAAAAAAAATCGAGAAGAAAGGTGAGAAAAATAGAAAAAATAGAGAGAAATGAGAGATAAAAGAGGAGAAAAGAAAAAATTGAGAGGGAAAAGAAAGAGAGGAATTAGAAAAATATCGGGGAAATAGAGAAATGCTGAAATAATGATGGAAGACATGAGAAAAATGGGTGTAGAAGTAGGTTTATGAATAAAATATCAACTTGGCTAAAAGGTGTCGCCCTAGTGTAGAACAGCTGCCACTCGTGCGAAGAGTGTCACTCTGAAGCAGGAGGGTGTCAATCTGATCAAAAAGTGTCGCCCTGAAGAAGTAGAAGAATTTGTTAAATTCACTAAACTTATGTGAATTTTTTTTAAAAAAATTATTTTTTTACATTTTTTTCTCTCAATTTTCTCTTACTTACTTATTTTATATTTATATTATTCGTGAAAATAGCATAAAATGGGCTCCAAAAGAAAAATTATTTTTCTAAATTTTCAGGGGGGGGGGGTGACACTATTGTGCTTCGCCCCGAATGCCAGGTGCCACTAACCCTTCGTACGCCACTGATTGTGAGTCTTAATGTATAAAATGTGTATATTTTTAGGTGCTGTCGCGTAGCAAAGCACCTTATGCTATCGTCGCTGTCCGTACGTATGTATGTATGTGACGCTCAGTTTGTGCACGCGAAAAGTGGTAGTAAATATTAATCGATTTTCACGAAACTTTGCAGAAGCGTTTGTCACTACCTTAGGATGAACTGCCAAAAATTTGAAAAGATTTGGTCCAGAAATTTTAAAGTTATCGAGGTTTTAGTTTTTAAGTTTTTTTTGCTAAATCTGGCAGCGTAGGTTTTTGAACTGAAATGTATTTAAATAATTTTATGTGCTCCTCGTTACTTATTTTTTTCTTCTTTTTTTCTTCATAATTTTATCATTTTACATAGGAATCAATTTTAAATAATTTCTGTGACGAAAGTTTGCATGGGATTCGTTTCGCATGCCTTCAGAAGCGTAACGTATGCATGTATGTAGGCAACATCATATTTCGGCCTTTAAAACCATAAAAAAAGATTGATCTTTCGAGGATGCGCAATGGAATCCCTTGAATCGATACTATGCATGGATTTAAACAGACAAAATGCAGCGTTGCCAGAACACGCTCGACTCAACAGCGGATGCCCTCACTTCTCGTATTCATTCCGGAAAAGTTTCACCTGGAATCACCTCATAACTTATACTCTACTCATAACAGCTTTGAAGTCAGTCACGGACAAAAATGTTCAAAACACAATATGTAGAATCGGCCGAATGTAACGCGATCTAGTGGTAAATCAGCGATCAACTTGAAGTTCATCCGTATGACACACAGAGAGCGCTCTATCTATACTGGCGTTTTGGCGTCTGCCCGAACTGGCGCGAATTACAAATTCGGATTTTTTCGGATTTTTTTTTTTTTTTTTTTTTTTTTTTTTTTTTTAACGCCGTCGATCATTTTTTCTCCTGATTGTAAGTGACGTGGACTAACAAATCGAAACCCGTTTTTACTCGCACCCACTATTTTTTTTTCCTCCCTTGTAATTTCTTTTTCTTTTTCTTCCTTGAATGATCAATTTGAATTCAAAATCTTTGGTAAAAAATTGTAATAGCTCATTGATACTGAATAGGTACATGTATATGTAGTGCTTGTTTCCTATATTCACTGTGCTGCAGGCTCGTAAGCAGCTCATTGGGGGGGGGGGGGGGGGGGGGGGTGTTGCTGACCAGTTTCTTAAAGAGGCGAAAGTAGGAATATTATACAAAAGCCTCCTCTGAAATGTTTAGTTTTCGAATTTTTCAAGGGGGTTAACCTCCGTTTCTGTGTATAACAACCTGATGCAGGTTGTCTAATTTACTGATTTCAATTCGAAGATGCACACATGAAGCTAACGTACGCCACTTTGTTTATTTTTTTCCCCGAGCAAATGGTTAAAAATACAGTCAAGGTCAGCTTATGGTGCCTGCTGTCATGTATGTGTTCTGTACTCTCTTTCTTTTATTACTAGATATGCATTCAGTCTCTCAGCATCATCAAATATATTTAAAATTGTTGGTTTCTTATCTAATCTCGGGTTTGGTGTCATACTCGTATGGTGTCGATTTGCAACGACACGCGATGCGACGGTGAATGTACTTACACACATGCACGTACTTACTTATACTTATGAGCATATGCTTAAATTACAAAGGAGGACTCGCTCTCGCAATTAAGAATCTGGTCACCGACACGAGATTGTTAAGACTCAAACAAAATAACAAAGTAACAAAATACACGGATGTGGAATGAGAAAGAGGAAGTGATAACCCACCGGTTAAAGTATTTAGGTAGGCATTCGATTACACCATATTATAAAGTATTTAGTTATAGGCATGCGATTACACCATATTAGAGGTTA
Organism: Trialeurodes vaporariorum; assembly: GCA_011764245.1. Classification (NCBI taxonomy): domain Eukaryota; kingdom Metazoa; phylum Arthropoda; class Insecta; order Hemiptera; family Aleyrodidae; genus Trialeurodes; species Trialeurodes vaporariorum. Next base: position 31,561,436 of record VMOF01000002.1, on the reverse strand, counting down.
TTTCGGCGGTATATTGATTTAAAGGCATACTGACTGAGCATACTGTGCTGCATCTACTTCAAGGGAATCTGCAATATCCAATCTAAAAACTCGTCAAACTGTTAGAGGAACACAGCATGCAATTAATATGAATGTGTGACTGTTTGTACCACAAACTAAATACACTCCATAATTATAACCCTTTCTTGAATAGTGGTACACATGTGTACCATTTTATGTAACATGTGATTCAATGGAATTTAAATGGACATTTTTCAAAAAGTTGTGTGACCCATCAAAGTTCTTAAAAAATTGTCCTCTTTCGAACGGTCTAAATAAATCTCAAAAAAACTCAAATCCCAAAATGCGTGCATGAAAGGGTTAAAGGGGTATGACGTCTACTAATTTTATTCTTCCGGGTGGGGGGGGGCTTTGTTTAAATTTCTCCTCGGTCAATAGCTATACTATTTTTATAGACGCTTTTAGTGATGACTTGATATGATAACGATATTCGGTGATGAGCGTTCCAAACAAAGACAAACTGTCTCTCTCGCTCTCACGTATAACCCCCTAAACAAAAATCATTTGTTTTTCAAAAATCATATATTGAGACATCTTTTGTGAAATTTTTTGACAGAAATAAATTCTTCGAAGTATTTTAATGCGATTTTGATAATTATATGTTGTTAAATAAGGCCCTGTTTACGAATTTCGAAACTAGAAAGAGATGGGTACGCATGGGGTTCACGGGATAGTGAGTGAGATAGTTTGGAACGCTACGCGAATTTGTCACAATCGATTGCGACCGATGCGATGAGTGCATTGTTGTGATTGTTGGCTAACCGTTGACTTCGCACGAACTGAAACAGTCTATTCTTGTTTATAAGTGTAAGTAATGTGCATCATTCGAGTAAACTATATAATCTTTGCGCCAAAATCGAGAAGCAGCGTAAATCAAAAGGGAGTTTTTTCTTTCGCAATAAAGGGGGGGAAGGGGGTGGACATGGACTATCTGGAAGGCATGACTCTTCCCCTTCTGGGACCCTCTGCCTGAACCAATGCCTAAATATGAAGGAAAAGAGTCAGTAAGTTAACGCATCCAATAGTAAACAATTGCATCAGCATGCATATATTAGTGTTCTTCAGTAACACTGTTTGTTAAAGCTATGAAAAAAGAATAATATCGTCGACCGAACAGCCAATCTTCTGGTGTTTTTTTTTTTTTTTTTTTCTTTTTTTTTTTAGATTTTCCAGGTTTCTCGTAAAATTAGCGGCAAACTCTAAGAAAATTTAAGAATTTGCTTTCGTCAATATAAGCTTCGCGTTAGAATTTAAGATAAGACAAGCCCATTGACTTGCGAAGTCTGTGACGCGACTTCAACTGGAAAAGACATAAAAAAATCTAACACATGCGATAAAGTTTCGCAAGCACGCGCTCTTATTCGGATAATTCATAAAAACCGCGTCTACGCGAAAATACCGTGTACTCCTGCGCTCTAGCGGCCATTTTAATGAAGCTTTTTAAGTATGTTTACATGTAGCGCTGACAACCTTTCTCTCAAAAATATGGAAATTATGGAATAACACTGTTTTTCATCCACTTGAAATGAAACAGGATCAGCGATACAGAAATGACTAACGTTTCGTGCGAATTTTCTCATAATATTCGGGGTTATTTTGCCTTGATTTCGATCGACGAAATTCTAAAATAAGCAAGTTTCTTCGACATAACCTAAAAGTCGCAATGCATTCAATGTTGGTATCATTGCTAAACTCATGATCGGATAAATTATTTACATCTTCATGTTGTGGTCCGAGCATAGCATTCTGCTGCTTTGTGTCAAGGTTCCACAAATTTGACAGTGTTTTGATTTTCAGGAACCTTTAACTTTCTGCCAAATAATGGCTTCACACAATTCAGTCGGTAAATATTTTTCTCTTAGTGCATACGGTACGCACAGTGTTCCTCAAACAAATGCAAACACTACTGCTCCAAGTCCTCGACAACTCTCGGAAATCAATGCGTGAGTACTTTTGTTTTTGTTTGATTGAGTCCTCCATGCGTGTCTTGTGTTTAACCGGTCTTAATCAAAGTATTTGGCCTACTCTTGCTCTCGCCGCTCTCTGTAATCACACACTAACCAAATGTGTTTCCCCCCTGTCTTCATCTTTTTCCTTATCTATCAATTCTTTGGACTTCGTTTTAGAATCGAGTACCCATCCTACACCTGGCCCAACTTCACAACTTAACTTGTCATTTCATTCCTTCGATTCAGTCAGTACTCAGTGAGGAGTATTGCTCTTATCGCAGGGGCTGACTTTTCAAATTTTCCATAATCGTACATCTGCTGCCAGGCACCCAGTTTGACTTAATCGCTACCCCTGTGTGCCTGATATGCCTCACCTACCAATATCACTCATGCGAACCAATCTAATTGTTTAGAAATAAATTTTACAATTATGGATCATTGACAAAGAGAATCATCCAAAGATATTGATAACTATTTGGAACCTTGAGACTATAGCGTTGCCAAGTACTTAGTGTTATCATATTATGTATCTAGGCGTATTGACGAGCTTCTGGTTGGCGTAAAATCTACTCTTGATGATACAACCCGTTGCTTGCCTTAACTTGTTTTTGCATTTTAGGATGATTAATTTCACTTGTCAAATCTCTCATCGTAGAATTTTTTTCTGTTCCTCTTCAACTTTTTTTCTATCTTTTAATCTCGGTGATAAGCTCTTAAACATTTCCAATTGGTGGAGTTGTTGATTCTACTCTGCAGTTATAACAAACTTGCTTAATGAGCTCCAAAAATACCCATCTTTCATTGGCCAACTCATCTGAATTCAATGACCTCTACCCGTGAACTGTCAATGGAAGTGATGGTCAAAAAATACTAGTTTTTGTAAATTACCGATGGCTTTACGAGAATTGCACATTAAGCATTGCATTTATTTATCAAGGTTTAAAAAACATGTTTGTAGCTCAACATTTGTGTAGGTACTCATGCGTTGTTTAAGAAAAGATTGGACGTAACAGTTGTACTGCTTCATTATAAGATCAGCTTCGTACACCTAGAAAATGTAAACTGGAGACAACCCTCTAGCTGATCGTGCAGAACCAAACTTTTTTTGGGGACTCAACATAACAGCTGAATCAAATCCAAACGGCCCCTAAGTTAGATGATAACCAAAAACAAAAATTCTGATTTTTCTCTCTAGTTGGCTTTTTTTTTTTTTATTAATAGCTTTGCTCAACGTCGAATGCGGGGACCAGTTGGATGTTGTTTTGTTGCGACCCTGAAAAAGAAGTTTCCTCCGTAGTTTAGTAAGGTCAATATAGCGCATATGTAGTCAGTTATATATATCGGCTCTGGATTTTTAATTCTTTTTTAAGTTTTGAAATAATGTAAGAAATATGTATTTGTCTGTTGATACCGTTTGGGGTCAATGCAAAAATGACTTATGCAGAGAGAAGGTTTTAAGAAATCTAATGAGAAAAACCTGGAAGGAGAGGGAATCTTTCTCACATTGAAAGGCAGATATGAGGGTCTTCACTCGTGCTGGAAGGGGAGTCATTGTCTGTATTGGAACAAAAGAGGTCAACAGCTCCTCCAGCATTTTAGAGGGGGGGGGTCTGGAGTACCTCCTCCCCAGAATTTGAAAGGGGGGTCTAGGGTCTCCCCTGTGTTAATTCATGAGTGTTTTTACAGCATTTCCAAATCTTCCATCACAGTTTCTATCCTCAATGGTGAAACGACAAGTCAATCTCCATGAAATTTTTTCACCAGATTTTCCAGGTTACACCCAAAATTGGGGGAAAAATTAAGATAATTTACATGTTAGCTTTGCCTTTAAAAATGAAAGAGCAATGTAATATTTTGAAATGTTGAATTGAGTTAAGCCTCGCGGCATAAACACTGATAAACTGTAACGACAAAGCGCTTGTTCGGCACTTTGTACGGTTTGTTTAGTTTTGTTCATATGCAGTTCTGCTCAAAGGTACAAACATGATATTTTACATACACTGTCATCGGAATAATACGAGGTCTATTTGTTATAAGGTTGGAAGTTGATATCTATCATTTTTACAAATAATGCTTCAATTCCTATTTATTTTTCATGGTTTGAACAGTGAATAAGTTCATAATCATGTTGCTGAGCAATCTTTTATATTTTACTTTCACATTCTTTTTGCAGGCCCGGTGAAGGCGCTTCAGATGACCTTAAGAAAAAAAAAAGAGGCCGTAAGAAAAAGAACAATGTTATCAGCCAAACACCAAAGAAACTACCGCGAATCAAGAAAAACAAATTGAAAAAGTTGGGACAAAACAGTAATAATAACCCTAATAACAATAGTAACAATATTGACCTACGGGGCGATGATGGTAAACGCGGAAAGAAGGTTGTTCATGAACAAGGTCGTGAAATTATAGGCAATATTATTAAATTTTTTGAAGAAGAAAAGAGGAAAAAAGGTCTAAATGTGCCATTAAATCAGCCACTTAGAAGAGCGGCTGAAGCAACTGGTATATCTTATTCTACCATCAAACGGATCAAGAAAGAAGTGCAAAAATGTGAAGAGACAGGAACCAAATTGACCACACCAGGGCAGTTTAGGAGAGGTAGAAAATCAATTTATGAAATTGAACAAATGAAAAATTGGACATCAGGATGGACTTTCAACTCGCCAGTTCCTTTCTCATCAACTGGTCTCCGAGGTTTCATTTATAAAGGTACTTAAAAATTATATCTGTGTATCCTTGTAGAGGTGGTTTCATAAGTGTAGGCGCACCCAGACCGATAATCTTTGAATTTTTTTAACATTATTTCTCTTGCTTCAAAATGAAAATGAATGAAAATCAATTAGAGCGTTGGCTTTTCACTGAGGAACACCTTAAAACTAAAAGTTCAAAGTCAAAGACAGGTTATGTTTAGTTTTGATGAAATTAAAATTGAAGTCGCCAAAGATTATGATCCAGGTGCGCCTACACTTCTGAAACGAGCTCTAATAGAGCAGAAGCATTCTAAGTATGGGTTTCTGATAAGTAGTGGTGCCTGCCTCTGAAATGCATCAAAGTACATTGGTGAGCTGTTGATTAGCAATGAGGAAAAACTTTGCGCGAACCAACAGCTCTTCGATGCGGTTTGATGCAATTTGGAAGCAGGCAACGCTACCTACTTATCAGAACCCGATACTCAAAATACTTCTGCACTAATCTAATATATCATTTTCCATAAGATGTTTGTACTCATGTCTCTCTTGGTGCATCAATGGACTTAAATTTAACTACTAGACAACATTGTCTTAATTTATTAATTATCCCAGCACATTGGTGAGCTGTTGATTAGCAACGGGGCAAAACTTTGCGCTAACCAACAGCTCTTTGTTGTGTAGCTGGAATTCAATAATTTTCTCAATCAAAAACCATTCTCTCTAGTCACAGCAGTAAGAAAATGCCACCATTCACTTTTGCTAAAATGAAAACCGCAAGGCAGAACAAAGTTCTCTGACAGTTCAAACAACCTTATTGATGACTTTATCTTTGCTTCTCTCCAATACTCAAAGGCATTGCAAGAAATATGGCAATATAGCAATTGTTTTTCTTTTATCTTCATCGATTTCCATGAAGAGGGTCAAATTTGAGAGTGTTAACGGAACGCCTGTTAGTTCAATTTTTTCCATAGGTATATATGGACAAAATTTTCAACGTTGCTAAATACCACTGCTTGCTCTTTCTTTTCAAGCAGAATCATTGATAAATATGGTAAATGGTAAACGGAGCTCTTGCTAACTTTTGTGAAGAGCGATTGAATAGTTAATCAGGAGACAATGAGCACATTAAAAAATTACATTATTCACTCACAAACTCACAAAATGACTTTAAAGTTTAAGATATAATGACAGAGCTACTCAGGTATCATGGGAGATTCGTACCTAATTTAAGGCTTTTCTCTGTGTGTTTTTATAGAGAAAGAGACAAAGTAGATAGGAATCTCCTATGATACCTGCAAAGTTCCGCCATTTTTGCTCTTAAATGGTGGAGCTACTTCAGGTGTCATTTGAGATTCCTATCTCATTGGTCTCTCTCTTTACAGGAACACACAGAGAAAAGCCTCGAATTAGATAGGAATCTCCCATGTTACCTGCAATACTCTGCCATTACGCTGTAAACTTAAAAGTCATGTTGTGTGTCAGTGAGTGAATTTCTTGATTTTGTTCTTTTTTTATTCTCATAATCATTTTCCTTGGTTTTTATGCACGAATCAACTATTAACCTGCAAAAGTTTAGTCTTCTAAAAATTTAGTCTAATAAAAAAACATAACAGTAATCAATTTGTTTATTCATTTTTTCCTTTTCAGAGATTGAAACTGATGACAAATTACTTTACCAATTTCATCCTATCTCCTCTGGCTCGTTACATTTCAAAGTAAAAGCTTTAAATGATGCTCACATCTGTTTAACAACTACTCCAAGAGAAGGAGACCCTATGTATGAGGTAAAGTTTTGATCATCTTATTTATCAAATTTGAAAGGAGATAAGAAATCATAAACTATCCAAGATTGCCATAATGAAGAAGCAGCCCTAGTCAGAATCCAACTGACCAATGGTCACTCAAGTCTTTAAATTTCAGCTCCCCAGAGCACAAAACCAGCTCTTGCCTCACTTCCAAATTTTCAAAGGTGACTATGAGGGCACATCTAGAATCCTAGTGTTGGAGATCCATTCTGCAGTTTTAAAATGAAAGGCTCAACTCTTTCATGAAGCTGCCAATCAATTTGTCAAAATTATCAAAAAGAAAAAAAATTATTTCTTGCTTCTGTTCTCATTCCTGAAAGAATCAGCTCTAGATGAAATTACTTTTAATTTTGCATATGCACACTGAACAAAAAATGTGTGTAAAATTAACCATGAAATAGTAAAAAAAGCGGCACAACCTCAAGGAAACAGTAAATTCGACAATTTTTTTTGTTTTTATTTACATCGACCGGTGTAAATTTAAACAAAAAAAAATAGTAGAATTTACTATTTCCTTGAAGTTGTGCTGGTTTTTTACTATTTCATGGTTAATTTAATAATTTTACACAATTTTTTTTTTCAGTGTGTATTATTTTTTGTCTGCAATTATTGATGTGTTGTAATTTTCTCTCGTTTACTTTTCATATGACAGATTGTTATCGGAGGCTGGGGAAACACAAAATGTGCAATCAGAAAAAATAGATTGAAAGTAGATCATGCTGTGATTGATACTTTGAATATCCTGTCTCCGGACGAATTTAAAGGGTTTTGGATCCGATGGGCTGGAGGATCCATTGCTCTTGGGCATGAGGGTGAAGCATGGCCTTTCCTATCATGGGATGACTCAGAGCCTTTTTCGATTGGATACTATGGTGTCTGCACAGGGTGGGGTGCCACAGGCCAATGGATCGTAGAAGGTAACACATACATCATTAAAGTTTCTTTCTTCTTCTTTCTTGCAAAATAACGAATTATTTTGTTGCCCTCATAGATTAGGATTTTTTTTTTTTTTTTTTTTTTTTTTTTTTTTTTTTTTCAAAAAATCTTAAAATCAAATGTCAAAATTTTACAAGAATTCTTGCTCTTTTCCTACCTTGTTGGTTATTTTATTTATTTATTATCTGTCTATCTATTTATTTTATTGGTATATTTTGCCCTACACTGAGCATGCATTCAACTCGGGTTTCAATTGAAATTTCTGTGATTCTGTTCAATATTTCTACTTTTCTTTCATTTTCGCTTATACTCAATGGTCGCAAGAGTCTTCGATAGGTTGCCTGAGCAGATGAAGACGGAGGGAAATAAGTATGTTTTCTTAGCCAAGCTAAAGGCATTTTTGCTAAGTTAGGCCTTTTATAATCTTGAGGAATATTTAAGTGGCTAGGAAACTGTGGTCTGTTGTGACTTGTGACTTTAAACTTGTATAAGTGGTTATAATACTTTTTTTACTTTTACTTTTACTTTTATATCTGATTGAACACTTATTGTGATGACCTGTACCATAACATTTTTTGTTGAATTCGTGAAAGGAATTTGGAAAAATAACAGAAATTAAAAATTTCCTTTCATTAACAACATCCACCTTCTGAACCTGTTCAGTCATTTATGTTGAAATTTTGAGATACCTAGCAAAAAAAAATTATCTGACCTCATGTTCAGCTGATTTTTTGAAATTTTTGAAAATATATAGGTCGGACCATTAGCTCTTAAGATAATGAATGGGTCTTCAAAGATACAATATAACCCGATATTGCACGTTAAGTTAATTTTGAGTTGTTGAAGTTGTTTGAAGGTACTTAATGTCTCTCAAAAGACCCATGGTGACGGAACAGGTTAAGGTGATTCCAGGCGAAACTTTTCTAAATTTTAATCCGATGGATAGGGCCACTAGTTACTTCTGGGAAAAGTTGTGTTTTTGGCATTTTAAATTGAAACCAAAGAAAAAACGCAAAATCCCAAAGAGTTGACACCTGCATACTTCTTTTGCGTGAATGCACGTGATACTACGTCTATCTGCCTTACTTGCACTCATTGAGGCTTAAGGGAATTTTTGTATTTTGAATATCCTGGCTTTATTTTTGCGCATTTTAGCTTGAAACTTTAAGAGTATTTTACTAAAGTAGTGTTGCAGATGTTGGTGTTCCTCAAATTTGTACCTTCCCTGTTAATTCATCAATTTTAGCCTTTTTTAGCAGCGTGATGTGGTACCTACGGTTTGAACTAATCAAACCTGAAATCACTGTTGGTACAAATTTACTCAATTTTCAAGCTTAGATACTTATCTGGTCTGATTGGTTTGCGCAACAGGATAAAATAAGCTGTGGTATCAGGTTTCAAAGTGTTGTGACAAACACGGCAGTTAATGTGTCAAAAGTTAATCAGCAAGCCCTTGCCACAGAATAATACAATCAGAACGGAAACTCCCATAAGAGCCAATGGAAGCAAGTTTGGAATTTAACGGCACCAATAGGCAACGCTGTGGTCCCATAGCCCAACATAGCGGACGTGGTTGATTTGTATTGAAACTCATTTATTTCTGTAAATTCTGGAAAGAAATCTTAGTTTCCGGCCTCACGTTTATTCTACTGGCATATTTTTTTTTCTATCTAGATGTAAACATCCTATATCCCAACATGGCAGACGCGGAATTAATTTGCTTCAAAATCCGACAGAGTTTCCATTCTGATTTTATTATTCTGTGCCCTCGCTATCAATTGGTATTTTTCATTCCCAGAATTTGAATCTTTTATTTGATGGTTTTTATTTTTATTTTTAGGTTGCGTCGGAGAACCTAGCACATCTACCACGACATCCTTGTCACCAACTCAAAACCGAATTGCATTTTCTCAACTTCCCGCTGTTGCGCAACATCAGTCCTCTTCTCAACAACAAGCTCCGCCTCAAATTCAAGGATCTCAATCTCACCCTCCGCCCCCTCCAGCTCTTGAAGCAGACTCTTCGTCTTGGGCTCCTAGCCGAACAACCCAGCTATTAAATGTTGTCGAAATGGTAATCGAACCAGATCCAGGTTGGAATGTTGGTGCCACTTCTAACGCTGCATTAACAGCTCATTGGTTACCAGCATCAAACGGTGCCGTGCCTAACAATGCCATCAAAGGCGGCTTTGATAAAATAGATCAGTTATATGTTGGTCGAGCTCATCACGATGGTGCTCTTATTCCAGGAAAAATAGTTCCGTCTCATGGTATGTGTTACATTGCCTGGCGAGGAGTAGAACACGGAAAATCAGAGTATGAGGTAAGTAAATTTTCCAAAGAGTAAACAAGAGTCGCAATTGCATTGAGAGCCAGCATGGTCAATGCTGATAAGAGTCGGCTTCTGATTGGCTAGAAATCAAGGGAAATAGTGGTGCTAAACTGTCTTAGGGTATAGAGAAATTAATACGGGGTTTTCGTTCTGGGACATTTGTCTCGAAACCTGTGCAATATTGTCTCTAAACAATTAATACGAGTCGATTAAACAGAATTTTCCGAAGAAATTGATAGGTCACAAGTACCAGTATATTGCAAATTCGAGAAGACTGTCGCAGTTGAAAAGTACACATAACAGTGAGTTACTCAAACACACGCCAAGCATGTAAACACACTATTGTACGCGTACTTTTCAACTGAGACAGTCTTTTAGAATTTCCAATTAAGTGGCACTTCTGACCTATCAATTTGTTTGGAAAATTCTGCTAAATGGACTGGTACTAAATGTTTAGAGACAATTTTGCACAGGTTTCGAGACAAAACTCCCGGAACGAAAACCATGTGTTAATTTCCCTATGGCCTGAGACAGTTTGGCACCAGGCTTACAGCCAATCAGAGGCCAGTCCGCGTTTCCGATCCCTTATCTACATTGACCACGCAGGCCTTCCATTCAATTGCGACTCTCGTTTACTCTTTGAAATTTTCATTCTAATTTTTCTGCACCTGGGTGAAATTTCATATTGGAAGAACTCAGCCACAGAGCTGTTTATAGAAATTAAGGAATTATTAATGGACAATGGTTACTTTCACTTTGGCATGATTAAAATCACTTTCAAAGTAGTTTTGCCAAAGGGCTTAGCTGAATAAGGTACGCAAACCTCCTGTTTTTGCGGTTAACTGTAATAAAGGTTACTGACAGAGCACTGTTTTCAACTGCACAAAACCAGCCCAATGTACATCCGTTTGGCGCAACGACATGGTCAAATTTTTGGGGATAGTTACGGGACCATATCACATTTAAAGTTTATGAGAATAGATTTTGTTTTTAAACTTAACTTACCTAAGCTTACAATAAACAACGATTAATTTACAATAGGATTTGAACGTTTTTATTAAATTCACTTTAATTGCATTTACTGACAGGACATCATATGTATAGGTAACCAAAACTTGGTTTTGTACTTAAATTGGTTGTAATGAAAAAAATTTGAGCCATCAAACGTAACTCTGCTTGAAAATAACAAATTATGTTCTTTAGAACTGAACATGAGCATAAATTTAAGGGTCCCGCTTGTTTAAAACATATTTATCTTGTAAAATCACAGGTTACCTACAGGACAATTATCCTGGGGGACATTAGTTAACGGTGTATTAATCATATAAGACCTAAATAAATGCAAAAAATGGCATTTTCCTGGTATTGGATAGAGTTTTTAGAACTAAAATTTGCTGTTCAAATATCATGAGAGCGTAATTGAAGTTTCAAAAACAAGCTGATTCTGGTGAATTTTCACTGAGGGACAGAAGTTAGCGACAGGACATTGAGGAGTTGTTCTACTATGAAAATTGATCTAAACCATGCATAAAAATAAGTAATGTATGATGTAGTAAATGGAATTCAAGTCTCCCTGAAAAACGCATCGTCGATTACTGGAGATTTGCCATCAGGACAGTGATTTTCCTGAAATGAGATTTTGACCCACTTATGTGCAATCAATTTGATGCTTGACTTTTTTTTACACAGTCAGCCTGTAAGTTCTGCGTGATTAATTTCATTTTCTCTATTGAATAGAAGTCGGAGCCAAGAACCGCTGAAGGTTTCAAAGTTTTGACGGAACTCATTGCCGAATTTCTCTGTATTTATGTTTTGGAAATTTTCCTTACGAACCTCTCACAGATCCACTTCAAGAACCGCTGAAGGTTTCAAAGTTTTTGCTGAACTCATTGCCGAATTTCTCTGTTTTTACGTTTTGGAAATTTTCCTTACGAACCTCTCACGGATGCACGGAAGGCTGTGGACCATAGTTTGAGAACCGCAGAATTAGGATAAATAAAGAAATCTTAATAAATAAAAGTTAATATTTTTTATGGATAAGGGAAGGCAAAGCTGAAATCTTCTCAGAGCGCCCTTGACCTTGGAGGATAAATTGCTCTTGGCATGGGGATGCGGTCAAAATAAATAAAGAAATTGATAAATAGATAAATAGATTGATAGATAAATGGGTAAATAGATAGACAGATATATAAATAAGAAAATAAATATGTAGATAGTTAAAGGAAAAATAGATAATTAAATACACAAATGAGCAATGAGCAAAAAAATTCTAACTAAAAAATTGTTTTTTCTGGACCATCAAAATTCTTAGGAAAAGTATTCTTTTCTTACGCAAGCCCACTAGCTGAAGTTTCAATTCATGGATTGCTCATCATTATTAAGGCTATTGCTCACCTTTATAATGAATTATTAGTTATTCATTTCTTCACTTATTTCAAAATTCAGCTTTTTTGAGCCATGGTACTCAAATGGTATTTTGCATTAATTTACTGTTGTAATAGAATACTATAAATAAAATAATAAACTAGGAAAGAAGATCTATCTACAGATGTACGGATTTTTCTCTTACTAACTTTTGCTGCAGGAATCGTGAGCTTTGAATCTAATAATGCGATTAAATTAATGAGTTCTCTTGAAATTCATAGAATTCACTTCTAAACTCGTAGAACACAACGGAGAGTCTCTTTTTGATGCTGATGTTGGATATTCAGCCCTGTATCTGACTTCTTTAAGTACTACTTATTGAGAAAGCAGATTCGATTCAAGATGACTACTTTAACTTTTAACCATATTTATCTCTTCAAATTTTTATTATGTTGGTAGAGTATGGCATCAAACTCCCGGTGTCAACTTCGGTTTCAACTATGGCATCTACCAGTGTTGCCAGATTTTCCTATAAATCACCCAATTTTCCATTAAGTCAAATGGTAAAAATTGGGTAAAAAAACAACACTGGTGTCTACTCAATTTTGCCAACTATTAAATTAGACCTTTTCTGCATCCAGCAGCTTGTTTATTATTTATTCCTTAAGGTCTGAATCTTATAATTTATCTCTGGGAGGAAAAAAAATTGATGTTTGGCAGATTTAGTTTACATTGTAAATCAATGGCTCCATGGGACACAAAGAGTTGAAAGCTGAAATGCTCAACCATTAGCATCAACACCTACTAGCAAATGTTTAGTTAAAACTGCACTTTAGTTGATTGCTTTGCATCAATTAAACTGAGTGCAAAGTTGCAACAGGTGTACACTGTGTATAATTTCCAGTTAAACTTAGGTTCACCTCAAATTTTAGTGATTGATGAGGAAATATTAGGTTATGTTTACGTTGATTTAAGTCAGGTTTAAGTCTAATTTTCTCCAACTCTGTTTGCCTTATGGAGTGAGTAGCGTAGAATTAAGCTAAATGGAGGAAGAATCAAGTAAGGGCAGAAAAAGTTTGAAGCGTAGTGCATAAAATTCTTCAAAATATCTAGAATTTTTCTTGACTGATTAGTATTCATCATTATTTCTTTTTTCCAAAATTGACATCTTCCTCAAAAATAAATTCGTAAATTTTGTATCATGTTTTAGGTTTTATGCGACTGCGCTGTAAGCTGGATTCCTGCATCCGGTGGTATAATTCCTGATGGTGCCCTTCCTGCTGGTGCTACGGATACCGGTGAAACACTCTTTGTAGGAAGAACAAATCATCAAGGAACGCCTATCGTGGGAATGGTAATATTTAACTTTTTATCTAATTTTTTTGCCCCTAGTAGGATCGTTTTCTGGTTTTGCGCCGTCATTGATCTGTCGCTTTGGATGGATTCTATGGGGGGGGGGGGGGGGGGGGGGTTAAAATGATTTGCTTCAAGCACCAGCCAGGCACCAGACTAGCTAGCCACGCTGCTTAATATGGAGAACATTGCATTATTAATTGCTCTTGATCCTTCATCATGACTAGTTGTTAAAGACTCGGTTCTTTGTCAGCGGATTGCTCAATGGATTGATCAGAGGGTGATATTCCTCCGTATTTTTCAATGCGTTAATACTCTCCTAAACAGTTTTTAAGGGTTAGGATTCTTGTTACTGCTAGCAACAACACCTGGGACCAAGGTACTTATATTTAACAGGTATGCTCAACTCGCTTCCTGCGTCATCTCGAGTAGCGGGAAAATCAACAGCAGAATCCAAGATAGCCGACAAAAGAAGAAAACACTGGAAAATTTTGTTGGTGTACAAGAATTCACAGAGAGATAATCATAGCAACTAAAATCGACGAAGCAAGAAAAAACACTTAATAGTGAGTTCCACTCCCATCCATCTTCATAACAAACCCACACTCCTGATCATGTCCCACGTCATGTCCAGTATTTTCGTCTTTTGTCAGCCATCTTAGATTTTGCTTTAGATTTTTGCGCCACTGAAGATGACGGGGGAAGTGAGTCGAGCATACCTGTTAAATATAAGTACCTTGACCTGGGACCAAAAAATGTTTGTGGGGGACAGTCCTCGAATCCAAGTCCGCCCCAAGTACCGCAACAACCATCAGTCACCACTCAACGGACAGCAAAGGACCGTCAACAATGGTGGCACCACAAATTAACCTCAAAATAAGTATCATGTGCTGTAAACAAATGAATTGCAGCCTTTAGGGTGAGTCAGATAGACTCTAGACCTGCCCTAAGTAACGTAGAGGTGGGAGCGCCCTCAACATTCCGATACTCCGTAAAAGAAATGTGAGGTTAGATCAACCATTTTTAAGTAGCACCCAAAGCCCTTCCATCCTGAATATTTTTTTGGCCCTGAAATACTGAAAATGAACATTTATAAAACTTTGAGTCCATTCTTAACTTTTAAAAGGGAGATACGAGCAGTCAATAACTGATAGATTTGATGGATAAATAAAACTTTCACCTTTATTTTATTTTAAATTAAAGCTATGTTAATGATATTGCTTATCACAAGCAAGTAAGATTACCCTGCTCATCAGGTTTTCATCATAAATAATTTAGTGAAACGAAAGTTCAGATATTAATCCATTGGCTCCATTTTAAAAGTTATCTAATATCTTTATTTCTGCCTACAAAACAGATGTAAATTTTTGAACAGTTGAAGCACTCACTTGAATAAGAATATTCCAACATTAGATTGCTCAAGAGGAGGAGAGGGGAGAAGAGAAAACAACAACAAAAATCAAGATAACCGCACAAAAGCACACAAACTAAAGTCACTAGTACGCACTAAAAAGAGCATGAAACAGCAAGCTCAAAGAGTTGTAATACACTTGGAGTTCCATCTGTTAAGACACATTTACACCTTCAAGCTAATTATTTCTACAACTGTCTTATGACCAGGATTAATCATTTATCTGTTTTGGCATGAAAACAAGACTACCTATCTTTCAAACCTCTCCCTTTCTCTTTTTATTCTTTTTCTCTCCCCTCCCCTCTTAATCCTCTACCCTGAACTTGTGGTAATTCCAGTTTTGTTTCTCTCTCTCTCTTTTCCTCTCTCTCCCTCTCCTTCTCTTCTTCAAGTAATTTATTGCTTAGTTATCATAATTTCAAGTGGTCTACAAGTAGTGTGGCATTGATATGCAAAATTTACAAAGTAATAAATTCCATATCTGCCTATCTATTAAGATCACCTCTCTCTTTTCCTCACTTTGATGTGTATCTGATAAATTTGGTATTTTGATTTCATTCATCCACCATGAATGGTTCGTCAACTTGTTTCTTTTATCTGCTTCTTCTTCTTTTTCTTCTTACGCATCTTGGAAGTACTTGTTCGTATTCATTCAAGTGAGGGCCGTCACTCTATGAATTTCAAAAGCCTCATAGTTACTCCTCTATTCCTCACCACTTTTTTTGGCATACCTAAGGTAGCACCTCTCGGAAATACCCAATTTGTTCTGTTTTCTCTCTTCAAATTGTTTAACATATTGATCAAAAAAGATTTACAAGCTGTGCTCTTTCTTTCAACTTGTTTCTTTTATCTGCTTCTTCCTTTACTTCTTCTTTTTCCTCTTCTTTTCTTCTTTTTTTCTTCCTCTTCTTTTCTGCTTCTTTTCTTTCTTCTTATTTTTGTCTTCTTCTTTTCTTGTTCTTATTCTTCTTATTTCTTCCTCCTCTTCCTCTTCTTTTGTTCTTCTCCTTCCTCTTATTTTCTTCTTTTTGTCTTATTTTCTTCTTTTTGTCTTATTTTCTTATTTTTGTCTTATTTTCTTATTTTTGTCTTATTTTCTTCTTTTTGTCTTATTTTCTTCTTTTTGTCTTATTTTCTTCTTCTTTTCTTCCCCCTCTCCCTCTTCTTTTCTTCTTCCTTTCTTCTTATTTTTGTATTCTTCTTCTTCTTCTTCCTTTATTGTTCTTGTTCTTCTTATTTCTTCCTCCTCTTCCTCTTCTTTTCTTCTTCTTCTTCCTTTCTTCTTATTTTTGTCTTCTTCTTTTCTTCCTCTTCTTTTCTTGTTCTTGTTCTTCTTATTTCTTCCGCCTCTTCCTCTTCTTTTCTTCTTCTTCTTCCTTTCTTCTTATTTTTGTCTCCTTCTTTTCTTCCTCTTCTTTTCTTGTTCTTGTTCTTCTTATTTATTCCTCCTCTTCTTCTTTTCTTGTTCTTATTCTTCTTATTTCTTCCTCCTCTTCCTCTTCTTTTCTTCTTCTTCCTTTCTTCTTATTTTTGTCTTCTTCTTTTCTTCTTTTTCCTCTTTTCTTGTTCTTATTCTTCTTATTTTTTCCTCCTCTTCCTCTTCTTTTTTTCTTCTTCTTCTTCTTCTTCTTTTCTTCTTCTTTTTGTCTTCTTTTCTTCTTCTTTTTGTCTTCTTTTCTTCTAATTCCTTTCTCTTATTCCTCTTCTCTTCTTCTTCTTCTTCCTCTTCCTCTTCTTCTTTTTTTCTTCTTTTCTTCTAATTTCTTCCTCTTGTTCCTCCTTTCTTCTCCCTTTTCTTCTTCTTCTTTGCCTTCTTCTTTTTCTTAAGGATCTTGGAATTACTCGTTAGTATTCATTGAAGTGAGTGCTGTCACTGTGAATTTTCAAAGCCTCATAGTTACTCCTCTATTCAATCACAATTTGGTTTTTTGTTTTTTTTTTTTTTTTTTTATGCTTTTT
The DNA here is from genome assembly GCA_011764245.1 of Trialeurodes vaporariorum. Taxonomy (NCBI): domain Eukaryota; kingdom Metazoa; phylum Arthropoda; class Insecta; order Hemiptera; family Aleyrodidae; genus Trialeurodes; species Trialeurodes vaporariorum. Next base: position 31,544,578 of record VMOF01000002.1, on the reverse strand, counting down.
TTGGCACACCTAATTCCCACCTCTGGGAAATCCCCTTATTTGCTCTTCTTTTCCTCTCTCAAAATTGTTGGACATATCTATCGAAAAGGATTCGGAAACTATGTTGGCAAAATTCACATTTTTGTCAAAGACAGGGAACAAATTTTCTCTTCCGGAGGAAGAAAATTAGTCGTTTTAATTTTTTTTGTCAACAATCTATCCACAAACTCAAAAAGTTTTCAAGTTTTGGGTAGAAAACTCTAAAAATCTCGAAATGGAACTTTTTTCCCCACTCTCATTTTAGCTCATGCCCTAAAACGGTTTTTGTTGTCTTTTTTCAGGAGATAGTTTTCAGTCATAGTATTAAATTCTTTCAGTAGGATACTGCAAAATCAAACTTTGTGCCCTAAGTATTTAAACTCTTTAGAATCTAAGTTTAAAGTATGAACAAATAATCAAACATTTTCAACAAGCTGATAAGTTAGGACGATAAGAGGGATTTTGCACGAACCCTCATCTAAAAATTGGCAAAATAACGTTCATGTTCAAGTCACGTTGTAAAACAAATCCTTGTTTACCTTCATCCAATGTTGCCAGATTTTGCAGCTTTTCCCATAAGAACACACAGATTAAGCCACAGCATCTGGCAACACTGCCTTCAAAGCTGAAAAGCTTGTAGTTATCATCGATCAGTGAGTCAGGAGGTTGTTCCAAAGTTCAAGACTTTGGAAAAACCGGTATCTGTCAAGTATTTTTGGAATTAAATGTCGAGATTGGCAAGTGGGTGTATTCTCGAGTGCTCTTCCAAAATTATTCATTAACATTACAGTTTTTGAAGCTACAATAGTCTGTTCGTTCTAACTTGAGACCTGGAGATTCAGGTAGATGGTTTGCCGTCAGTGGCAACGTAGCAGTGTTAACCCTCGTCAGTCAGCCGAGGTGACAGGGCTGCTGCCTGACTCTCGGGCTATGACAACCTATTGAAGTGTTACCATTCTCTATTTTCCGAAATTCTTTTATCGCCCGCTCAGGACTCAAGTTAGAACAAACAGACCATAGTAGCAGAAATGTTGCTGTAAGCATTCCATACCTAACTTATTTATTTAGGTATTTATTTAACTTTACTACTACTACTACTACTTATTTATTTAAAACAGCAAACGGGCAACTGCCCAATACAAGAAAAATACAGAAACAGAAAAGAACAAAGTCCAGGATTAACAAAATTCAAAAATATGACTCCTAGCTAAAAACTTAAAATGAGAAAGGGAATCAGAAGATCTAATAAATTAGGGCAGGGCATTCCAGGATCTCATAAGCCTAACTAAAACTGAGAAAATACAAAGATTGTTACAGGCCAGAGGGACAACCAAAAGATTATTATTTCTAAAATGAAAAGGGACCACTTTGAATTGAAAAAAGATGGGTTAAATCTTGAGAATTAATAAAACCAGATAAAACTTTAAAAACAAACAAAACATCAAAATAATGGGGCAGTTGCAAGGGTATGATTTTTTGTGTTTTTTATAAAGAAATTGATAGTACTTGATGAGCTGAGAACAATGGTGCCTTTGGTTTTTGTCTAAGTGTCCTGGTTTTGGAGATACACAGGAGTAAAGTCGTAAGAAATCGTGCGCGTAGTGATGTCACTACGCGGAATTCCCATTCAAAACAATGTATTTTGGGCCAAAATCTCATCTTCGGAACGATGGGACTTAATTAGAAACCAAAGGCATCTTTGTTCTCAGCTCATCAAGTACTTTCATTTTCTTTATAAAAAACACAACATTTTAGACCCTTGCGATTGCCCCATTATGTCAAGATTTAACAGTAGGAAGATTAAACTTAACAGAAATATCAACTTGACCATAACTAATAGGTACTATACTACTAATTCTATACTATAACTTACTATAACTTAACTACAACTTGATGAACTCTGGTCACATTTTTAAAAATCCTCTCAAACATTAAACCATACTCTCTTTATTCTCTTACTCGTTTTTTACATGTGCTGTAACACCAAAGAAAAGTAGGGGAAAAGACAATTTTTGTTTGTTTGTTTGTTTGTTTGTTTGTTCTATTTTAGTTGGATTTTTTTAAAAAAAAAAAACGAATGCCAAAGATTGAAAAGAGTTTATACAATTGGGGCTGATTTGGATACAAGGTCAACCTTCCCCAAATTCATTTTTCCTTTCCCTTCACTATCATGATTTTGATTATTAATAGCATTGTAATCAGAGCTGCCATTTTGCGTATAATCAATGCTATTTTTTTATTCACCGATGATTCCTCCAGTTGAGAAAAGATTACACAGGTCAGTTCAGTGTATGACTGAAATGCACGAAAACACTCTGATCTGTAATATTTTCTCAATAGGTGGAAGCTCTGTTAATTAATTAAAATATGCGCAAGTTTTTTAAAGTCATCGACGATTTCACTGGTTGAGAAAAGATTTCAGTTGCGAGCATTTTTTATGCATTGCAGTGATTCACTGAACTGAGCTGTGTAATCTTTTCTCAGCCGGTGGAATCATCAATGAATTGAAAAATGTCATTACGCAAAACGGCAGCTCTGATTGTAATGAATGCTGGTAGAGTTTTTGAAAAGGTTCTTGTCCATTTTATGTTTAGTTATAGTGTGACGCTGGTACAATGTGAAAGAAGTCAAAAGATTTCTTAAGTATAGTGTCTGATGTAGGAATTTTTACCTCATGTTTCACCATTCACCAGTGATTTACTATGCAGTGAAGGGTAAAATTCAGTCGTTACGAGTGAATGTAAAATTTATGAAAACTGTGAGGAGTTTGAGGAAGCCTTCATTCTAACAGTGCTGCTGTTTGTACTAGTTTAATGGAATTTTTCAATTCACCAATGATTTCACTGGTTGAGGAAAGATCACACAGTACTGTTTAGTTCATGACTGTATTGCACGAAAATACTCACGTCTGTGATCTTTTCTCAGTTGTTATAATCGCCGTTAAATTATTAAAATATCTGCAAGTTTTTATCATCGACAACTCCATCGGTTGAGAGAAGATTACAGTTGCAAGCATTTTTGTGCGTTACAGTCTTACTTCGAACTGTGTAATCTTTTCACAACTAGGAATTGTGTGATCTTTGCTCAACCACTCGAATCATTGGTGAATGGGGGCTGTTGCACACTTTTGCTATTAACGATTTAATAGTTGATTCTAGTGTAAAAACCTCAAAAAGTAACGATGGCAGCACTGAAAACTTCTGAAATCTACTCCTAAACTCAATAAACGCTTCTATTTGCACGAGTGTAATGGCAGCATAGGGCAGTAATAATAGGAGATTCCTATCTTAATTTCGCCACTCTCTATGCTAACAAGGATGATACAAAGAGTAATTAGTCATCAGAGTAGTGATCCACATCCGATAAATGGAACGAAAACACCTAGCGACACCGGTGTCAAATGAAAGTAGTCTCTTATTGATCACTTCTTGATGGAGTTACAGTATTGTTAGATGGGAATCTCCCATTATCACTGCCCTCAGCCACCATCACGCTTGTGCAATTAAAAGTGTTTGTTGCGTTTAGGAGTGGATTTCGGAAGTTTTTAGTGCTGCCATCCTTATTTTTTGAGGTTTTTACACTTGAATAGACTATTAAATCGCTTATAGCAAAAGTGTGCAACAGACCCATTGAACAATACCTTTTGTATGAATTGAGACTATTTTCAGTAAAAAGGCCCATAAAACCAAAGATGCGCTCTTCAAACAAAAGTCTCTTTTCAGTCGTATTGCTGATTTTTCAGAAAGAGCCCACCTGTTGTTTTATGGGCCCTTTTTCCGGAAATGGCTTCAAAGTTCTCTGAACTTGATACAGTTTTTCTGTCAACAAGTCAACTAGAATTTATCATTCAGCGGTTGGTCTAATAAATTTTTTTCTTCTTTTCCAGGTTCAACCAAGTCACAAAGTATGTTACATTCCCTTCAACGGTCATGAACTACCATACGGTGATTACGAAGTTTTAGTCGTGAAGTAATTCCAGTTTTAACCTTTACTCAATTTGGCTTTAAAAAAGATTACAGTGTCAAATTTGTCTTCGTTACTGTGCTATTTTTCCTTTTTGGTCACTCTCATTTCATTTTTATTTTCACTAAAATGGAGTAAAAGAATTTTGTTTTCTTTAATTTTTTTAAAAATGTGGAGTAATAGAATTTTGTTTTGCTGATTTCATTTTTTATTTCTGGTTACAGTAGCAAAATATGTATTTCTCGAGTGTAGGTGACTCACCAGCTCTGCTTATGTGTTTTCAAGAAGAGATTTTCAAATGATCCCAACTGTATTTTCTTTTAAAATTACTTTACGCAGAATAGAACGGAAGATGTAATTAGTATGGTTATGTTAAAAGCAAGCAGACAAACTATGTTTCCTCCAATGGCTGTGCAGAATATTTACTTAAAATGGAGAAAGGGATGTGAATAAGTAGTTTGTAAATTTTAACGTATCATAGTAAATACCTGCTCTGAAAAAAAAAGAAAAAAAAATTAAAAATAAGATATAATTGTAATAATTAAAAAAGTGCAACCTCTAACAACTATTGACTCAAAAGGATTTCGAAGTTTAGTGGAAAATGAATCAGGTTTATACTCCCAGAGGGTCAAACATTTCGCAAAAAATGTATTTTCCTTAGATTTTTTTTTTTTTTTCTCTCTCTGAAGCCTAAACTTGAAAAATAAGACGTAATCAATCCATGTTAGTTGAGCTGAGTTCTTTAGTTATGCAAGTGTGTGCCTGGCTGAAAAGGGAAATGATTTTAGATTCTCATCTTGAATCAAAGCAATTTATCAATCTGTGATGATCAAATTCCATTCAAATAATTTTTAAGTTTTCTTGTAAATATCTCTTAGATTAAGTTTGTACCATTGTTTAATTAAATTGAACAACTCGGGCTGAGAAATGTTAAATTAAACTGAAACATTACGTCCTTCTTTTTTTCACTTACACAGTGAAAAGTACCAAATTTTCAATCAGGCAAAGAATAAAAGTTGAAAAGAGGCACAAAATTGTACATGAAATTGATAAATTGAAAACATGAGCGGTCTTCAGGGGCGTGTCGTGGTTTCCAGAGAGGGGGGGCAAGAATGCAATCTTGCTGTCCTCCGCAAACAAAATTATATATTCACTTGGGTATGTATCATGAGACAAAGTAAATCACAAGCATGTTCTTGTAGATATGTTTATTTTCCTCTCATCAATGATGCTTTAGAGGAGGGTTGATCCCTTCCATTGTGCCCTATTTGTTTTAAATTATATTAGTGATACGCAAATATTTTTGTTTACTGAGGCAAAAAAAAATATCAATATAAAATCCCTTTTAATTTTTACCTTTCTTTCATCCTTTTATAATTTTTTAGAGTATCTAATCTCTAAAAACAAGCTGTATGTGTCATAATGTTTTTTTGTCTAAGTACATGTTTCACGCTGAGCTGATCCCCCTTAAAATCATAATAATAATGTACACGTAGTTTTATAGCAGTCAAACAACACCCTGTAATTTTTTGTCTGCAGTCAGCAGTGACAATTCATGTATAGTGCAATCAAGTGCTTTAAAATGTCTCTTTAATTGCAATCAAATGCAATTTAAGAATAAAATTTTTGTATTAATTTAAATTTCTTTTTATTTATTTCACAGGTTGTATTCTCTTTTAATTCTCAGAATCAGTCTTCAGTGCCTTCTCATTATGTTTATTAAAATACACCAGAGTTAAGGCAAATGGGAGTGGTAATAATCGATTACCGAGTAATTGTAATCCTTGTGTTTTCGGAGGGTGATTTTATGGTAATTGCTATTTTTTGGTGATTTTTTACAAGTCACCCATCATACTAGTAGCAGAAGAATTAAATCTAATCAAAATGATTCTAATTTTCTTTTTAAATCTGTGAAGACTACATTCAATCACCATCCAAAGGTTTGAAAATTACCGATTACTCAGTAATCATGTAATTGATATCATTCCTATTGCCTTACCAAGGAAGAACACCGTAAGCGCCATGTGTTACTTATGCTGTTTTTGCAATTTAGCTTGGGGTCCTTATTCTTTAGTTTACCATCAATCTTAAACCTCAAATGCCTCGAATGGTTTGTCCTTCCAAGGATTCTGGTATTGCATAATAGACGGTCGGCCTTTTCTAAATGCTTGGACGGGCAGAGAGTCTTTGTCAGAGAGAGATGAGTGACCCAGGTAGGTAAGTACAACAATAATAAACGCCTGAAGAGGAACTCGGTACAAGAATAGAGGCCCGAGCTATGCTGCAAAAACAGTCCAAGTAACACATGGCATTTTCGGTGTTCTTCCTTAGCGCGGTAGTGTAACACACCCTGCAAAAAAAAAAAAAACTCTCAGTGGTGTCTCTACGGTGATGCTTATTTTTTAAAACTGCAAAATTCAAGGAGTTCCACCACTTAAAATGTTCCATGTGGGTAAGATTTTGGAAAAAAAAAAAAGATTTCAACCTGTGCCTCTAAGGGCCTTAAGTCGTTGCTTGAACAGCGAAATATGCATTTATGCTAGTTTAATACGTCAATCCTGTGAGGATTTTCTGAGTTGCCGAACTTGTGGGCTGTAATTTTTTCCATCTCGCTGAATTCTTAATCATTCATTCCTAAGAAGGCAATTTTCGAGTGCCAGAAAACATTTAGTCAAAAAAATTATGTTTCAGCACTCAAAAATGGCCTTTTTAGGGAAGAATGAAGAAGTATGAAGGAAGACGGACAAAACTATCGATCATCAGGGCTACAACTCGGCAAATTCCTTAAAGATTGATCTATCAGGTAGGGTTTTTGGAATTTTTTTGTATCAACAGTCAGTAATGCTTCATTATGGCATGAAGAAGCAATAACATCAAACACAGTCTCAAAACAACAAATGGCAAGAGGGTTTTTTTCTTTCAGAAATCGTTCTTCATCAAAAATAATGAAAAATGGCACAAACCGCGATTCTCAACTCCCCACGTTCAAAAGTTTTGGGAAGTCAAAGTTTGTAAAAGGTTCTTGCCCCCTATTTTTTTCTCGCTACGGGAACGTCCAAGAAAAACGGTATTGATGGAAAATGGAAGTTCTTACCAAGAGCTACAAACCCACCAAGTTTCAAATCTCTGGGACCCCCTGTTTAGGCGAAAAGAGGTCGCTTACTTTTAGTTAAACTTTTGGGTCCCCCCTTACTTTTTTCTCTTGCTAGAAAAGTCGCAGGAAATTTGTATTGACGGCAAATGAGAGGACTTTTCAAGAGCTACAAGATCAGGTGGTATCCGAGTCTAGTGACCCCCTCCCACTTTCAAGAGCAGAGGGGGGAAGGGGACCTCACCCTGGACGAGGTACCATATACCCCTATTTTTTCTCGAGCGTCTTGAAAGAGGTAGGGTCTCACTGAAATCTGATACTTGGTGGTCTTTTAGCTCTTGAAAAGACCTTTCATTTGCCGGCAAGACAGATTTACCGCGACTTTTCTAGCTCGAGAAACAAATAGAGGGGACTCAAAAGTTTAACTAAAAGTAAGCCCCCCCCCCCGTTTCGCCTTAATTGGGGGTTGCAGAGATTTGAAACTTGGTAGGTTTGTAACTCTTGATAAGACCTTATATTTTCCGTCAATGCCGTTTTTCTAGGACATTTCTATCGCGAGAAAAATATAGGGGGGCCAACCGTTTTTGACCCCTCATAACTTTTGGACGGGAGGAGTTAAGAATCGCTGTTGGCGCCATTTTTCATTATTTCTTATGAAAACTCGATTCCTGTAGTTAAAAAACCCACTTGCCATTAAAAAAAAAAAAAAAAACAAAGTTGCCCTTCAAATACCCCCCTCCAAGGAGGGACCCCTAAAAAATTTGGAGCCTAAAAGAAACTTTGGCTGAAATAAAGATAGACGTGTTTTAGCGTTGTTTGATAAAAAATGACCATTCAAAAGTTAAGAGGGGGACTTTCGTAGAATGCAGAATATTTCTGATAGTCTACCTCCGCGGGATCTTGATTCATTTTTACTGAGTAAAATCAGTTTTACAATAATTAGTGATGATACATCTGATGAAAAAATTCGTAGAGCGTTCCAAACTATTCGTTCTTAAAGACTATCGCGAGATTTTCACAAGTTAAGTTTCGCCTTCAAGGTTCCGGTTCGGCCACTCTTCATGCTCCTCAAACCGTGCAGGCGAGGGGCCGCCGGAGCGGGTGGTGTGGGAGAGCCGTCGGAGATAAGTCCCAAACTCATTGTCAGACGCATAACTGCGGTAGAGGTCGCTTCGAGTCCCTTGATGGTACAGTGACTAGATAAACCACAGTGCGGCCATTTGCCCTCCACCCCTCAAGAGTGCACCCACTTTAGCATTGGCAGCATGGGGAGTATGATTGTTCTTGGGTTTCGGAATGAAGATTTCTCTACCCCCTGTCTGAAAAAAGTCATTAATGCCATGTATAGACCATTTTTAGGGCGGGGGGTTGCGATATTTTTTGCGAGTAACTTAGGAACACACTTCCTCCCTATGGCGCCCGTGTTAAGTTGGGTGCGCAACCGCGGGGGGTCAGTTACGGGGAATCGTTGATTTCTCTCAATTTTGCGAACCAATATGTTTCAAATTTGACAAAAGGCCGTCAGTAACTTGCGTACGAGAACCCTATGAAACCGTGAAACTACTTCTAAATGCTCTTTGCGATTTAAGGAATCCGACCAATCAGAAAGACGACCGAAATGGCCACACTGTGGTTTATCCAGTCACTGTACTTGATGGAAATATTGTACAGGGTGTACAACTAGACCAACCCGGATAGGGTATTTTTATCGAAAACTACTGAACCACATGATTCGGCAAAAAATAGCACGAGCGTGCCGTTGTTTCCACATAGGGGAGACGGGGCAAGAATGCAATCTTTCCGCCCCTCAAATTTATGAAGATGACTCTTTTTCTTTCTTTTCCTTTTCTCACACTGATTCTGCCACCTACGGTGAGTTGGGTTTTGGCGACATCACCTTTTCGCCCATGTTGCAAAGCCATAAGTTGCTAGAGAAGCGGCCGCAGTTTCAAAATATATTAAAACCCTCGAGGGCGATCGACTCCATTTTCCAAGCTGAATCGATAGAGGGGTCACAAGCTGGGTTTTGGCGACATCACCTTTTTGCCCAAGTTGCAACGCCATGATAATGAGATTGCATTGTCAACTTCTATTCTCGGGGGGAGGGTAGACACCGAGACCCATATTTCATGCGCTTCTAGTCCCAAAGTTTTTCGCTATCATCACCATATGCAAGTGCCTCTAAAATCTTTTAGTCTCGGGAAAAAATTGATTTTCCGATATGAATCACTAGAGCGCGTAGTCTGATAAGTCAGAATTTGGAGGTTTACCGACCCCCCCGACCCCCTTCCAATTTCCGTTCTCGGGGGGAGGGTAGACACCAAGACCCATAGTTTATGCGCTTTTAGTCCCAGAGTTTTTCGCTGTCAACACCATATGCAAGTGCTTCTAAAACTTTTTAGTCTCGGGAAAAAATCGATTATCTGATATGAATCACTAGTACGTGGTCTGATAAGTCAGAATTTGGAGAAAAAAAAGTAAAAAAACTCGTTTTTTGATGAAATAAGAAAACTGGTGCCAAGGTATCAAAAATCTCTCACAGAGCATAAAATTACGTCGAAAAGTATGGAGAGACGTCGTTTTATCCGTTTTTACATTATTGTTACCTTCATTTTGTTCTCTGAAATATTATTCATTTCCCATGTCTGAATACAGATTGCGTAAATTTGCGAGCCCACTGTGACGGGAGGTGGTCGCGGTAAAATCGCCGCCATTTTTTTAATTTTTATGGTAATGAAAATCCAATAAAAGGGTTTTAAAAGCTGAAAATATGACGCGTTAAACACAGTTTACAGATTTTCTTTAGCGGTCGATACTTTTTTTTAAAAACAAAACCTTGATACTTACTTTTGAGACGATCCTCGTAGTTGAATTTACAGCTTGTTACAGTGGATAGGAGGTAGGACGTAGGTAAGTCATTGAAGTTCTTTGACGGATAGGAATTGACAAAACAAAAATTGTTTGAAAAAATGGGGGAGGGGGTGAGTGAAGGTATTACGTGGCAACAAAGAAATCAGACCACGGATCTATAAATATAAAAGAAGAAAAAAAGAAAAAAAAAGAAGAAAAAAAGAAGAAAAAAAGAAGAAAAAAATACGAAATTGCCAACTCACAATAATTCTCACTGAAGCTGTTGATTGCAGCATGCATAGAACAGGGGCAACGAATCTGAGCATTAGCGTGCCTATAGTCAAACATAAATGCAACTTTCTTCTTGTTGCAGGTGATTTAAATTAAATACGACGAGACTTCTGAAAGTCACGAAGAAGGTGCCAGAAATGGTCCGACGTCTTACATTACTTGTGGGTAGGCATTCTTTTGTTTGTTTCCTTCATTTTACCGTCATCTCTCTAATTTTTTCATTCCCTCTGATTTTGGAAGACGGCCATTTGCATTTTTTATTTATTGTTCAGTTATCTTAGTCACCTCGAAACCAAATGATTGAAATATTCGCTCGTTATCCTCACCTAGGTACCTATACTAATAATCGGTACCTATAGGTACTATAAAAAGTTGTCAACTTGTTTTTCCAGCTCTTGCGTGGTCTATTCCAATCCTTAGTACAGAGAAGTCTCCGGATGAGGCGGGGGGGGGGGGGGGTGCAATTTTGCCGTCCTCTACAAATTGCCCCGCACAATGGGTCTGTTGCATACTTTTGCTACAACAATATAGAACCTTGATTCTTATATAAAATTCGGCGAAAATAACGATGCGCACATTAAAAACGTTCAAAACCCACTCATAAACTCAGGAAATCACTTCAATTTCAAACAGCCCGCGCTACACTAGACACTATTTGCACCGGTATACTACTACATAGACGGAACCACCGTGCATAAGTAAACAACATCGTAACTACAAAATGATAGAATTCCCTTCTAAATACATGAACTATTGGCTGCATTTGCTGTCTGGTCTTTTCGGTTTATCAAAGATTACAAAATAATATTAGAAATGTACGCATCTAAACGAAACATTCCAATGTTTGTAAGTTCTGTTCATGTTTACATAAACGAGATGGTTCCATCTATGTAGTTATAAGTCGGTGACATAGTGTCTAGTGTAGCGCGGGTTGTTTGAAATGGAAGGTATTTTCTGAGTTAATGAGTGGATTTTGAAAGTTTTTAATGTGCGCATCGTTCTTTTCGCCGAATTTTACGTTATAGAAACAGTGAGTTATATTGATGTAGCAAAAGTACGCAACAGACCCATTGCTCTTTATACTCTCTCACTGTCCTTAAGGGAGAGGAAGTATTGCAATCATGAAAAATTTGAAAATTGAGTTAGCTTCATGCATTTCTTGGAATTTCATGACTCGAGGAGCCTAATCAACCATATCCCAAAAACTGTCCGTCCGTCTGTCTGTCTGGCTGCCCATCCTTCGCGGATGATATTTTCTCAATAATTGAGCTCTTGCTCTTGCTCTTGCAAACTTTTGCTATCAGCAGATGAATAGTTAAATCTGAAGTAAAAACCAGCGAAAATCAAGTAAATCACATTAAAAAAGTCAGTAATTAACTCAGGAAACAGCTGCCTGTATCGACAAGATCGTGATGGCGGAGCTACGCACGTATCATGGGAGATTCCTGTCTAATTTTTCACTTTCTCTACGGAAACACAGAGATATGCCTCAAATTAGAAGGGAGTTTTCCATGATACCTACTTGCGTAGCTCCGCCATTAACACCGATTCTGAGAGTGAATTTTGTGATTTTTTAGTGAACCTACTCATTGTCATTTTACATTGCAATCCAACCCCCACCCCCTCCTTGCTTGAGTGCTAGTCCGCCCGAATTTTGCCGCCTTCGAAGCAAACTTATTATATTTGATTTTTTTTTTTTTCTTCTTTTTTTGCTTTATTATTTCTTTTTTTGTTCTTTTTGATTGATTCTTATTTTGCTTGTTCATTCTGATGTGGGCGCCCTCGCTGAAGAGTGCCTTCTAGGGCAAGGATAGTCCAGTGGCGAGGCGTGCTATTTGGCAACGTTTATTTTTCCCATTTAAACACATTAGAAAAGTCAAAATGCCTGGTCATCGCCGATGACCGAAGCGTTCGACTTTTTTGTGACTTTAAATGGAGAAAAAACATTGTTGCCAAATTTCACGCCTCGCCAAAGGATACCCATGTCCGGCGGTGACTCGACGCTGATATTAAGTACCCGCCCTGCACTTCAGCAACTAGTAAGTACCCTAATTTATTATTCAAGTCAACGATCAGAGAGATACTTAAACGCGAACCATGTTCCTGATCCTGAATATCCGATTGAAGGAGAAAATAGTGGCCGGAGGAAGGAGATCCCAATGAGAAGCAAGAAACCTCATTTGAATAGTATCCGCAATTTAATTTAGTGGCGAAAACTGTCAAACACCCAAGTTTTAATCTAAAAGTTTAATTGTGTTAACGAGAGTCTTCACAATCTTCGGTCTCCGTGAACCGTGCCTCCGTTGAAAATACAGACCTATCTATTCCTCGTTCAAAACCAGTCTTTGCATACCTACTTGCGAGTTAAAGACGCGGCTGCTGCTCCGTGTATATATTTGATGAATTTTTCAGTACACCGATGGCTCCATCGGTTAAGAAAAGATTACACAGATCAGTTCAGTGACTATAATGCTCGAAAATACTGGCATTTGTAATTTTTACTCAACCGGTGAAGTCGTCGATGACTTTTAAAAAATGTGCGGATATTTTAATTATTTTATTTAGCGGCCCGATTGCACCGATGGAGAAAATATTACATTAGCAAATATTCTCGTGTATTAGTTACGAACAGAATTGAACTGAGTAATCTTTTCTTAACCGGTGGAATCATCGGTGAATTGAAAAAATGTCATGGAACAAACACGGAACGACAGCACTACACTGGTTGAAGAAGTTAATAAGAATACAAGCGCGGCAAAGTGATCATCACAATAGATCCTCTTTCTCCGTTTACGACACTGGCTCAGCGCGCACTGAATCGGAACATGGATTTTCTGGACATGAAAATCTGTTGTTTTTTTGCTTTAAAAACATATTGGTGTTGATATACCCAGACAAAAAAAAAACCATGTTATTTGACTCGTAATAAGGTGATTTTAGGCGAAACTTTGCCAGATTTCAATCCGCCACTTGCCACTTTTGGGATAATTCGTGTTTTTGGCATTTTCAATGGGGCTCTTGCAGACTTTCGCTGCGGGCAACTGAATAGTTCAATCTGATGTAAAAACCATCGAAAATCACGAAAATCGCACTGAGCAAGTCTAAAATTCAGTAATAAACTCACATAACTGCAACAACGTCAAGTTCGTAATGGCGGCTCAACGCAGGTATCATGGGATATTCCTGTCTAATTTGTCACTTTCTCTAAAGAAACACAGAGATAAGTCTCAATTTAAATAGGACCTGCGTCTTTCCGCCATTACCTAAGCCCGATTCTGAGAGTAAATTTCTTGATTTTATAGAGTAGGTACTCATCGCAATTCCCCATTTCTATGCGATATGCGAGAAATAACGTTGGAAAATTCTGAAGATTATATTGCCCAGGGACCAAATAATGTTACGGCTTGACGCAACGTGTTGAATGGTGAGCACGTAAGTATGATTACATGTGGTTTATACCACCCGTAAGTGCTCACCCATCATCATGCGTGCGGGACCGTGAGGACGTAACATTATTTGGTCCCTGGGTGCGCCTACACTACACTTCTGAAACGACTTCTGTACAAGAGCTTGAAGCATTGACGTCTACTTATGGCGCTGATTACGCAATCAAATAGAATTTGAAGATTCACTGAAAATTCTCCAACATGTTTACTCTTAATTATTGGCGTCTCATCGAGACCAAACATCAGAGATTACCAAGCCTTGAGCTTAGTAAGCTCTGGTTAACAAGTTGATTAATGATTATGTTTGCGGGCTGCCAACTTTTGAAGATCATCAATCCACATGGAAACTCAACGGTTCAACTTTCAATTGGAGCTTCCTAATTTGATCGTGCTGTTTGCGCTAAAGTCCAGTGATTGGCAAAAATAATTTTTTGAATAACCATGAATAATTGACTAAAATTATTCGCATTATTCTCGTGTTATTCCTATTAGTGAATCGAAGTTTACCACTACCTGTCACTCATCTTATGACATATGAATATGCTGGTAGTGTCAAAATTTCGATTTACTAATAAGAACAACATGAAAATAATGTGAATAATTTTAGTCAATTATTCATGGTTATTCAAAAAAATATTTTTGCCCATCACTGCGCTGAAAATTAAAATTAAATAATACTTTTTGACTGAGGAGGGGGAAGGGGGACTATTGATAATTCCGTTTGAGCTTTTTTGTCAAAACTGATTGGTTCAGGGAGAGGGCATTGCCTATACCCTCCATGGGCGGATCCAGCTCTCGCGAGTGGGAGGAGGGGGCGGTGAACAACTCCTTTCCTTACTTCTCTCTTTCCCACTTCTTTCCCCCTCTTTTGCCCCTATCTTGGTCGAACGGGGAGTCTCCCCCCCCCCTTGTATCCGTGAATGCAACCCTCTGATACGACCCGCAGAGCCGTGACATAATATATTGTGTTATCGCCGAAATAAAGTTTAAAATTCAGACATTTGATCGGCTTATCAGATGTTTTTTTTTTTTAAATAGACCTGTTTAGTGAGACGTCACGAAAAAAAATTGGTTCCAAACAAATGTTTCATCTCACTCGCTCTCGTGGGTTTTCCCAAACGAAACACGATCCACATTTTCAAATACAAATTTGTGCTAGTCAATAACAAGTTCTTAATGCACAATCACAGTTATATTGAAGAAAGTCCTATGTTTTGTCCCTGTCACACTCACAGTTTCTTATGAGCGCAAAATTCTAGGATATAGGCTCATCGGCACCGTCACACCATGTTTTATACCTCGAACAAGCTTCGATACGAAGAGAGGTTAGGAATGTTAGGATGATTGAGTGTCATGGCGAAGTAAGCATCAAAAACGACATAATGTGTCCGCGACATTCACCATCCATCAATGTTAATTTTACTAATTTTTAGTGTTTTAGAATAATTCTACGCCTATAATTTCACTTCATCATCACTATCTCATGTATTTGGAGACGCTGATTTCAAAAATGATATCAGTTTTCATTAAACTGGCCTATCCCTGGTAAAAATGACGACAATACGACTATTCCAAAAACGACTATAAACATAGTTGCCGACTATAATCTATAGTTGGCCAACTATAATCCATAGTTTGCCAACTATGTTTATAGTCGTTTTTGGAACGGTTATAGTCGTCATTTTTACCAGGGTAGATTTTATGTAAATTCGAAATTACGTCCTCTTAGCGAAAAATTCGAAATTCTGGAAAAAGTACGAGTTTTGAGTAAAAACTAAGACCGAATTAGAAATCAGCGGGTCAAAATACATGGTATATATCGCGACAGGGGTGAGAATGAGGTATCTTATCACGAGAAAACCTGGTTTTACGCTCATAACAGCCGGACACACTTTGTCGTTAAAGCGTAAAAATCGTCATGGCGGTGATACTCCCAATAAGAGACCGTGAGTAAGACAAGGACAAAACATAGAACATCTTTCGGTATAACTGTGATTGTAAATTCGTTTGTGATCTTTTAGGAATTGTGTTAGAGTGAAAATATATTCTAAGGTACATGGAATCTATTGGTGTGATAAAATTTGAGAAAACGGGTGGTTAACTAGCATGAATTTGCGTTCGAAAATTTGGATCTGATTTCTTATGGGTTAAATCGAAGAGAGTGAGCGAGATAGAGCATTTGTTTGGAACTAATTTTGATCGTGACGTCATTACTAAACAGGTCTATTGTGAAATCACTATCGATTGGTCGATTTCGAATTTCCCGCTTCTCATAAAAACAGACTATATATATCACTCACGCAAGCGCGAGCGCAGTGGGTGCAAGGAAGTGGAGCTGACGCGGAGCGGTGTGCTTTGAGGGGTGGTAAGAAGGAGGGTTGGTGGGGAGGGGGAGGGGCGGGGCGTGATCTTGAAACAGATCAAATTATAAAACCGGGCCGATCTGGGCGACGAATTCAGACGGCCAGTAAAAGTTAGAGAAGAAATTTTGTTTCGCAGCTAGAGTGGAGCTGCGTCAGCCACTGCTGGCCCGCTGACGAGCTAAGCGGACTTGGGTACTTTCTATCTCGAATATCTGGGCATCGGATCACTGGATCAAGCGTAGAAAGAAGACACTCTTGACTTTGGCTCTTATACACTGGTGACAAATCTGGGGCCTAGATTTCCAATTTTGGGGGTTTTCTATGCAAGACTTGGGGGATTTCTTCGAAAAATTGTCTGCAATTATATTCAGATTTATTTTATTTGTATTTATTCATTTTTTCAAATTTTTTTTTTCTTTTTTTACAAATTTGAACAATTCATCGAGAATTTCTGAAAATTGCTCACAAAGATTGGAATTTTCTTTTTTCAACCTTATCAGTCGTGCATTGAAAGCTCTCTCGAGTTATGCTTTATATACTATTGGCGATCAATCTATAAATTTCCTGATTCGTTAAATTTTATGACTTTATTTAGGAAAGAAAATTCTGGTAACTTTGGCAATTTTCACGGCGTACTTGACAGTGTTGCAAGATCATGAGAGAACAGTAAACCAACAGTGAGGTTAAATACTTTATTTGCAACTCTGAGCATTATAATTGTGGGCCATTCGAATGCAGTCACTTCCTAAGGGGGGGGGCGGTCGAAGGGAGGAGAGACTGCGGTTTCAAAGAATTTTAGAGAAATTTCAGTGAAGTTTCGGCCAATTTCAGCCCATCTCAACGAAACTTCTGGCAACAGAGCTCTTGTGTAGAGGCCCTATCTGCTGGCCTCCTCGTCCTCACTACTCGACAGTATCCGCTCCCTAACTGACCGATCCGATCTGATACTCTGATCCGCCGAGAGTCAAAACTTGCTGGGTCCTCGATCCTCGATCTCTTAAAGACTGGACCGCGCGCTGCCCGCCGCCAATGCGGCCGACGCGACGCGACGCTGGGCTATGTCGCGTCGTCGCGGTTGCGTCGCCAACTGTCGCACTATAGTGTGAGATCGCCAAAAAAGGGGACAAAAATCAGAAAGTATAAATTTCACATCAATTTCTCATTTATATTTTACTTATTTCGTTTTATTTAACATAATTTGTACAGGGAGCCCTGCTTGACCAGGACTAAGGTACCCGTCTAATGGGGCAGTTGCAAGGGTCTGAAGTGTTGTGTTTTTTGTAAAGAAAATGATAGTACTTGATGAGGTGAGAACAATTGTGTCTTTGGTTTTTTCCTACGTGTCCCGCTTTTGGAGATTCACACGTGTAAAGTTGTAAAAAATCGTGTGCGTAGTGACGTCACAACGCGGAATCCCCATTTAAAACAATGTATTTTGGGCCGAAATCTCATCTTCGGAAAAATTGAACTTAATTAGAAACCAAAGGCATCTTTGTTCTCAGCTCATCGAGTACTTTCATTTTCTTTATAAAAAACACAACATTTCAGACCCTTGCAACTGCCCCATTACAATTTCAATAGACGATTTTAGTGCGAAGTCAACGGTTAGGCAACAACTACAACAACAATGCACTCATCGGTCGCAATAGGTTGTGATAAAACTCGCGTAGCGTTCCAAACTATCCCACTCACTCTCCCGTGACCCTCATGTACACCCATCTCTTTCTAGTTTCGAAATTCGTATACAGGGCCTTGTTTTACGTCATGTTATGATCAAAACCGCATTAGAATGACTTGAGGAATTCAAATCTGCCATAAAATTTCGCAGAATAAGTCTCTATATACGATTTTTGAAATGAGAGCGAGATGGCAGTACATATAGGGGTCACGTGAGAGCGAGAGAGACAAACCGGCTTTGTTTGGAACGCTCATCACCGGCAGTCACCATTACTAAAACCCTTTATTACAATTTCAACTATACAGGTAATTTCAACAATTTAAGAGGTAAAACTGACTTCACTGAACATTAATAGAATAGGTATGTTTACAATTCAATTATGCACTTCTATCCTCCCTCTGACTTCTATCTGAATCCATAAATTCTCTTATAGAGTAATAAGGCCTGGTCTTTAGGAACTCTTTCAACCTGTTCAAAGAGCCGCCAACTGGTTCACCATTTTTAACAATGTTTTTTAGTTCCACTGGCAGCTTATTGAACAGGATTTTTACTTGCACAGATAGTGGGGCATTCATCTGGGATTTATCCTTATTTTCCATAGAAGCATAAGTATAAACTTCCAAGAGCTCCAAGGCCAATTTTAACCCTTTATGGACCTAGCCCGAGTATACTCGTTTTTCTCCGCTACTCTATTTCACATGTTTTTTCCGTCTTCATTCCGGAAAAACCCGACTATCGATGAAAACACTTACAAGATAAGATTTTTTGAGCGCCTTCGATTTATGGTGTAGGCAATTCCAACTCCCTCGAGTACGAACAGTTAACTACCCTACCGTCCCTATTTAAACGGAGAAATGACATTCTTATGAACTAACCTGGCCTTTAAAGGGTTAATCACAGGAAACACTGTAGAACAAGTACTTTAAACTTACAAATGTCACCGAAAAGTTTCAAAGTAGGCTCAAAAGGTCGAAAATGCGATAATTTTCCATGAAATTTTTTCACCGACTCTTTTGTCTATTTTTTTTTTCGATCTCAGACCAAAGTGCACAATCGTACAGTGGATCGTTTGGATGGATTTTTTCCGGACATGAAAAAAATGTTTATGTTTTGCTTTAAATACACTTTGATGTTGTTATTTACTTTTTTTGCAAAATCCGTGTTACATTTAACTCATTTTAAGCTAAAATACGAATAATTCCACTAATCTTCAAGTCACTTTGCTAATTACTGTCATAAACTTGATTTTTTAGAGCATGAGTGTCATGCTCTATTGAAATCGTTTCTACAAGGTCAATAATGCTTTTCTTATAGGAACGGCATGGTTCGGGGGTCCGCTCGGGGGATCGCTTGGTTTCAGTATCGAGAACGGGTCCTCGAGGACCGATTGACCCATGTGATTCCGCC
This sequence comes from Trialeurodes vaporariorum, assembly GCA_011764245.1. Classification (NCBI taxonomy): domain Eukaryota; kingdom Metazoa; phylum Arthropoda; class Insecta; order Hemiptera; family Aleyrodidae; genus Trialeurodes; species Trialeurodes vaporariorum. Next base: position 31,525,471 of record VMOF01000002.1, on the reverse strand, counting down.
AATCCGGTGTCCTCCCAATTTGTCGCTTTTTCTTTGTGGCGGGAGTTTTTGGCCAAGATTGAGGTTAAGCATTTTTGGGAATGTAATTACGTTACTAATTTGGATCAGACTTCATAGAGCATGAGTGTCATGCTCTATTGAAATCGTTTCTACAAGGTCAATAATGCTTTTCTTATAGGAACGGCATGGTTCGGGGGTCCGCTCGGGGGATCGCTTGGTTTCAGTATCGAGAACGGGTCCTCGAGGACCGATTGACCCATGTGATTCCGCCAATCCGGTGTCCTCCCAATTTGTCGCTTTTTCTTTGTGGCGGGAGTTTTTGGCCAAGATTGAGGTTAAGCATTTTTGGGAATGTAATTACGTTACTAATTTGGATCAGACTTCAACGAAATCTTCTGTATGAGATATTGGGGTTTTATATCAGAGGATTGTGTCCATGTTTCGTGTATTCTGCGATTTAAAATGCATTTAGATGATTTCAAATTTCCAATCCTGTTATTGTTGATGTTTCGGTCCGCTAAAAGAGTTCGTTTGGGGAACGCGATCGGCGTTGCGTTTTAAGGTGAATCCTCAGCGACCTGTAGTAAGATTCTCATCCGCTAGATAACGTCACTGTTCCGCGGTCCAGAAACCATGCTTTTTCCGCCTTTAATCGTTAATTGCGAGAGCTAGAATTAACTTTTCGAAAATGTAAGAACGTTGCGTTCTAGATCAAATCCTAAGGAAAATTTTAAGACCATTCCGAGCCATGGACGAAGATATAACTAAGGACTGCCGACTCCCTATCTCCGCCCGTGTTAAAACCTGTTAGCGGGTTTTCGAGCGCGACCGCAGCGCTCCAAGCAGCAATAAGGGTCAACTAAAAGCGAACCGCTGCAGCGGTGGCCGCTCCGGCTCCTTTTCTCCCATGTCTTCCCGCAAATGTATACCGTGTAGGTAATTTGAATCACGATTGAACGAAGGGAACAAATGATCAGCGAATTAAAAGGAAGCAAACTCCGCTAAAAAGCAAACGTCTGGAGTATTTCTTGAAAGATTCCTGAATTGTCGAAAATGATTAATCAAGGACTGAAATATATACATCACAGTTAACCTCAAAACGGAATCAAACAAGAAAGAGTACATAGACATTTTTTTTATTAGTAGAGATCAGGCGACTTTTTTAATTTGCTGATGATTTCTGTTACCTTGCCCAAAAGTTGATTCTGAATTTCCCTTGCTTTCGATCTTCCATTGAGATACTGAGTTATCTGATCCTCTTGGGTCGCCGACAACAGTTGACAGCCATGCCATAACAGACCAACTCCAACAACGGTTTTAGCAGTAGCACAGCATGTGAGCATGGACACATCGCCAGGATCGCTCACTTGAAAGAGTAGTTCAGCTGACCGCTGCTTGGAGCGCTGGGGTCGAGAGCAAAAAGGACTAACAACAGTCTAGTTATATCTTCGTCCATGGTTTTGCGACGACCTCCCGTCCCCTTTGCGCTCCCCACGAACTACTGCACCTACGCCTACAACATTTGCTTGCCGCGTTGTGCAGATTGCATGAATGATGTGTGTCCATCTACTTCACCCCAAATTTTCACAGCCATCACGGATGCCACCCCCGCCACGGGTCTTCTACCGGGTTTTTATGCGACATCGGTCATCGTGGCCCAGTGTTACATGGTAATCAGCGGCGGATTCGGGAAAGGCACGCCCCCCCAACTCACGGTAGCCTTTCCCTTTTTTTCAACAAAAAAAATCCCATAAATTCCTCTCTGAAAATTTGAAAATTCATAGGCGTGAACCCCCCCCCCCCCTAAAAAAATTTTTCTGGATCCGCCATTGGTAGTAATTTTTGCGGCACACTACGCCGGATTCCCGTGCGCTTTCCCACATTCCCTTTTCTCCCTTATCTGTCAATGGGCGCTCCCCGAGGGGCGGCGCGGCGCCCCCCCCCAAATTCAGAAAAATCAAAACTTTACAATAAAAAGAATCGGAACATTCGAAGATCAAATAATAACGAAAGGAGTAAGAGTTTAAAAAACTTTATTCTTAGTTTACTTTACAATTTTAATAGGGGGCGTAATTTAGGGGGGGCGGGGGGAAGTAGCCCCCCCCCCAAACAGTGGTGCCCCAAACCCCCCCTTGCCACTATACAGCTCGCCCCCCCGTTTCAGGATTCCCCTCCCCCCCAGATCTAGACCTCCCCCTGATTTTTACCCCCCCCCCTCCTGATTCAGACGACATCATCCTTTCCCCCCCGTCATCTCCCTCGCCGAAAGAAGTTTTAAAATCTACTAGTATGAACGTGTCTACATTGGCAACTACCGTTGGCAACGAGAATTTTGCGAACTTCCTTGAAAATTCAGAATCCTCTGGTCGATAATTACATGATTAGAGAATGTATAGGCAAGAGTTTGGTTTTGTTAATTTAAATAGGTTAACTCTTAGAATTCATCAGGACAATGAAAATAAAGAAGGAATAGTTGTACTTAGCTTTTTACTATTTCTATCATCTGATGCTGTCACTTTATTCATAATATCAAACACTTCAAAATAGAATTACTTTTGATACAACTACATGCTACAATCACTTACAATTTCTACCATTTGGAAGGATAATTGATTTATTTTCTATTTTGTCCGGAAGTGGGGGGGGGGGGGGGGGGTTCTCTAGACTTGCCCGTCTCTAAGTGAAGTCCCCTAGACCCTTTCCCTTGACATTCAAAAAGTTGCCCCTCCCGGGGAATTGTTTTGCGGGTGCCCATGTCTTTGTCCATGGTCTCTGAACCAGAAATTGAACGTTCTTCCGGTCTGTGGTTGCCTTCTTTTCTCATAAGTTTAGACACGGCCACCCTGTAAACCCCACAACAAGTTAAAAGTCCGCAATCCGCACCCTCGACCCGCAGCCACTATCAAAAGTAAATTGCCGGTTGACTTGCAGGTACTCTCCTCCTCCTCTCCCAACTTAGATTAGACACAAATATAAAATTAAAAAAAAAAAAAAAAAAAAAAAAAAAAAAAAAAAGTGAAAAATAGAATGTATGCCCCAGCAAAGGGCCCCCTCCACAGTTTTCCAAGAGAGGGAGCGACCCCCTTGCCAGCGTAACTCCGAAAAAATAATTCCAACTGGGGTCCAAGTAACTCAAGTAAGGTCTCAAAATGAAATCAGATGGATCCAAAATTTTAACGGCGAGTACCGGTAAGCTTACTCTTTTGATCGGTCCAAACCGGATTGCGATACATCGATTTACTCTCGAGATATCGATTTTTCAAAGGCGCGCGGTATAGGGTCAGAAATCTAAGATTCTCTAAAATCCGCGAATTTCGACTCTCATGGACCTAGCATGCGCCGTGAGAAGTCATATGTGAGTTTTTTGAGTTCACATGAAGTTCATTAAGGGCCCTGACAAATGTCGGACCGATAAAGTCTATATCGGGGGGGGGGGGGGGGGGGCGTGGCCCCAACTCCAGCGTAAGTCTCACGTACAATGTCTCACTGCGGCCGCGGGAGGTCCCATAAGATCCATTTAAAACTTGGATGGATCTGAATTTTTTTCAAGAATTATCTAAAAGCTGAAGCTACCGCCCAATCCAAACCGCAGTGCGCAATCCATCGATTCGTTCTCGAGATATCGATTTTTCAAAGGCGCGCGGTCTTGTCAGATCGACCTTAGAGGGGCGCTGGAGGCTGGAAAAAGGCGAATTTCGTCTCTCACGAACCAGTCGTGTGCCGTATTATATCGGTTCCGCTTTTTTCGGGTCCCAATGATGTCCCGAGAGGGCCCAATGCAGTTTCGAGCCAAAAAATATCATCTTAGGGGGGGAACTACTCCCCGTTTCAGCGTAACTCTGACAAGAAATGTCTAACTGCGGCCGCGAGAGGTCCTGTAAGGTCATTAAATAAACTCGGATGGATCTGAAATTTTCGAGGTTGTCAGTCACAAGCAAGCGCTTTCGATCGGTGCAAACCGAATTGCAATACATCGATTCACTATCGAGATATCGATTTTTCAAAGGCGCACGGTCTTGTCAGATCGAACATTGAAATAAGCTGTGGATACTCTGTATCCGCGAATTTCGTCTCTCATGGACCGTTTAAGCTCCCTTAAAAATCGAATGAGCTTTTTTCAAGTTCATAGTACGTTCCTTAAGGGCCTTGATGAGTGTCGGATGACATTTGATCAATATTAACATTCATTTTTTAATCTGAGACAAAAAGAGCTGAAACCATAAAGACGAAGAATTTCCATCGTGATGACTTTGGTTCAAGCGAGGAAAATTCTATAGAAGTCCCAAATAACTAGACTAGACTTTCCGGCTTGCTAGGATTGGTATTAAGAATTTCCTTCCTGATGACTTTGGTTCAGGCGAGAGAAATCTAAAAAAGTCCCAAATAACTAAACTAGACTTTGCGGCTTGCTAGGATTGGTATTGCGTCATCCGATTTTAAAGGAACTATCACTATCGAAATCGATTTTCAAAACCACAGTATTCACCTCGCCTCGTGAACAACTGTTTCAACACGCTATAAGTAAATTTTCATTCCCACTTTGACCTATCAAGTTATTTTTACAGCGATCACTGTTATACAAACACAAATGCAGCGTTGCGATTGAATTTGTCACAGTTTTGTACTATCAATATGGAACTCCACACTTACAATGATTTACGGCCGACACTCATGCTCTCTTTGCTAACACTGTTCCAGTGTTGCAAGTTCCAACTTGTTTATTATTTAAATTATGACTGGGAAATGTTTCCATGCACCGTACGTCGGCCGCAGTGGCGTAGCGTGCAATTTGGCAACGTTGTAAAGCCCCCATTTAAACCCGTTAAAAAGATCGAACTATTGGGTGTTCGGTGAACACCTTCGCATTCGATATTTTACGTGGGTTTGAATGGACACTTTACAAGGTTGCCAAACTGCACGCAACGCCACTGGCTCGGCCATCGCTCTATGGTCTGACAACATCAAAAAGTGGCAAAAAAATCAGAAAATAAATTTCCCATAAATTTATCACTGATAAACTTTTCAAACCAATTTTAATCACGGAGGGCACCTTAAATAGGCAATTTAAACCTAAAAATAGCAACGGAAAGTTTTAAATTAAGTTTTAAAAGGTCGAAAACGATTATATTTGTATCACTTTTTATCACTGATTTTATCGAAGTTCAAAGTTCAAAGTGGACCAATTTTCAAAAAATCATATCTCCTGTTACAAAAGTCGGAATTAAAACAACTAACCACCTAAAGTACTCTAAGGAATAAGTACTTTTCATAAAAAATACCAATCTGAACCTAGATTGATGGGAAATGGGGTTTTGGGGCTTCAACATTTTTAAACGAAACTCCAATTTGACCCTTGGGCTTTGGCCTCTTTTTTTTCGATTTTAAACCTTTGTGCGTTGCCCTCATCATCATCCGTTTGCTCCTTCTTTTGGATCGTTAAGCCCTCCGAGTCCGAGTGCACCTCACACCAACTGACGCGCGGCGTTCCTTCCTTGCGGCTAGCGTTCCGCACCGCACCGCTCCTGACCGGCAGGCACCGCATCGTGTTAAGCGTCGCCGTAGTAGCCGTGCCGTGGCCCTTACTCCTCAGTAAACTTATTTTTTCCGGACCGCGTGCATTACATCCGCCTCGCTCGTGACTCTAAATTTGTCAGTGTGTTGACCTCCGCGATATGTCCCTCCGCGAAAGACATGTGATTCTAGTGCCCCAGTGAAGTGTGTTTTAGGAAACCCTCGGGTTCAGCGATTGACCAGCACCTCTATTCACATGCCGCGATTAGTATGATAAAAGTAAGTTCTGCTCTGATTTATAAGCTTCGGGTCGCATTGTGCGAAAGCATGGGCGCCGGTAGCGGGGGGCAAGAGGGGGCACTTGCCCTTCCTAGCTGGAATTCAAAAAAGTCAAAATTTCACGGTAAAGAATGAAAGGAAAAATGAAAATGCAATGTTAATCAACGGAGTAATAGTTAACAAACTTCATTATTTGTTTATTTTATAATTTTAACTCCTTTTTTGCAAGAAATAGTAGAATTAAACATTCTTTGATATCATTTTCATCTGCTGTCCCTTTATCCATTACATCAAACACGTCAAAATTATTACTATTATTTGATAAACCTATCATGGCTTAATAATTACACACCATTTGGAAGAAAATAAAAAGTTTTCCCTTTTCCCCTGAAGGATGGGGGGGGGGGGTCTTCTAGACCTTCCATTGAGGTTCAAAAATCTCCCCCCCCCCCTTGGAAATTTTTCTGCGGGCGCCCATGTGCGAAGGCAGGGGTGGATCTAGAGGGGGGAGGCACGGGGTACATACCCTCACAAGAAAAATAGAAAAAAATCACTTTGTTAGCGCTAAAAAAAACCCCTTTGGCAGAAAAACGGCCCAGAAAATCTTCAAATCAAATCTTTGGTTCACGTAGCAAAACCTCTTCAGTTAGACGTACGAAACCTTTGGTTAGATCTACGTAGTTCCTTTGCTGGGTCATTTATCTACCAAAGATTTTAGCAGCGCTATCAATAGTTTTTTTTCTTTTTCTTTGTGCAAAGTGTTACTTCATTGAGGGTGACAAAATGGGGACGGACGAGCCAAAAAAATAAAAATAAAGAATTTGCACAATAAACAAATTTCATCATAGGGCGATAAATTAAAAATTTTCCTTGCGAAGTGGCTAAGCCCCTCCCCCCGTCTTAGAAACCCAGATTCGCCCTTCTGCGAAGGAGAATAACTGTGTATAACAGCGCGTGCAGTTAGTTCGATGTATCGATATGTTTCCCCCATTTGAATCTATGGGGGGGGGGGGATTCGAATTCCAAGAGAGGCATTTTGCTTCCTCATCCTTTCGAATTTTGCAGTTCATTTATATCCGGAGAATGCCAATTTATTAAACCACAACCGGTGAAGGGGTTGCTTCGTGATGATCGGTAACATTAGGTCAGAGGTCCATGTGACTCCTCACACTTGCGGTTTCATGCTTCCAATCTTCATCCATCTAATTCAGGCTCGTTCCTGGGGAGGAGGGGCTTATTGGCGCCTCTGGGCGGAAAAATCAGGATGAACAAGTAAAAAAGAAAAATTTAAAAAAAATTCTTTATTGGATGCAAAATCAGGGTGGACAGAAAAAAAAAAAAAAAAAAAAAAAAAAAAAAAAAAAAAAAAAAAAAAAAAGTAGGTCATCAAATTAATAAATTTAGTGGTCGGTGATTTGTCTAGGGCGGCAAAATTCCTCCCCTCCGGAAACGTCGGCATGATCCTGCTCTAATTTTTCCTTTCCTTTGTCTTTTTTTTTTTTTTTTTTTTTAACTACACTTGGAATAACAATTGTTACTGGCAAAATTTGATGCATTTTTTGGTGAAAGACAGTAAGCTCTAGATAAACATCTAGAAACAGCTCCACAGACAATCTTAGGGTATAATTATCATGAACGACGTGGAAGATTTCTCGGTTCTTATGGTTTCAAGTGAATTTTTCCCTTATCATTCCCCGAGTGGTCTGATAGATTTTTTTACACTATATTTAGACAAAGTACTCCCCCCCGCCTCCCCCCCCAATTATAATCGGGTTCACCATCGCGGAGTGACCAATTAACTTGAGTGTTGGATGGGAAATTTTGAAAAGCTCATTTAATTTCTGGGCTCACTTTTATCATAACCCTCCCAGTTCTCTCACGTTTTCCTATTTTCCGTACAGATTGCCGGAAAATGAGAATAAATGCCAAAATGACATATTTTAGAAAGAAAAAAAAAAAAGCAACTGTAGATTGAAGACCAGCAGCTCAAATCACGTGTCTTGGCTAGTTTATCTTTCAGAATTCAATAAATTTCTATCTTTAAATTAGAATTTTCTAAAAAAAAAAATTAAGGCGTAAATGCTATAGTTCAGGAGTCACCTCTATCTTCAGTCATTTCAGGTTCGTCCATGGAGGCCAAAAAAAAAAAAAAAAAAAAAGTCATCAAATATTTGAATGATGCCCCCTCCCCCCGCTTCTCATGCATTTGATCCCTTAGGCTCTGAGATCTTTGACGCAGTGGCTGCTCGCTCGTACGATTTGACAATAATGTATTTTCTCAATTTCAGCTCATGTAAAACAATAGATTCGATGAAGAAGCAGTGCTTCATGAATAATCGATTATTAAACATGAAATTAAGTGGAGGAAAAATACCGTTGCCAAATTGCACGCCCAGCCTTTGCATTGCTTTGATGACCCTATATTGTCCTTTTTTCACTTTCTTCCTACAGATATTGAAAAAACTTTCTTAACCTATATCAATGTGGCTACTTTATTTTTTGTGACAACTTGTGAAAGCGGCGACGCAAAGCGACAGCGACCGCAAATACCAAAACACATGGGGAACTGATAGGGACAATTACTCTTTAACCAAAATGATTATCACGCATTCAATCGTCAGTCAACGCTCAATGATGGTTTCAAAATTCGTGATTTTCTTCAAGTGTAATCCTCATAAGAGGCATAATAATAACGCACACGCAATATACACATATTGTATCAGCGAGGGAAAATAAACTGTAGGGAATACGAACACTTTCTCGCGTCAAATTCGATCTGGGGGAGACCCCCAGACCCCCTTTAATATTCTGGGGGAGACCCCAGACCCCCCTTCAATATTCTGGGGGATACCCCCCTTTAATATCTTGGGGGAGACCCCTAGACCCCCCTTTTGATATTTTTATCCAGATCTAAAAAATCATTTTTGAAATATTTTAATTTGTCCTTTTTTTGACCCATTTTTCCCATTGATTTTAATAGAAACCATTTTTCATTCATAACTAACCTTAAAATCAAAATTCCGAAAAAACAAAAAAAAACCCTCTGGGGAGTGTTACAAGGAACATCTCTGCAAAATTTGGATGCATATGGATCAATAGTTCAAAAGTTATATGCTGAGTTTCACGTTTTATGGCTTCATACAGACAGACAGACGGACAGACAGACGCCACAGAAAGTTTGTGCATTTACACCTCCAAGCCACACATGGTTAAATAATATTGAAACTTCATGGATGAATATTCTTTAGGATAGTACTAAGCATGATGAGAGCCAATTATTCTGTAATTATCATGATTTACTTATTGTTAGTCGTAGTGGGCCAAGTATCGAAACAAAATACCTTGAAAATCTCTGCGCCAGTGCAATACTTTCTTTATTTTTAAGTTTGATAGGAGTGAGAAAGTAAAAATGAGTGTAAATCAACAGGAAAAGATCGGTTGTTGCCAATGGAATCGATGTTGTCGTAATGATAAAGATTCTTGAAAACACGGGGCGTCCGCAGTGGCGGCTCGAGCATTATGGCAACAATGTCACCCCTCCATTTTATTGTATGTAAAACGATCGATTCGAAAGTGAAGCAGCGCTTCACCACCAATCGATTGTTTTACATTGAGTTAAATGGAGGAAAAACACTGTTGCCAAACTGCACGAGCCGCCACTGGGCGTCCGTCCTCTAAACTTAACAGAGCGTCCTGGGATTTTAAGAATCTTTATCGTTCCCTACCATAACATCCATTCCTTTGGCAACAACCGGACTTTTCCTGTTGATTTAACAATCTTTCTTTCTCAGTGACGGGTCTGTTGTAATATTGATCAAGTATTTATATCGTCCAGACATTTATGTAGTCCTTCTGATTTTCCTCTCACAAATCCTTATAATCGACGAAATCAGCACTGGCGAAAGAAGAATTTTGACAAACTCACTCGAAATCCTTTGATTTTCATTGATCTGTCATGAAATTTGTGTCAATTTTGAGCGATAGTTTGACGAAAGATTTTTAAATATAGACTTTGACTCAAATGATTGGTGAATTTTTGAAAATCCCAAGGCTTTCCTTTGTTTGTTTGTTTGGTTGTTGTTGTTGTTTTTTGTTTTTTTTTGTTTTTTTTTTTTGTTTTTTGTTTTTTTTTTTGTTTTTTTTTTTTTTTTGTTTTTTAATTTAAATGGTGACATGTAAATTTTATAGAAAACACTAATAACATTTAGACATTTCGGTAAAATTAAAATTTTGTGTGATGCACCTTCGTAAATTTTAGAAATTAATAAGCACTGAGAAAAATAGCTATAGCTTCTTATTTTGTGGCAAAGAATTAGTACTGTGGGGGACTGGGGATACACTTTCTCCAAACAGGAAACTGTCAGTATGTTTTGTAGATCGAAGTATTTCGCACACCTCAATTTCAATTGGAACGAAAGCGAGAGGCCTCTGAAATGAATTCAAGCTGCAGGAGGTAAAAATACTGAAACTTCGAGGCGGACATTTCTTACAAGCTTGAACGGTTCGAACGCGAATAGCAGCGGCGCGGCGCCGGCGATCGAACGAAGAACGAAGCCAAGAAGACAAATGAAGGCGGGTTTCAGGTCCTCGGGGCTAGACGATTGACAGAACGCAATGAGCACTATACGCTATACGTAGCAGGTAGTACGCATTGCAGTTTCGTTCAATGGGTATAGGTGTCGTTATTCTCAAGTTCATGACCAATACGCATCAGTTTTTTCACCTACTTTCGCGAAGAGTATGCTCGTTAGAACCTATGGACAGCGTTAAAGCATTAGACCCTAGAGCAAGGTTGTACGGCTGCCACATATATGCATTGAAAATTAAGGTAGGGCAGTGTCCGCTTTTAGACGCAGAATTGAGGCCATTTAAATGCGAAAAAATGCTTTGGAAACATTAGGTGAGCTCTTAACTGGATATCGTAATCAACTGAGTTTGATGATTTGTAGGAAAGGTCACTCCTAATGTATTATAAAGCCCTCTTTGTGTAAATAGCTTCAATAGTCAACATCTCAAACGCGTGCAGCCATTTGAAAATTGTTGAGCTCCCTCTTATGACGACAGTGGCGTAGCGTAATGCAGTTCGTCCATTTAAACCTTCGAAAAAGATCGAGCTGTTGGGTGTTTGGTGAAAACCTTTTATTCGACTTTTTACATGGGTTTTAATGGACGCATTACAACATTGCCAAATGGCACGCTCCTCCACAGTATGACGAGTACGCTAATTAAACAGAGCAGTGTAGCAAATCCTTTCAGAACTCAAGCCGGTTTTGAAATTTATCAAAATTCAAAAATTACTTACTGAAAAAATGGAAAAATATGACTCTTGGAGTCCCATCCCAAAATTTCAGGTGCGCCATTTCAAGTTTTGCCGGAGGAGGGAGGTTTGACCCCTGAAAACTCTGACCATCGAGGTCCTTGATAACCTTAATGTCCTTTTTCACTTACGATTAGGGAAAATTTGGGACAAAAACACATTTTGTACACATTCTTCCCTGATATTGACAGCAATGTCAAGCGTTGCAGTAAGAAATTGTGGTATTTTCTGTTGAAAAAAGGCAAAAGTTGAGGCTTCGAGGAGGCGCGTGCCCCCGTGCCCTCCCCGCGGTAGATCCACCACTGGGGGGAGAAATTAACCCTCCTACCCACCCCCAAAATGACGCCCCTACAAAATTCTCATTCCTTCCAACTGTTTATCAATTTCTGCGGCACAAGACACGACCTTTTAAATTTTAAAGGAAAAGGAAACTTTTTCCCGAAGAGAGAGTTGGCCTCGAGTTAACTCCGGAGTCCATTTCGCGAGATCATACTTAATTCACCTATTCCCGTAGCAAAATAGTCATATTTACACCTGCATACTGTGCTTTCACGAAATTTCAAATCCCGTTGTGTTATCTGTTTGTTTCAGGTATAAAATGTCAGCAAAATCTCGAGGATGCACGGTCATACAGTATCTAGTGTTACAACAACTAGTTCTCGTCACAAACATTATGGGGCAAACGAGAAGTCCACCACGACCATCAAATAGTCCCAGTGTCCACCCCCGAATAAGTAACCCCCATTCAATGTACCAAAACATGTTAAATCAATATCACACACCGCCAGCACCTTCGTCGTATTCTCGATTTAGAAACCGAACTCCGACCCCGGAGTCACCTCTAAATCATAAAAACTCACTCTATATTCACCCACCTTCTAACACTAGTCCAAATTTACCGGAATTCACTAATCATAAGACTAATAGTAAATATAGGCAATCATCTAGAAGACCCAGCTCAACAAATGTACATTCAGCGAGTTATAAACATAATAGCCACATGAAATCTCCTTCACGAGGGCAAGATAGATCCCCACCTTACCTACATACGAGTCGACCGGAGCAATTACACGAATATCAACAAAATTATTACAAGCTACAACAATCGCAGAAACAATTTTTTAATCAACCGATCAAACAACTGTATCAACAGCAACAAGAACAGCTTGCTTATCACAAAGGACAACTCAAGCTAGAAGAACAACACGCCCAACACTCTCAAAAGATTTACACTCGGGTCAAATTTCCGGGTAACTCGGAATCAGGGAGTGACGGTCAAAAACCCAAAAAGACTGGATACATCGTAACCCCACACCCAGAGAACTACGACCCTTTCACGAGTAAAACCACGGCTGAATACACTTTAAATTTTGATCGGAATCCATTCAAAATTGGCTCGGAAACATCAGAGCCGGGAAGTTTTCAAAACTTCGCGGGTGGAGATGGCGAGAGTAGCAATAAGACCCCACCGGACAGTCCAGCAGCTAACAGCAATGATATTGATCAGAGCGCCGATTCGAATGGTAACCGACCAAATCAGAAACCTATCCTAACCTCAAACCAAATACGAGCTCTGAATACCCTTAAAGGCTCTTCGTTAACTCCTGCCAAATCTCCGACGAGCAATAGAACGATTTCGACAAATATCTCACTCCTTAGCAACAACATAGACTCTAAACACAAACATTTGATCAAATTTATCAGCAATTCCGGTAATCAATCAGGGGGCTGGAGAAATAGGATGGGGACGTCAGAGGAAGAGTCCGGGGGGTTTCGTAGGTCCGATTCAAATTACTACTCGCACCCTAATTTTGGACCAGACGTAGGAGTAGCTTCACACGATTTCGGAGGTCACGACAACAGTTTTACCCCCTCCTACGGTCACGGAAATGTATTTTCGGTCCCTTCCAGCCCAACGCGGTCGATCGGTGTATTGAGTCCCTCTCGACCAATGACCACACCGCGTTACCCATTGATGCCAAAAACTCAAGGTCAACCGTTTTCGATATCCCATCAAGAGCCACCCGGACACTCGGGTCATGACCCAGGTATGGAGCATAAGGTCGGACATTCTGGTCCTGCAGACAAACGGCTAATACGTGGATCGCCATTGAGTAATGTAACGCATTTGTTTGGATTGAGTTTGAACGACTCGATGGATAATCCAAGGTCAGAGGCTCTCCATTATTATGGACGACTTTCTGACGACGAGGATCGGGAGGAGTTGTTTCGGATGCTCCAGAATGTGACCCTATTGTCGGATATAAGGAAGCAGATTTTGGACAGTATCTCGACGCACATGACGGATGGTATCGATGTGGAATATCCAGATACTTATCCGGATGCGAGTAATATTGAGGACGATGATTCTTACGTCTTCTCCTCCGCCCCGCCCAGAAGACCCGGTAAGTTTGATTTTCCATTGTATTTTGAAAAAAATTGACTTGTAAAATCAGTAAAATGAAGCCAAAGCTAATTTCTCCAGTCATTTTTGGTAAAATTTACAATACAAGCGGCTAATTTTACGTTTTAAATTGTAAATTTTGCTTTAGTTATATATTAATTTTACACTTTGGATAGTGAATTTTACCAATTGTATTGTAAATTTCCCAATCCAAAACATTGTGACTTTTGACATTAATATAGCTGTCACGCCATGGCAACCATGCAAATTGCAAAAGTCACCACGTTTTGGATTGTAAATTATGCAATTCAAATTGAAAAATTAATAAAACTAAAGCAAAATTTACAATTCAAATTGTAAAATTAGGTATAAGTTTAGAAGGTTTAACCAAAAATAACTAGTAAAATTAACTTTTGCTCCATTTTACTGATTTTACAAAACTAAATTGCTTTTGAAGTAATTTCATTTTTTTCCGCGTAATATCAACCGTATCAAACATGAATGAACGACTGTGTAATCTTCAACTGCACGTACTAATTCATGCCTTTCTAAAGTTATTGTAATTTATTGAGACTCTTTTGGGCATTTTAGACATTATCAGGACACATCACGTTCATAGAAACATTCGTCTAATGATTTTCGTCCATATTTCGATTGGTCCAAAATATTATATAAAATATTATGCCCACTAATTAACGTTTAGCGCATTTTAAACCAAATTATTAGGCCCAATTACATTGTGGTATTTTTGCCATCAAAACAAACAAAAATGAAATGTTTGACCACTTTCAACGAGTGATCCAATGCATTGTTAATGTCCAGTTTATGTCGGAAGACTGAAATGTAAATAAGTTGGACAACCGTATTAAGTTGAGAAACTGTGTACTACCTATTGCAACACTGTTTTTTTCCCTATCGAAAATTGTCACTTTAATTTAGTTTGAGCCATATGCTCAGCTAAGCTATGGATGTTTGGCAACCAAGTTTTATTGATAAAATAAATTTAGATTGGAAAATGAATTATGAAACTGCTGTATATCGATTATGCATCCGCAATCACTATCACTAAAGATTGCAAAAATTGCTAATACTTGTGGTCCTGGTCCTCCGAACGGACGGGCAACATTATTAAATGTTAAATAGTCATATTGTATTGTTAGCCAAAGAAAAATGTGACGAAAGTCGTAGGCCGCACTTTCGTGAAACCCACATCACGTTTAAAATTAACAGATTTTAATTCTCTCGTTTATTCGTGAATTTCACTATTCCTAGTTCGGCGGCATTGCTTGAAAACCGGCAACGTGGTGTTACGTCCATTCAACCCCATAAAAAAGATCGAAGTCTAATGTGCGTAGTGAGCACTCACTAATTCAACTGTTTTCATGGGAACGAATGGATAAAATGCAATGTTGCCGGGTTGCACGCTACGCGGTGCCTCTGTCATGGCTTCTATACCCGCGTTACAGTCTCCCGCGCCAACGCGATATGACGCGACTCGACTCCAGAAAGCATTTTTGAAGGAATTTAAAAAATGTAATGCGCTTTCAGCCGAGAATAATTTTTTCCATTTCAGTTTGAGCTTCTCACCGAGAGATACCGATATTTACACTTGAAAATTGCCTCGTGCAAATTGGAAAATTCTATCGAATCAACCCCCCTGTTTATACGGAGCCAGAGAGCTTGATATTAGACGGACCGATTATTCAAACAGTCCGCTGGAACTGATGGGGCTCTTGCAAACTTTTGCTATCGAGAATTGAAGAGTTGATTCTTGCATAAAAACCTTTAAAAATGACGATGAGTACACTAAAAAATCACGAAATTCACTCTCAGAATCAAGCTTGATGGCGGAGGGACGCAGGTATCGAGGAAGATTCCTATCTAAATTGAGTCATACCCTCTGTGTTTCCGTAGATAAAGTGACATTATAGACAGGAATCTCCTATGGTGCCTGCGTTGAGCCGCCAATACAAACATGCCGTCATAGCAGCTATATGAGTTCATTACTGAATTTAGACTTTTTCGGTGTCATTTTCGTGATTTTAGCTGGTTTTTACACAACATTGGTCTATCCATTTGCTCACAGCAAAAGTTTGCAAGAGCTCCATTCAATGGACTGACGCATTAAAACACCAGTCTACTCTCGTTTTAGTTTGATTTTGAAGTTCGATGTGAGGGTTGGATTTCTATACCAGGAGTTTTCAAAATTTCTTTGAAATGGAGGTAAAGGCCAGGGAAAAATATCGATTTTCGAGTTTGGATTTTGAATAATTTTCCATGAGAGACTTTAAACAGAGGATCTCTTTACTCTTTCTTTTATGAGAAGAACTCAAGCCTTGATTAAAAAATCGATCCAAGCGAGTTTATAGTGCACAGTGGATCGGAACGGGTTTCCCTCGTAAAAATGTTCCATGACCAATTTTACATGGCTACCAAGTATTTTTCCACGGAAACTACATCGATATCCATGGAAAACACACCGATATTTTCCATAGAAATAAGCGTGGTTTCCATGGAAAAATACTCGGTTTCCATGGAAATTTCTCAAATATCCATCTATTAAATTTATTTCCATGTAAAATTGGTCATGTAACATTTTTACCAGGGTTTTCGGACATGAAAAGTTGTTGTTTTTTTCTATACGACGAAAACTTTTTAATGTTGATATTTTCTGGCGAAAACCATATTATTAGACCAGCTCTAAGCTCTTAAATGACAGATTTCACTAAATTTTTAAAGAATCTTTTTGTTTATTGTTTTAAATCCTGATTTTTATTCGTAAAATTATATCCGGGAATTGGGAAAGTCCACGTTGCGATCCACTCGGCAGCGTGAGTCGAAGTATAGTAGGAGTGAAGGACAACGGAATGACAAATGCGTGGAATGACAGATGCGTAGACTGACAGATGCGTTATCATCAGCTTGTCTCTCGTATAGTGCGTAAGTTGCTTGCGCGAGAGGATTTTTGAGCTTCCATCGCTTTACTTATAATTTCACTTTCAAAGTTTCACTTGGGAGTGAAAAATCATACTGACCGTGTCTAGTTTCATTTCACCGAGGTTATTAAGCGATGACTTGGCATTAGATGTTAGTGCTCGATGTAATTATTTAAGCTAGGTTTTTGTTTTTTCTAGATGAAATGAGAAAATAGGAATGGACAAACAGCGCGCTTAAGGCCAAACATTTTTTTCCCATTCTTTTTTTCAATCCAAAAACCGGCCTTTAAAGAGATTTTTTTTAGTCCAACGCATTTTCGGATTTTTTTTTTCGCTCAAGTCTCAACCCAGATTTGAAGCAAGGCTTTGGCAACATTTTATCTATATGTGTGATCTTGCCAAAATCTTACCAACGTTGCGAAAATATACTTTAATAAATATTTCTTAAAAAAATTGTTTGAAATATTTAAAAATGAATTTTCAAAAGGTTAGCGACTAGATTTTTTTGAAAATATTTTTAAAACACCCAAAAAATATAGATTTGCTCTAAAAAAGAAAAAGTTTTTAAAATTGTCGGAATTATTTTTAAAATATTATTTCAGCAATTCGGCGCAAGACTCTGACAGTGACAAGATTTTAATAATTTCTAGAAATTGCGGATCTCTAGAAATAAATCAAACTGTTCAACTCACTTTCCGACCTACCTTTGTAGTGTGTACGTCTGAGACATTGTCTTTTCTGGGCAAAGCATCTAGTCAAATCTTCCTCCATCAAAAAACGTCACACATCCACGAGTATTACGATAGATACGTAACGTTTTTATGGCGGATCCTTTCAAAAATAGTGATGAAAATAAACTAATACTTCTTTCTTTCGAGCTTTTTTAATTGCCTTGATCCAACTTTATTCGCATGGCACATTGCTAAAAAGGAAAGATTTTAAATCACGTTTTTAACACTCTCTCTCGCTCGCTTTAACCGCTGCTTTTAGCGAATTGAAACAAGCGAAAGACCGGCTACACATGGATAGATAAATGGATCATCTTGTTGAACATCTTGAACCTGCATATCTAACCATATGTCTTGAAGATTATTCAACGCTATTTTTATTTACTACCAAAGTTTTATTCTCTCTTAATCAAATGTATACTCTAATTGGGTAGTCAAACAGGGGTAATTAAAACTTCATTAAGTGGGTGTGAATCTTCAGCTTACGTTCCACGACGTTAATTCATTTCCAATAGTGGTTGTGCAGTTTGGTTGAGCGATTATGTATAAAAAAAAAAAAAAAAAAAAAAAAAAAAAAAAAAAAAAAAAAAAAAAAAAAAAAAAAACGGAACTCTCCAAAATTTCTCTTATTTCCAATTCAGTCCAAATATGTGCCCTAATTCAGCGAATTTTTACTACGTATTACTTATCCATTTCTTTCTTTGAAAATTGCTTCCTTATAGTTTATTGCCCCAAAAAAAATGAGGGCCCAGGGAAAATTTTGGCTGCTTGCTCCAATCTCTAGAAGCTCAAGGCCTGATCTATATGGATTTTTCCCCCATCACGCTGTCCCAAGCAGAGTAAGAGGGAGACAAAAAAAATGAATGAAAAATGTTGAGTTGTTTTTATTTGTACTTCATTTGGCAACGCTGCATCACATTAATGGGGTCTTTTCGGGTTGGTTGTTTTGGTCTTTAAAATCACGAAAACATAGCCTCTAAGCAATAATGGAGATCTAGCAAACTTTTGCTATGAGCGAATAATTAGTCGAATCTGGAGTAAAAACCAGCGAAAATCACGAATATCGCGCTAAAAAAGTCTAAAATTCAGTAATAAACTCACATAACTGCTATAATCAATGACAAGTTCGTAGTGGCGGTTCAACGCAGATATTATGGGAGATTTCCTGTCTATTATGTCACTTTCTCTGAAGAAACACAGAGATAAATGTCTCAATTTAGATAGGAAGCTCTCATAATACCTGCGTTGAACCATACCATTAAGCCCGATTTTGAGAGTGAATTTCGTGATTTTTTAGTTTACTCATCGTCATTTTTACAGTTTTTATGTAAAAATCTACTCTTCAATCTTCTATAGCAAAAGTTTGCAAGAGCCCCATTTGGGCGAACAGACAACATTGCTATACGAGAGAGTATATACCGTGAAGAAGAATACGATCGTAAAAATGGGCAAGAATTCGCAATGGCGGAGAGGCTCGGCTCGCCGCGGCTTCTGCGAATAAATTGTACGAATCGATTGAAGTGTGGTGATGAACCAAGATTCGAAGCATTTGGAGAGTTATGAGCTCAGATCAGCGTCAGCAGTCAGCATTAAGCAGTCGGTCACCTAATTAGCCCGAGTCCCGCGATCTAGTTCAGTAGAATACATCGACTCTGCACTGCACTCGACACTCAGCCACTCTCTGCTTCGCTTCTTGGCCAGAAATCGAATTACTTCTAATTTAACCTTGAATTCAGGTCTATTTCAAGCTTTGACAACGTGTGACTGGAAAACATCTTCACGCTTTGCGTTTAGACTGTATAACAATGAGGAAGAAAAATAAATTGTAGAGAATACCCTACGAACACTTTCTCACATCAAATTTAATCTGGGAGAGACCCCCAGAAGCCAATTAATACCCTGGGGGAAACCTTCAGACCCCCCCCCTCAACTTTCTGAGGGAGACCCCGAACCTCCCTTTGATATTTTTATCCGGATCTAAAGATTCATTTTTGAAATATTTAAATTTGTCCTTTTTTTGACCTATTTTCCTATTGATTTTAATGGAAACCATTTTTTGTCCATAACTAACCTAAAAATTAAAATTAAAAAAAAAAACAAAACAAAACAAAACAAAAAAAGTCCCTCTGGGGAATGTTAAAAGCAATATCTCTGCAAAATTTGGATGCATGTGGATCAATAGTTCCAAAGTTATGTTGAGTTTCACGTTTTATGGCTATAGACGGACAGACAGACGCCACAGAAAGTTTGTGCATTTACACCTCCATGCTCGCATCCATATGGTTAAATAATATTGATTCTTCTTCTTGAATGAATATTCTTTAGGATAAGTAGTACTGGGCAAATTGAGAGCAAATTATTTTGTAATTAACATGGTTTACTGAGTCGTAATGGGCCAAATATCGAAACAAAATACCTATGAGGAGCCCATGGAAAGTCATGATTTCCCATGCGTTCACATGAATTTATCATGGGAACTCATGATTTCCCATGCAACTTTGGACTTTTCGCATGGGTCATTTCTACCAGAGAAATGATCGATCGCTCGATTGGGGACTTTGCCGGAAGCAAACAAGAGCAAATATGAGCCCAAACAAGTCGAAAGTCACTAATAAGTAAACTGGTTAAACTAATAAAACATCATAGAAAGGTGAGAAAGTAAACAGTTAAGTACAAGCGTATATAATAAGCACTACGACCGCATATTATGACTTCTCGCTTTTTTGTAGACACCGAGTGTCCAAACTTGCAACGTAGCATTTTACCCATTTGAGCCGACGAAGACGATCAAACTATATTGTGAACGTGCAGCAGTCTAATTTGACCTATTCCTATTGCTCACGTTTACATGGACAAATTGCAACGTTGCCAGATTGGCGTGCAACTGCGCAGATTTTGTCGTCGCATTTATTATATACAACAGTAGCGGCTCGTGCTATTTGGCAACCATGTTGTTTACCATTTGAACCTATGCAAAAGTATCGATTACTTTGATTAGACGGCGAATTCCCTGAAGATCGATTATTTTACGTAGATTTAATGGAGAGAATACTTTGTTGCCTCATCGCCGCCATTGTTACACGAATTAATACAGTTTTACTAAGACGGCAAAACTCTTATTTCTTCACATCACATAATACTCAATAACTATTAATCATCCACCTGTTATTATATTCTTCCGCAGCACATCTTTGTCGATGGCGTCGCGTCGTGTGCAATCTGGCAATGTCGTATCTAATCATAACCGTACCCATGGAAAAGGTCGAAGTATCGGAGGTGCACAGTGCACTACCTCAAATCGATATTTTACATGAATTTAAATGGATAACACGCAGCGTTGCTTGGTTGAACGCAACGCTACTAGTCCTTATAATCTCCTCTTAGACAGTCAGAAAAATCTTCTTTTTTTTTGGTCACATTAGGCGAGCTCAGTATCAATATTCTCACACCCCTTGTCAAATGTCACTTGCGCAGGCACGTAACGTTATTTTGTTAACACTTGATCGCAATGGCGGCTCATGCAATTTGGCAACATTGCTTTTCCTCCATTTAAACGAATGTAAAATAATCGACTCACCGGGAAGCTGTCAGCCTCCTCAAGATTCGATTATTTTACCTAGGTTTAAATGGACAAATTGCATGGTTGCTAAATCGCACGAGCCGCCACTGCTTGATCAAGGTATTGACTCCATGGAGAAGGAGCAGTGGCGTAGCGTGCAATTTGGCAATTTTGCATTAAGTCCATTTAAACCCATGCAAAAGGTCGAATGCGACGGTGTTCACTGAACACCCAATAGTTCGATATTTTTGCAGGGTTTAAATGGACACAATACAACGTTGCCAAATTGCACGCTACGCCGCGCCACTGAGAAGGAGCACACACCATCGTTGTTTCTGGGCCAGTCTTCGGGAGATCACTCCAATGAGAAGTTTGCGATGACTGATAGGTATAATCAAATGCCCTGAAACATGGCGAAGAAGCTCCAGGTAGAAAATAGGGATGATTCATGAAGCGTGATGATAAGATTCGAGTGAAGATTTGAAGTTCGGAACTTTTCAGGGGACACCGAACTCCAAAATCAACAAAACCTGTATCCAGTCAGGAGCGTCGTTTATTATTGTTGCTTCTCACCGTTGAGTTACTCTTTTCTCCCCCTCCTTGCGGACTGCGAGTACAAATGTCGAGGTTTGTGTTCAGCATCGGTGTCATCCATCGTTTCGTTGCCGAACAAACAGTTCGGGTGAGATTATGAAACGCACAACCGTTGGCTCGAGTGAAAATCTTAACCCGAACCTCACAATAAAATTCGCTCAATTAGCTCATCCTTTACATCAATCGATTATTTAAATTTGCTTACTACAAACTCGTTTGGATCTAATAATCTATTCAATAGAATGATTAACCAATTAATTGCAACCCAGCTACCCTAAAGTTCGTTTTAACTGACCCCATTTACCTACTGGCTTAGTTGAAACCTAAGTGGAGGGGGGGGGGAGAGAAAGGCATACTTTTTACGAATTTTTGTAGATTAATTGAGTTTGGTCTATTGTAACTTTTATAATAATCGAACTGGCGATCGAAGTTTACATACTTAATTTGGATATAACATTGACTTGGATTGATCGATTTGTAATCGCTAAAATGGTCAGAAATAGAACGAATAATAATGTATAGATTATTTATTGAAACGTCTCAAGTCGAAAAATATCGAATAATCGGAGACTACCGCGCATGCGCATGAAACACCGGCATGGCAGTATGGCGTGACATCTCAAAGCGTTCTCATGCGGTCTGAG
The DNA here is from genome assembly GCA_011764245.1 of Trialeurodes vaporariorum. Lineage (NCBI taxonomy): Eukaryota > Metazoa > Arthropoda > Insecta > Hemiptera > Aleyrodidae > Trialeurodes > Trialeurodes vaporariorum. The sequence goes on along the minus strand of VMOF01000002.1, from coordinate 31,503,499 downwards.
TCTGCAGCTTGAGCCAGGCTCTCAGCTCAAAACGGATGGCAATCGCCAGCGGCAGCGGTCGTTTTTAAAGCCCTACTCCCGCAGAACTCAGACACTCTTAATCAACAGTATTTTTAATGGCTCTGCTTCTTTTTCTTCGCCGTCCAAGCTGTCCTCCTCCCCAGACCCCCCCCCCCTCCCCTCCCACCCCCTCTGCGGAGCTCTCCTACTGATGTGAGTAATGCCATTGGAAAGTGTTCATTCCAAAGTCTACTACGCTAATTTATGTTTTGATTCTGCTCCAAATACTCTCTTCCGTTCAAGGAATTGAGGCTTGTCTTGAATGGAACTGAACAATACTATGAGGATTTAACCGAAAAAGAATCTCTTTAAATTGTCGCTGTCACGTATTTAATCGATTATTCATGAATTTTCTTTGCACGCAGGGCCATTAAAGGTCATGATAATACACCAACAGTCCTCTTTGAAGAAAAAATAAACTGTAGGGAATACCCTACGAACACTTTCTCATGTAAAATTTAATCTGGGGGAGACTCCCCTTTAATATTCTGGGGGAGACCCCCAGACCCCCTTTGATTATTTAACCAGATCTAACGATTCATTTTTGAAATATTTAAATTTATCCTTTTTTTGGCCCGTTTTCCCATTGATTTAAATGGAAATCATTTTTAATCCATAACTATAACCTAAAAATTAAAATTTAAACAAAAAACAAACAAAATCACTCTGGGGAATGTTTAAAGCAACATCTCAGCAAAATTTGGATAAAAATGGATCAACAATTCAAAAGTTATGCTGGGTTTCACGTTTTATGGCTCCAGATAGACTGAAAAACAGACAGACGCCACAGAAAGTTTGTGCATTTACACCTCCAAGCCACATATGTGGTTAAATAATATTGAAACTTTATGGACGAATATTTTTTAGAATTGTATTAGGCATGATGAGAGTCCATTACTTTGTAATTATCATGATTTATTTAGTCGTAGAGGACAAAGTATCGAAGCAAAATACCTTGAAAATCTCTGCGCCATTGCAATACTTTCTCTATTTCTAACTTTTGGTAGAGGTAGTTTCAGAAGTGTAGGCGGACTTAGACCGATAATCTTTGGAATTTGTCAACATTATTTCTGGTATTACTCGATGAAAATGAATAGAAATGAAATTGAGAGTTCACTTTTCAATGAGGAAAACTTTAAACACAAAAGAATAATGTCAGGAGCAAATTCGGTATTGATTTGAAGGAATGTAAGTTGAAAATTCGCCAAAGATTATGGTTTTGGTCCGCCTACACTTCTGAAACTACCTCTAGTAGTGAGAAAGTAAAAAGGAAGGATTTCAGTTAAATGTTGCAACCTCGGTTACATGCGCGTAAAAAAAAAGAAGAAAAAAACCTGTCCGATTTTTGACGATCGATCGCAATATTAGAGGAGAGGGGTAAAGAGGGAAATTGATGAGTCCGCCATCCACAACTTTCGATTCTCTGGTTTTATGTTACTTTAGTACTTTCCTGTCTTTGATGCTTGAATCTTGAATAAAGCACTGTTATTTTATAGAGTTGTCCAAAATCCGGTATTTATCTTTTACCTTGATTCGTAAATGAATGTTCGCACACCAAAAAAAAAAATGAAAAGTAAAGAAAGAATCAGAAATTAACATTTAACAGTGTGGTGGAGGCCAGGAATAAGCATAACATTCTGGAGGAGCTAGAGTTCAGGACTAACTGAAGCATGAACAGATGATATTCATGTAGTAATTTCTCTTTCTTTCTCTCTCTCTCTCTCTTTTTCTCTCTCTCTCTCTCCCTCTCCCTCCCTCTCTTTCCTCTCATTTAAACGTTTGTATTGGAAAAGGACGGATAGACAGGACCAAATTTCACGTGATGTCCCCCATGCTATCCTTTTTTAACTCGTGTCTTTAAATGAACCGAGAGAGAGAAAAACAAATTCCTGTCTACCCATATATGTACTGAAGAGGTTTACAAGAAAAAGTAGGTCGGTTCATGAACTTTTTGCTGCAGTCATCATTGTTTTCTTCGTTGAAAATACAAAATATATTATGCTGTAGATCAAAGTTGTGAGCAGTCCGGCTCAGCCCAGTGACCCCAGACCTGTTGCTGAATCCTAGATGAAAATTTACAAAGTGACACGTAGTGTTAGTGCTTATGAAAGAACGTGGAAAGAAAATTAAAAAGAAAATTTGATTGAATCATCGTCGATTGCTTGAAACGGGGCTGAATGTCATCCCAATAATAGGACGGATTGCAGCATATTGGAGAAAATCACAAGGGCATCGACTATCAAGGTCGTGCAGAGGAACGCTATAGTTTAACTTTCCGCTACATAGGAAAGAAACAATCGCAGCCGCAATTAGTCGACGATTTTAAAAAGAAGATGCATAACTTAATGAAACGTTTCAAACTCTCCCATCGCACGTGGCGATTTTCATGATCAGATTCAGTATACTGAATTATAATTCAGCACCCCCCCCCCCCCCGAGAGTTCAGGGTTGCGCGCAAAATTAGTGGAAAACTTGAAGAAAATAAACGCATATTTGCTTTTCTTTCATATAAATGAAATATTAATACGAAATTTTGAAACTTTGCATTGAGTTCTGCCTCTTTGTGAAAACTCCCACGGTCTATCACGTTCACACTAACGCCCCCCCCCCTCCCCCAACCTCATGTAAATGAGTATGTTGCGCACTTTCTATTTCAAACTAGAAATAACTGATTATTTTGTAAAATGTTACAAGAAATCTGGTGGAAACAACGAAAACTCATAACATTTCCTCTGTGATGGAGAAGAAGTAACAATTAGTTGAGGCTCGTTTGCAAAACGAATTTGAAAATGACAGTAATAGCGCGATACTCGCTGACGTCATAGTAGGTATAGGTCCAACAGATCGGTCCAATTAAAATCAAATCACCGCTGTCAGCTAAATAACTATGCAAAAATTCGGCAAGAAGCATGAATAGTCACATACACAGTTACTTGAAGGCGTTTTTGTCAAAAGAGTGAAAACTCGTATTATTAGCAGTGATTCGATTTCAGTTTGATCGCTCCGTCAAAGCTATCGAACATCGAGTTTCGCTCCGAAATGAAACCTTTTCAAACAGCTCAAAATTTTCGCAACTTCAAAAGCGTTTTAGACTCGCTCACTCGCGCGCTTGACTAGAGCTTGACAAGCGTGACTAAGCGTGACGAAGCGTGACGAAGCGTGGCGATACGTGACTAAGCTGAGGGACGGTAGAGACGTCTTCTAATCCAACAAATTGCATGAATAGCAAATAGCATTGAATTGCGTGCAACTTGCTTACGGTTTCGACCAATTAGAGAGCTTACGCACGGTCACATGACCGTGCGTAAGTTACGCTCGGAACCGAACATTATTTCCAGAGACAAATAGAGACGGAGCACAACGCTAAAATTCATAGGGAAGATTTGAGGCACACTGAATTTTCGGGGATTCAACAAAATAACATGTAAAACAACAGTCAACACCTTTGGATGTCGCATGGTGTTAAACGGTGACATTCGGAAAACACGGGGGGATGGGCGGGAAGGAAAGAGGGGGGTGCTCACCATTCAACACCATGAGACCTTGACTGTTGTTTTGTTGAATCCGCGAGAATCTGAAGTGCCTCTGCTGCAGCCAGTTAGTGCTCTGTCTCTATTTGTCTCTGATTATTTCGTCCCAGCCTTTCAGAATTTAGACCGTTTTTCGAAAAAATTAGATGTTCGACATTAATTTTTGACAGTTTTTGATCGTCCAAAAATCATTTTGCTGACAAATTTTTGAGAAAGTATTTTTCCAGTTTAAACGCGTGTTTAGCAGAAAATTTTACGTACAACATTTTTACGTTTACGGTAACACTCATAGTTTTATCACGGCACGCCACTGGCGGTGATCATGACCACAGCTCTTTTTTTCCGTGTAGGATTGAGACTCGAGTCGCCCGAATCCTTTCGTTTCTGCATCATTAAAGCAGACTCCATGGAAGAAGAAAATAAAGGGAGGTAGTTGAATTTAATTGAATTGAATTGTGAATTGCATGTTTAAACGGCTTGATCGGCGCCGTAAAGCCAGTGAGCTGAACGATGCGTTATGAGCGTCAACTTTCAAGGTCGCGCCGGACCAGTTGTACCGTAACTTTCGTTTTGGTTTTGAAGAGGCAAGGAGCGAACTGGACAACAGAAACAGGCCCGGGCTGACCGACGGCGGCGACGGCGACAACTGGACAAGGCGGAAGGACGATGACCGACTGTGGTGACCGTGACCAGCGAGCGTATGCGTATTTGAAAGGCGCTTCATTTCAGGTGTCTGAACCGAACTTTTCTCAGGTTGCCATAGGTCACGGTGGAAGTGACACGCGACGTCGCGTTGCGTTGTAACGTGTACGCAGTGAACCTCCGCTCCACGCGGACGTTTTCAAATCAAATCTAAGAGCTTTAAACATTCGTTCAAAATGGAAACCGGGAGCATCGCATCACCTGCCACTTAGCAACTCTCCTGCAGTTTGTCCATAAACCTATGTAATGTATCGAAACTTTCTGGTGTTAACTTTATGGTGTTCTGTGGATCTCCTGGATTCAATATTTGACGCGGGTTTAAATGGACAAAAATTGCCGAGCTGCTAGATGTCACGCGACGCCAATGTAGGCGATTTGATTATTTCTCTGCATATAATCTGCTACATGGTGGATTGTGAATCGTGGTATATAAATTTACCAACCAGATACGTAGGAAAATGGTAATAGATTGTTCACAACCGCCAGAATGTTTTATTCAGATGGATTGCTCTTATTAGTTTTAACTCCCAATTTTGTCTGCGGTCTTGGAGGAATCGCTCATATCTCTAGTGTGGGTATATTTCCATTGGCGGATACAGGCGGGGGGGCGATCGCTCTCCTCCTCCCCCCGTTCGACCAAAAAAGAGGGAAAAGAGGGGGAGGGAATGTGAAAGAGGGGGGAAGAAGGGGAAAAGAAGCGGTAAAAGAGGGGAGTAAAAAGGAAAAAGGGGTCACCGGAGGGGGGGCGAAAATCTCAGACTCCCCCCCCGTTCGCGAGGGCTGGATCCGCCAATGTATATCTCTCACAAAAAGTAAATAAATAAATAGATAGATAAATAAATAAATGGATGAATAAATATATGAATAGATAAATAGATATATGAACAAATAGCTAAATAGATAGAGAAATAAATAAATAAATGATAAAAAAAAACCAGGCGGAAAAAACTGATTCTTTATACCTTATGCTTTTGAAACAGGAAAACTCGAACCGTTTGTTTATAAATTATTCTACTGCCTTTGGGAAAACCAGTAAACATTGACGCAAATCAGGAAATGCAAATCATGCAATTATTCAATGTAAATCAGAAATTTAATAACATGAGAAAAGGGAAAAGCGCATGTCAATTGAATTGCTATTAGATATAAATTTATTAATTCACATTAGTGTAGAGCGTCATTTTTGTTCAGAAACAAAAGCATGGCAGTTGCATCAGGAAAAACTCACATTCAAATTGTTCAAACGATAAAAAATAGAATATAATTGATGAGAGTCCCGGTATCGGCCCTTAAGCGAGGTTCTAAAATCTGCATTTGTCTTTTTATAATGAGTTTTGAAGAAAATATTACTTTTCCACGACCAAAACACATTATAACCGAGCATGCATTGGACAGAATACAACGCAAAGGATTGTCAGTTCCGGAATACTTGGAAAGGCGATATGTTTACTTTAATGTTGTAATGAGATTTTGGAAAACTTCCAATCTTTTCCATCAATTGGGCAACACGTGCCGCGGCTTAAAATTCAACCTCAGTTCCACGGATTCGACGAAACCTCAACAAAAGTAGGAAATCCGGCGGAGAACTTAATACCCATCCTTTTAATTGATCGAGAAGAAAAGAAGATAAACGCCTCGCGTATAACTTTCGAAGGTATTAACGGCTTGAAGTAATTAACGTCGAGAGTGAAACTGAAAGCCCTCTCTCAATTACGGCACCTATTAAGCCTTATTGTGCCTATGCGCACGCAATTTTGTGGGCGCTTGCTGCCCCCCTCGCTCTCTCTCTCTCTCTCTCTCTCTCTCTCTCTCTCTCTCTCTCTCTCTCTCCTCTCTCTCTCTCTCTCTCTCTCTCTCTCTCTCTCTCTCTCTCTTCGTATTTCACTATTTCTCTTGGCTAGAATAATCTCTTCTAATTGCATCGATAATAGTATGATTGATAGAAAGTAAATGCGTTCTTGAAACTTGAGGTACGTCCGCTTACATGAGCACGCATTTACAGTTGTAACAATACAGCTGTCAGCAGATGTTCTACAGCCTCTACAGCAGTGGTGGCTCGTGAAATGCAATATATCGATGTCCACTCCATTTAAAACTATAGAAAAGTATCGGTCTCTCGGGGTTTCAATTGCACCCCCTGAAGATCGATACTTTTCCATAGTTTTAAATGAAGTAGACATCGATATATCGCATTTCACGAGCCGCCACTGCTCTGCAGTCAGTAGCCCAAATTAACCCTTTCACGACTAGGTTACGAAGACAAATCAATGCTCACTCGCTCAAATTAATTGGATAGCTAAATATTCCTACACAGCGGTGCTGATTTTGCATACACAACTTTTTGAAGGCGCTCGAGACAAAATTACTTTTTGAATAGCCGTCGAAATCGAACACCAGAAGCCCTTCAGAATAAATTCGATAAATGCGTTTACAAAAATTTGAAGATGACAGTCCAATAAGCGGATCACATGGGGATGTCTATCTAATCGCAACTTTCTATGCTGACAAAATTAATTTATCAAGGAGAAATAAACTGCAATTAGTGTACAGGGTGTCCCAAAATTCATAAAAAATATTTTTACCACGTATTTTTGGGGCCAAAATAAGACTTTTTTTTCCCTATGAACACGTTTCCGAAAATTCCCCCCCCCCCCTAGGAGCTACAGCCCCCCAAAGTTTTAAAAAAACTCGGTTTTTCTTCGATTCTAGCAACATATCCACGTAAAAACGGGTGAAAATTGGTTTCCAAGGGTAACTTTAGGCGTTCTTTTCGATTCCGGGGTCGAAAATTCCCGAAAGGGTCAAGAAAGGGGGGTTTGAGGGGGATTCAAATTTTAAATTGAATAATTTTTTAGTGCTCCCTAAGAAAATAAGAAAAGTAACAAAAGAATCTAATGGAACAAAACAAAAGGAACATTTTTAATCTGTTATGTTTTTTTCATAAGGCACACGGAAAACGAGTAAAATCGATTTTTCACCGGGAGCTCACAGCCCGATAGCGCTGCTTTGTGCACCTAACTGACTCAACAATCGACTCGACGCAACGCTGCACTGAAACAGCGCTATCGGGCTGTGAGCTCCCGGCGAAAAATCGATTTTACTCGTTTTCCGTATCTTATGAAAAAAACACAAGAGATCAAAAATGTTCCTTTTGTTTTGTTCCATCAGATTCTTTTGTTACTTTTCTTATTTTCTTAGGGAGCACCAAAAAATTATTCAATTTAAAATTTGAACCCCCTCAAACCCCCCCCTTCTTGATCCTTTCGGGAATTTTCGACCTCAGAATCGGAAAGAACGCCTAACGTTACCCTGAGAAACCAATTTTCATCCATTTTTAAGTAGATCTGTTGCTAGAATCGAAAAAAAAACGTTTTTTTTTTTTTTTTTTTTTTTTTTTTTTAAAAAACTTTGGGGGGCTGTAGCTCCGAGGGGGGGGGCATTTTTGTACACGTGTTCATAAGAAGAAAAAGTCTTATTTTGGCACCAAAAATACGTGGTAAAAATATTTACTTTGTGAATTTTGGGACTCCCTCTTTGTGACTGCCATCTTTGATAGTTTTTTTTTTTTTTTTTTTTTTTTTTTTTTTTAAACGCATTTTTTGAATTGGTGAGTAGATTTTGAGACTTATTTTGAGGCTTTCAATGTGATTTTCATACGATTTTACATAGGAATCGATCCTTCGCATTACCTCGTAACAAAAGTTTGCAACAGACCCATTGTCAACCCGCTTATTTAACTGTCATTATGATGTTGACTGGGATCATCTGATATGCATCGGTCTGTTGCAAACTTAGGAAATAAATACTAACTTCCATTTATTTTTTATTGACAAATACATTTATGAATAAAAACCTTCAGCAACAAAGAACGCTTTCCTAAGCTTAAAAATTTTGTAAATGCAGTGACTGTCTATTGTTCATTCCCTATATTTTACTGAATTGGTAGCTGTAGGTACTCTTTATTTCATTTAATCGCCCATTGTCAATTCAAACTTTAATAGTCACGCAACAAGGAGCTTCGCAAATGATTTCAAGCGCCTCATATGTTTGGAAATCGTGCGAGTCATGAAGTTGAAAAATTTTCCTCTCCGGAAGATATTCGGACCTGTACTTACTGCCTTTAAAGTTTGCCAATTTCATCGACGCGAAGTTTTTTTGTCAAGCGGAGAATGTGACTTGGTGGAACTCTATTCCCTGTGCCCCAAGCGGTGAATCATTAAGCATCAGATGTGTAGGTCCTATCCTTTGATTTAAAATGCAGAGTTTTTTTTCTCTCTCTCTTTTTCATCGATAGGACACTCTAGAACTGGCAACAGTACTTTCCGTTTCCGATCAATTTGGTGAGTGAATGAATCTTATACCGAACTTCTGGGGGAATTATTTGAAGGAATCCACCCCACATTTCCAATTGGATTTACAGACACACACGTCCGTCACATCCCACCATGGCGTAACGAAACGAGTAGAGGCCCCTAAGCAAAACTTCTCCTGTGTCACCCCCCCCCAATTATCCCATTCTAGTTTTCGAGTATTTTGCGGCCATGCCATGAGAACAATTTGAGATCGATTTCTTTGTAGTTATTTTCGTCCGCGAGTATACGATCAGGTACGGCATCCCCCCCCCCCCAACTTTTTCTTCCAGTTTCAGTGTCTCTATTTCCTTAATATATTTTATCATTTTAAGATATTTCGAGAATTGAATTAACCATGAGCAAAATCTAACTTTAAATTTTTGCAGCTGAATCACCAATCTTTGTATATTTATGTATTGCAAGGCGAAAATCAAAATATTGTTTTTTTGCCCCTTACTCTTTTTTAGCTTCAGGTTATTTTTTAAATCAAGATTCGATTATGATAAGGAATCATAGATATACTGCATTCGTTTTAACAGTTGCTCGCACAGTTAAAGATTAACCATGATTTTTCTTCATCTAACCAATCAAATAAATCTGCTCTTAAGAGACTTTGAGTAGGCGGCGAAGAATCGATTAATCTATAGTAAATTTGTCGCTTTTGGGCTCTTCTAATGTATTTTTTAAAACTTTTGAAACAAAAAAAAATTCTGATGAAGAAGCCTCCTGGAAGCTCGGGCCCAAAACACCGCTTCCCCTGCTTCCCAAATCCCAGTCATTATGCCACTGATGAAAACGAGTGAGGGCGATCGACTCGATTCGCCAAGCTGAACCGATAGAAGGGTCACAAGGGAGGTTTTGGTGACATCACCTTTTTGCCCATGTTTAAGAGTCATGAGTTGAAATGCATAAGAGAAAGAGCCTCTGATGCAAAAGATATGAAAACCCTTGAGGGCGATCGACTCCATTCGCCAAGCTGAATCGATAGAGGGGTTACAAGGGGAGTTTTGGTGCCATCACCTTTTTGCCCATGTTTTAGAGTCATTAGTTAACTTGCAGAGTGAAAGAGCAAACAAGATGACTCAACTCCCTATATCGTTTTCCTACAAGGGACTCTAACTAACGCAACGTCTAGAACAAGAAATGTTCGGTGAACGATTGCATCTTTCAATAAGTTAAAGCGCAGTGAGATAACTGTTCCTACATCTTAGATATGGAATTGCGTCCCTTCAAAATGAAGGCGCTTCTTCATTTTTACTGCGTCCACGTCTCAACCACATGTCAGAGTGGAGTATTGCTGCAAAAGGTATTCAAAACTATGTTGTTGTGTAGGCTACCAGGCTATCTAAAGAATGGTGTGAGAGACCCCCCCCCCCCCCCCCCCCCCCCCCCCCCGCCTTCTTCACGACAGTTGAAACGGAATAGCTGGACAATTCTCGTGAATTCTTTTGGGGACAGCTTATTTCAAAACTTTACAGACTAAGGTATAAAAGTTGCTTCATTTCATCAAAATAGACAGTGTGTCATGCACTTGATCATATTATGATATTTCTGACAGATGGTGTTTTATTCTGTTTCAGATAAGTATCCGAAGTTCAGGCCGCCGCCTTCAGTCGAATATTCTCCAGAGGTCATGATTCACTCAGACCTGATGACAGAGTTCGAGAAAGCTAGACCCCACAGCACAAACTTAGTTGGTAAAATTGATTTCTACTAAGACTCAGGGTGCATGCCAAGCTCAGTACAGAGTTGCGCAAATAGAAGAGTAATCGATTACACGATTACTGGGTAATCAGTAATCGTCAAACCTTGGGATGGTAATTACATGTATTCTTCACAGATGAATAGTAAACTTTCGGGTCGTTTCGGTTAGATGTAATTCTTTTGCAACTAATATGTTGGGTGGCTTGTAAAAAATCAGCCTTGCGATTACCATAAAATCTCCTTCCGAAAAAACGACGATTACGCTTACTCGGTAATCGTGTAATCGATTATCAGCCCCATTTGCCCAACTCTGGCTCAGTATACCTACGTTCCATTGAGAAATTTTGGTTTTTGCATGGAGAGAAATGATTTATTTTGACGAGTATAACATAAAATATTACAAAAGGGGCAAGAATGGGCGCTTAAATCCTCTTCCAAGTTCATGAAAAACGCAAAACTATCCCTGGCAAAAATGGTTCATACAGGTAAGGCGTACCTAAGGTTCATTCAAAAAGGCGTAAAAAACTGTGCATTTTGGCGCAATCAAAAGTTCGATATCGTTTTTCTTATTCGATGTATCGAAAATCGAAGTTCGATTAGGACCATTTTTCGACCCTGTAAAAAATGGATCCTATCGTGTGATACATCATTCGAAAGCACTTAAAAAACCAAGCATTTTAGCGCAAACCGGAAGTCAACACCTTTTTTTGCGGTCGAGATATCGCAAGTCAAAATTTTAGGTAGGCTCTAACCGGAGACTAAACTTTGACTTCCGATATCTTGAGCTCGACCGCAAAAAAAAAGGTATTGACTTCCGGTTTGCACTAAAATGCTTGAGTTTTTGAGTGCTTTCGAATGATGTATCACACGATAGGATCCATTTTTTACAAGGTCGAAAAATGGTCCTAACCGAACTTCGATTTTCGATACATCGAATAAGAAAAACTACATCGAATTTTTGTTTGCGCCAAATTGCACAACTTTTTACGCCTTTTAGAATGAGGAATTAAAAAATAGGGGTTGCTGTTTGAAAATTTTGATTAATCAAGGATTTCCCGCCAAAAATGTTTAGGCGCCTAAAAGTCGACTTCCAGTTTATTCGATTCTAAATTCGTATTTTTTTCTTGAAAGTACTCATCAAGTAGAGTATTCAGGGCCGAATTACTGTGAAACCGTTTTTTTTTTTTTTTTTTTTTTTTTTTTTCCATGGTCATTCGTTCAAGAAAACCATAGTGAGCAGGTTACGTGAAACACCCTGTATAGGCATCTGATAACTTCTATCGATTTGCCATAGCTAGAGTCTCAGTAAGCTTTGTTTTTGATCTCACCCATCGTTTCCTCGAAGTTTTATTTATTTATTTTTAAGTAGATTCCATGAATCTACTTATTGCGGAGGGTGCGATGTTGGATTTTTCGGGAAATTTTATCAAATGAGCACGTTTCATGGTCCCCTGAGTGAGAAAATACCACTCGTTGAAAATTGTATATATATATATATATATATATATATATATATATATATATAATATATATATATATATATATATATATATATATATATATATATATATATATATATATATATATCTTTATATGTATGTTTCAGCCAGTTTTACCGTTTTTATGTCCCACGATCCTGTTCGTAATTTTTGGTTTTTATTTTTGAAATTTGTCTCAACTATTCGTTGGGTTTAATTCTTGGATGAGTTCGAAGATGGTGTAAATCCGACAGTTAGTTTTCGCGTTATGGGCCGTGTTTGAGTCGTAAAATGTGTTTTTGAGGTTTATTTTTAGGAGTGTTTGTTTTGAGTATTTTTTTTGGGAAAATTTATGTTAGCCGTTTTGTTACGCAGCTTTTTTACTCGAGTCATTTTTTCGTGTTTTGCGTTGTAAGCGAGTTATAGCGATGTGTTTTTCGGGTTTTTTGGCAGTGTTTTTATATGAAGAAATTGTTTTTTTGTTTCAAAAATTTTGGTATATATCGTGGAGGATGTTTTTAGTTCATATGCTCTTTGCCTTGAATTTTCCTTGTGTTTTACGTGTTTTAAGAGCTATTTAGTTTCTTATGGGATTTTACAAGTGAAAGACAAGGATGGTGTACTGGTATAAATGCTCTTTCTTTGTTTTACACGTACACTGTTGCTTAGGTACGTTATTTATTTATTTTCTTGTTTTATCAGCTGCTCTTATTCAGATTTATTCCTCATTACCGTTACAAAGATTACACATTTTTCAATCTTTGTACTATAATCTTTTTCTCATGGTCATTTTTATTTAAATGTTGAACAGCTGATAAAAAAAAAGAAAATTGAATAATTCAAAGAAAATCATAACATAACCTATTTATTGAAATTTGTGAAAAACTTATATAACCTAGCTTTTATTTCTCACTTGCATTGTAAAGATTACACATTTCTCTGTTGGTAATATAATCTTTTTCACAATTATATTTGGATTTTGAGCAGCTGATAAAATTAAAAAGAAAAATTCAGAGAAAAATTCAACAAAAATTATAACCTATCTTTAAATTTGTGAAAAAATGATTTAACCAAGCATGGAATCTACTTCGTCTTACCGGCCTGCCGGGAGGCATTTTTTTTTTCACGATCTTAACTCGATCTGGTTGCTTTGTGTTTGTATAGAAATCACATCTACTCACAGGGACTGCAGACTGAGGTCGCGAAGATACATCTCCGATGGGCAATGCACCTCACCGCAACCTATCACGGAAGCGGTTTGTGCGGATAGCTGCACCATGCCCTCGCACATGTTCAATTCGGAGCTTGGTCCAGAACTTGGAACTGGGCCTGGACCTGATGAGGAGTACTTTGACGAACCTCCCAGAGGAGTGCAATATTCCAATTACATTAGGAGAAACAAGGGAGCCAAACACAAGAGGAACAAAAGGGCACCGTCACCGTCACCGGCACCGTCACCGCAGAATGAAAAACAGGATTACATTGAAGACCTCGATGTTGCTGAGGTAATTTTTAAATCCTCCCTCTTGAATATTATGAGGTTTGTTAGTACTATCAGTGGCGTCGCGTGCAATTTGGCAAGAATGTATTCTACCCATTTAAACTCATGTAAAATATCGAATTCAGGGGGTGCACAGTGCACAAGGAAAATTCGATATACTTGATGAGTTTAAATGGAGCATTTGCATTGTTGTCAGATGGCACGCGAAGCCACTGAGTACTATGACTTGCAAAAGAAAGTCATATCCTCGAAATATTTCTAAATCAATTTTTTATATTATTTTCCAAAGAGTGGAAGATTTTTCAAAGCATACTTTCACACGGTAATGGAGCTGTTGCAAACTTTTCCTATAGGCTAATTAACCCTTTCATACATGGAGTCCATTCCAATGGACATATGAATAACATGTAGTCTTATGGAAAACAAAAAAAAATACAATATGCGCATCAATTTAGATGAGGAAACTATCCGGTTTCAATCGGATAGCTTTAGTCGTGAGTTGGAAAGTAGTTAACTATTTGTACGCGCCAGTACCGTTTTAGTCTACCTTAAAAAATGAAGGCGCACCCATAAAAGCAAGGCATGACTTTCTTATCGATACAATTGACCCGTCTGCGATAGGACGGGACCCATTGCGGGATCCTCGGCTATAAACTGTCCCAAGTATGATTAGTTTTGACAACTGTATGTTTGAATGAAAACAGGTGTTTTCAGACAAACGATTTTATGATTAGATCAGTTGAATTACTTTGAATTTATACCTTAAGAAATGATAACTACTGTACACATTAAGTGTAAAGTAACGCGACTCATATTTAATAAATGAAAATTTATAAGGAAATCTTAAGGAATATTACTATAGAGGGTTTTAGTGATGGCGGCAGCCGGTGATAAGCGTTCCAGATAAAGGCAATTTGTTTCTCTCGCTCTCACGTAACCCCTTTGTACCGTCATCTCACTCTAATTTCAAAAATCGTACGTAGAGACATCTTTCGTGAAATTTTTTGGCTGAAAAAATGAAATTCCTCGAGGCATTTTAACGCGATGTTGATAATAATACGTAGTAAAACAAGGCCCTGTATACAAATTTCGAAACATACATGGGGGTCACGGGAGAGTGAGTGAGATAGTTTGGAACGCTACGCGAGTTTTATCTCAACCGATTACGACCGATGAATGCATTGTTGTGATTGTTGCCTAACCGTTGACTTCGCACTAAAACCGTCTATTAGGAATTCTTACAAGGAACTAATTGAATTATCCCGTTGATTTTTTTACAGTACTCACCGAAGGCGGCGGCCAAATGGTGGTGCGATGCGGGTGAAACGTCCAAAAAACGAATCAATCTACTTTGCAATGATGGCAGCCTCCGACAATATGCTCTGAAGATCATTGCCAGCTGCCGCTGCCGGAAACACTACAGTAATCATTCACCTTATCTCTCTGCTTCGCCCTCTTATCACTCTCCGTCATTCCTATCCGGACCAAGTGGTCCCGGTCCAGGTCCTGAACCCGGAGCCGAGATTAGCTATTCCTCATTCCCGTCGTCACCTCCCGAAATCGAACATCCAATTTCGTTAGGCTCAAGACCAGTAAAAACCATAATCAAACCTATTCCAGTTCCTGTTTATCCCTCTGGACATCGCGGGAAGCGTCGATGGAAGAAACGAAAATACAAATCCAAGCACGGGCATCATCATCACCACCACTATCCAAATCATAAACCTCACAAGCACCACGGCCATCATAAGCGACCGCATTCTCCAAAACACCATTATCACGGGAAAAAGAAGCATAAGCATAATCATAAACCAGAGGCGTTTAGACCTTTGTCCAAAAAGCACTGGGAACATATACGCAAGAAATTGAGCAAGGTCATGAAGAAGCATAAATACAAGAAGCGTCCCCGAAAAGGGCACGGCCATCACCACCATCACTCAAGTAGAGACAGGTCAGAAACGGAGGGAGCATTTGATGCAAACAGACGACTGGGTTCAAGTTAAGGTGATTCCGGGCGAAACTTATTTTCCAGATTTCAATCCGATGGATAGCGTTGCTTTTCGGAAAAGTCGTGTTTATGGCGTTTTAAACTGAAACCATAGATAAAACGCAAATTCAATGACGTCAGCACCTGCAAAAAAAAAATGATGGCTTTTTTGAGCTCAAAACAAGCAAAATTGGTTTAGAATTAAGGCTGTAAATTGTGAAATTCATTTCGCCACAAGCTTAGTGAGTGAGAGTGAGTGCGAGTGATAATACATCTATCTGCCTCAATCGCACTGATTGAGGCTTATGGGAATTTTCATATTTCAAAATTTCCGGCTTTATTTTTAAGTGTTTCAGCTTGAAACTTTCAGGGTACTTTCCTGAAGTATGCTCGCATGTGCTGACGTTCCTTAAATTTGTGTTTTTGCAGGCGTGAATTCGTCAATTTTAGCCGAAAACTGTTGACTTTCTGAGCAGCGTGACGTGGTGTGGTGTCCACGATTGGAACTAATCAACCCTGGAATCGTCTTAAAAGGGGGGGGGGGGGGGGGGGAGAATCAGGAAACCTTGTCAGGTAAAAATGGTTAATAGTACTGATACCAAAAGCTATCCTTGTGTTTAAATGACAATTGCCATAACCTAATCTATGACTTCAAAGGGCCTGTTGCGATTTTTGGCTCCATTGAATTCATAGAGAAATCATATGTAAATCAATGTAAAAATAACAGTGCACGCCCTTAAAATGTCCTAAATCCACTCCTAGACTCAAATTAAGCTAATCAAAAATTGTCTGCTGATGTCGTCATTAAATCAGTGGCGTAGCATGCAATTTGGCAACGTTCCAAATTCCAATTCATCCATTTAAACCCATGAAGAAAAATTGAACTATAGGGTGTTCAGTGAACACCTTCGCATTCAACCTTTCACATGGGATTAAGTGAATAAAGCATTGTCAAATATCAGGCTACGCCACTGCATTAAACTGTGGTTTATTCTTTTATTCAACAATTAAGGAAATACTTTTCAAAGAAAAAAAAAACTTAAAATTCGAGTTTACAGCATTGTATTATTAGTTTAATAACAATAGTTCACTATGAAGTATCCCACTTTATTGGTGTCCGGAAGTTTCGGCGAAAAAATTTCGGCACGGGGAGATTTCGGCGCACGGAGATCTCGGAGCACGGAAATCTCGGCGCCTGATTTTTTTTCAAGCGGTAAAGTTAAGTAACGTCGAGCGTAGTTAGTCCTTGGATTGATTATGGGGAGACCATTTTTTTTCTTCGGTTAAATCGTAATATTTTTAACTTTTCCTTCACACTTATCCAGGTTAAGGACTGGCCAAGAGTTTTTTTTTTTTTTAGGGGGAAAAGTTCTCCCCCCTCCCCCTAAATAACACTCTTGGGCGTGTTTAAAAAGTTTTTGTAAGGGGTGTAGATGGCCCTTTGCAAACTTATTTTTACTTTTTTAAAAATGTGCTAAAAAAGAATGAATAAATAGATAAATATGTGGAATATAAATAGGTATTGCGGGTGTATACTGCCCTTGTCGAATAAATTGGAGAAAATTTAATATTGCAAGTTGTGAGCAATTCCTCGAAGAAAGTCTAAAGTTGTAAGATTTTGAAGTCTTCACACAATTTTTCCAATCGCTGTGTCACTGCAGCATATTTTTTCTTTTGTTTCGATTCCTCCTTCTTCGAAATGAATCCCTCCAGTCTCACTCGAGTCAGTTTTTCTTCACTCTTGAACGCATTTTTAACTTTTCTAATAGAGGGGTGGCTTGCCATGAGAAGAGAATTTTAGTTTTCAGCTATCATCATTTTGAAGGAAAAGTTGAAAATAGTATGATTTTACTGGAGAAAAAAAACGGTCTCCCCATAATCGATCCAAGTACTAACTACGCTCGACGTTACTTAACTTTACCGCTTGAAAAAACGGTCTCCCCATAATCGATCCAAGTACTAACTACGCTCGACGTTACTTAACTTTACCGCTTAAAAAAACGGTCTCCCCATAATCGATCCAAGTACTAACTACGCTCGACGTTACTTAACTTTGCCGCTTAAAAAAACGGTCTCCCCATAATCAATCCAAGTACTAACTACGCTCGACGTAACTTAACTTTACCCAGGGGCGCCATTTCAGATTTTCCTTGGGGGGGGGGGGGGGGGGGGGGGCAGGCCCTCCAAAACTTTGGGTGACCTTTTTTTTTTTTTGGGCCGTGCATCTTGAAAAAATCTCTCTATCTCTCTGACTTAAGGGGGGGGGAGCTCCATAAATTTGGATGACCTCTCCTTTTTTTTTTTTTTTTGCCGCGCATCTTCAAAAAATCTCTCTGACTTGATTTTTTGGGCACATTGAAAATCCTTCGGGGGGGGGGGCAATTGCCCCCCCTGCCCTCCCCCAAATGGCGCCCCTGACTTTACCGCTCGAAAAAAAATCAGGCGCCGAGATTTCCGTGCGCCGAAATCTCCCCGCGCTGAAATTTTTGCGCCGAGATTTCCGGCGCCGAAACTTCCTAGATTCCAATTTATTTATGCTGGCAGTTAAGTAATTGGGCCGTTTTACTTTGGTGGATAAATGGAGGGATGCATACTATAGAGTCCAATGATGACATCAACATGCTATGCTACAATGCTTTTTTAAGAGTTAAGGCTGTGGCATGGGGTAAAGGAAAGAAGTTTTATCTTCATGCAATTATGTACGTGTTATTGCCTATATTAGCAATTGAAGGCACTATGAAAGATGACTTAATTTCTAAATAAAATAACATCAACTTTATGCCTACTTGAGGTGAACATTTTTTAAGATTTGCGAATCTTGAAAGCTGAAGGATTTGCAGGGATTTCATAACTGGACAAAACCCAAACGGAGGTTAAATATGTACTATCTCTCTTTGAGTTTTACTTAAACATTGGAATAGGGTAAAAAAAATTTAAAACTCAAGAACTCCAATAAAAAAAAATTAAAAAAATTCGTAATAACTCATTTATTCTTCCAAGGTAAATATTCCTAACCTAATTTTCTTATTTTTCCAAATAATAAATTTAAGAGTTTCTCTTTCTCTCTACGCTCCTCAGAAAAAAATAATAAATAAATTCTTGCGCCAAAAAGCACTTTAAGTCAAGATAAGTGATTTTTTTATCTCTTTGAACAAAAAGAAAAGAAAAACCACCCAACAAAGTTAAACTTAGCAAATACTGTTTAAATTTCTTTCGAGGACAACATTGAAGGATTATTTTAGTACTACCAGATGTATTCAGTGAAATTAAAACAGCCTCTATGGATTCAACAAAACCAAACATTCACCTTTTATTTTAGTCATAACATGAACATAATGTGCAATAATTGAAATTTAAATAGGTGTCCATCACAACTCTGAGCACTGTGAATTGTGATAAATACTGATGGATAAATGACTACTTTCCCAGTTTGAAGGTTTATTGATGAACTTTTAAATTACCTACACTTCTTATGTGTACCTAGAGGAGATAAAACAAAGTACCCATGATGTGACTGAAAGTTAAAATAGCTTTTTCTTCATGGACTTTGAACTTAAAATAATCTTAGAGCCAGATTCTTACCTCCATGGTATTTTAAGTACATATTCCAAAAGTATTTTGGTGACAAGATTACATGAGGATGAAATATTTATTGCAATCATCATCAGTTACATGTAAATAAAAAACTTGTAAATCGACGACTTCAATACTTTCTATGTGCAATAGTTGTGGTTAAAAACTGCTAAGCTTAATTTAAGTTTCTTTTGTAAAAACGACTGTGATTAAAAGACAATAGAATTAAATTAGATTTTTAGAATGAAACATGGAATAAATTATTGTACATTTTGTTAAAGATTTTTTACGTCATGTTTAAATATAGTCTACTTAAGACCAAACTTTCGTCAAAACTCCTTTTTTCAAAAGACTATGTGGCAATTACACAATTTAATTGAAATTTATTCTTCGTGGCTACATTTTTTCTTCGGGACAACTGGAAAGAGAGGGGAAAATCAGAGCGTTCAAAAGATTTCCATGAAAACCCCAACAAAAACAACTCTACATCAAAGAAGCATGAATTAAAATCATTACTTTTTTGGGAATACTAGATATTTTCTCATGAAATTGGTTGGTGCATTATAATTCTACCAAAGTGGGGATGAATCTGAAGTTTTTAGAAGACGTTCCTAGGAAATTTGAAAGAAAAAAATGAGAAGGCTAATTTTCATTCGAAAAAAAATTGTTTTCATTTATTTGATTTAATTTAAATTAAGATTAAAAGTACAAAACAATTAAAAAATGAGACACTCAAGGAAAGATGGGCAACAATAAGAACTGAAAAAAACTCAGCCTTGAATTTCAAAAAATATCGAAAGGGGCGAAGAGTTTTTTCTTAATGATGGAACAATCTCAAGTTGGTGTGCGCTAAAACCATGTTATGATCATCACAAGCTTCAATAACTTGTTTATCATTGTTGGATCCACTTGGACTGGCAACAAATGAGACACCAGACTGAAAAAAAGAAGAAAAGTGATTTAAGTCAACACAATAATAAGGTGATAATATTAAATGATAAAGCTGAGGCTTTCTGCCAGTCTAATTGATTATTTGTAAATAATCCCTTAAAAAGTGGGATGATCTGAGATTATTCTAGAATGATTAACAAGTGTATGTTTAACAAGAATTTGGGCTACTTTAAATATTTTTGAATCATTGTCTGACAACTGATGAACTAGGAAACAAACCTGGAATAAAATATTTATGTATCTATAGCTACCCCGATGACTGCCCACAACAGGAAAGAAGGATGAAAAGGTCACTGATAGTGATGGGCGTCTGGAATAATCCTGGTAGATTTTCGGTAATATTCCTAAACCGGGAATTTACCTGGTTTTTTAAGGTTTTTTTTTTAATTATTATTTTCAATTGATTTTTTGATTAATTTTCAAATTACACGCCAAGTCGCGACTATCCTACCTATCAGAGCGCACTACACTATACAGTAACCTCTATCTGTCGGAAAAAAAGTATTCTTTAAAAATTGAGTGAATTCCCGCTACAGGAATATTCCCAAGATTATCCCAGCTGAGTGAATTTCTGGGAATAAAGCAACACTAGTCAATGACCACTAGACAATCCTCCTGATTGGTCGCGTAGTGTGGTGCTGCTATGTACTGAAGCAGGAGAACATTATTATTGCCATGAAAATATATTATACAACTTTAATATATTAAAATGAGTGATATTACATCTCGCTAGACAAGAAAAAATGGGTGAATGGTGAGAAAGAGGAGGAGACTTACCAAATGAGCTCGATCAATACTGTCACGGAATGGGAAGAAAGCATCAGAGGACAAAGCGACATCCGTCAATTTTTTTATGAACAACTTCCTATCTTCTGGCGTTAAAACCGGTGGAGCTTTTTCGAAAGCTTTCACCCAAGATTCATAATCAATTTCTCGTCCTTTTGAGGGGAAAAAAACAAAGACAAGCAAGGAAAAGTTTAAAACAAACGTGTAAATATTACCATGCATTTATTTTAAAGACTTAGATGACTAAGTTGAAAGAAAGAAAAGCATATATTTATCAAAATATAGCATGCTTTTGGTGTTCAGAGAAAAAGTAAATAGTCTTGACCTCAATCATACTGAAGATCTCAAATACTATCTTTAATCAATAATTTTTTTTTTTTTTTTTTTAAATTAACTCACCAAGCTTTACGACCATTTCATTTTTCCTTAATTGGATTTTTTCACTTATGTAATTAAAATACACCAATGTCTATGGTGTATTTTAATTAAATGAAAAAATCCAAATAAGGAAAAATTAAATGGTTGTAAAGCTTGGTGAGTTAATTTAAATTTTTTTTTTTATTAAAACAACTGAAATTTTTAAATAAGTTTAATTTATAAATATAGTGTTTGAGAATCAAACTTGAAAACTCATCAAGTCTCAAACTTTCAAGTCTTTGAATTATACAGGTCTACATCAACTTATTTACAATCTATTTAATTAATCTGATCCACAACTGATTTCGATGCTTGAGCTGAGTTGAAACCAGAGTTGGGCAAACGGGGTAGTTCTCAAGTCCCACGAGTACCTACACTCAGGATTCCAAAATTTTTTCAATCGTATTTTGACGTTCATCAGAGTGGATTTTTAACAAGTCAAGTACTACCCCATGTCTAGAATAATTAAATTGAATAGTCATGATCTTTGATTTGTTAAAAATCTTCTCTGATTACTGTTGAAATACAATTAAAAAAATTTACAAATCCCTGGAATTGGTACTCGTAGGACTCGAGTACTTACTAACCCCGTTTGCCCAACTCTGGTTGAAACTACCAACATCTCCAACCAATCAAAGGTGAGGCTTTATAGTGGTTGCTCTGGCTGTGACTCCAGTGTCATTAACATTCCTTCCGCCCATAAAAACAAAAGGCAGTAAGTAAACGAGTTGCAATAAAATTGAAAAAAAAAATGATAATGATAATATTAGATAAAAAGAGGAAGAAATAAAAATAATAGCTCTATTTACACTCACCTACGTTACCACAAATATAATTATCTATAGCATTTGATCTTTCTGGGCGAGAAGTAGAACTCTTGAATTCCATTCCAATGACATAAGGATGCTGACGAAGCCACCTAAGAAGAAAAAAAATGAAAGTCAATAATTGGATATTGAGGCACTGAAATTAAATTAATGAGGGATATATAAGTAACCTATGCTTATTAAGGTAATTCCAGGCGAAGCTTTTCCAGATTTCAATCTGATAGATAGTGCTTCTTGTCACTTTTAAGAAAAGTTGAGTTTTTTTTTGGCGTTTTAAGATGATTTCAGAGTCGAATAGTTCCAACCTTAGACACCACGTCGCGCTGCTCAAAAAGTCTACAGTTTTTGGCTAAAATTGACGAATTTACGCTAAAAGCACACATTTGAGGAACGTCAGCTCCTGCGACCACACTTCAGAAATATACCCTGAAAGTTTCAAGCTGAAACACTCAAAAGTAAAGCCGGAAATTATGAGATACGAAAATTTCCATAAGCCTCAATGAGTGTGAGTGAGGCAGATAGACGTATTATCACTTGCACTCACTCTCACTTACTAAGCTTAAGGCAAAATGAATTTCATAATTCACAGCTTTATTTTTAAACCAATTTTGCTCGTCTTGGGCTTAAAAAATCCATACAAAAATTTTGTGGGTGCTGACGTTATTAGATTTTACGTTCTATCTATGGTTTCAGTTTAAAACGCCAAAAACACAACTTTTCTGAAAAGCGACTAGTGGCACTATCCATCAGATTGAAATTTGTAAAAGTTTTGACTTGAATCACCTTAAATCAAAACCAAAGAAAAAAGTGTTCCGATGCTTTAATTTGTAGAAAGGAAATGAGAATCAATTGAAAAGATGAAAATTTCTGATCAGCAAAGAATAAGATTTTGAAATTTTCAATTGAAAGATCAGCAAAATGAACTCACCAATTTTCAGCTTTATCACCAGCCAACCTTGTGCAGTGAATTCTAGACTGCTGACCGGCTCCTATTCCAATGGCTTGACCATTTACAGCAAAACAGACAGAGTTACTTTGAGTGTATTTCACTGTGATAGTGGCCACAATTAAGTCACGAATGGCATGTTGAGCAAACTGAAATAATAAAAAAAGTAAAAACCCATGACTATAGATGATAATTTGCAACAAGATTCTCACAACAAAATAACACTTGCAAGAGCTGACTATGCTGAAAAAATATTAATAAAGCTACTGACAAAGTATTTTGGCTTTTTTTAAGGTTCCAAGATTATAATATTCGTTTTGCCGATTTTACTTAAAGTGCCATTATTAAGATGTCTTTTCATTCCATCATAAAAACGTCTTAAATCCGTCTTGAGGTAGTGGTTCTAAAGTGGTCTTTTCATCTTGTCTTAAATACGTCTTTAATCCATTTGAAGTTTGTCTTTTGTCAACAAACACCTTGCTTTCCATCTTTAATTTGTCTTCCAAAATGGTTTGTTAAGATGGCTTTTCATCCAAACTTATACAGTGTCTTTAATCCGTCTTAGATCCATCTTTAAGTATGTACATCTCCCAAGATGGATTTATAAGACGGTTTTCAAAGTTGTCTTAAATCTGCCTTAAAAACAGATTTGTGAGACTTCTTCAAAAACCGATTTGGGCAGAACTAGAGGCGGTTTAAAGATGTCTCCAAGATGCACTTAAGACAAGTTAGGGGTCATTTCACGAGAGTTGGCAGATGACAGACCACCTTGTTTACTGTGTATGTGAGTTTTTGTTCCTGTAAAGACTTCCAATACTATCTTATTATGAGTAGCTATAGTATTATTAGAAGTATCTGTGTTTTTAAGCACTAATTTTGATGCGCAAATGTACCAACAGTGCAGGAAACCCGAGCCATCGCGTTTCCATCTTCCGTGAAATGACCCCTACCTGTCTTCAAAGACGTCTTGCAGACAGATTGAAGATGCTTTTTGCTAACTGGGTTCTATCTTCTCCTTGTTGACATGAATAGGAAGCTTTCTGTAGACCAAGTGGGTTTTTTTTAGTTCTGCAAAGGTGATGGGTTTGAATGTGTAGAATCTGTAAATGCGAGGAGAAAAATGCATTTAAAACTCACCTTCTTATTCTTGGTTACTACATTCGTGAACAATGCATCATTGATCTTCGCTGAATTACGTTTCTGCTCAAGGCGAAGACCGAAAACGGTTTTCTCTTCTTGCGGCGTTGGTTCGTAGTTGGGATCAATTTCCAACATACAAAAGTTGCCATTTTTCTTCGTCTTCAACAATTCGAAGGCTTCTGGAGCATACCCAGGAGCAATAATACCATCTGAAACCTGGGAACATAAAAATAAGAAATTAACGCCTGATTGAGAGAGACAAATAATTGATTAAAAAATAACGAAAACACACTCAATTTCACAATAATCCATCTTAGTGCAAATGTTACAGCAAAACCAGGTAGGATTTAATGGTATTCCACAGGAATGTAGCTCATGGCAGACAGCTGGATTCTACTTAAGCAGGATTTTACTTAACTCTAAAAATATAGGTACTAGCTGGAACAAAAATACATACTCAGGGTATGCAATAAGTAATACAGCATCTTATTCAACACATGTATTAGGTGTGTTGCGTGTTGCATCCTCTGGCTAGGTATCTTTGTCCCTGCTAGCTAGTACCTACTCCTTTCCAGTCATTTCGTTGATAGTATGTATTTACATAGCCGTTTTATTTTATTCATTGGCTGTTCGCAGAGTTTTAAATGGAATCTTATGGACGATAAAGGACAGCTGTGAGCAAGATGGAAAAAAAAAAGAAAATTGGTTTCGAGCACAATTTAACAAAATTATAAGTTAGGTAAGAAATCGAGCAAGAGGGCCACAAGCCTCTGTATATGTGGACGATAACTGTTCGCAATCACTCACAGTAGTTGGTGCCGTTTGCAAAACTCCATAAGATTCTGTGTGAACGACTATCAACAAGAAAAAAGACAGCTTCAAGGAATTAAAAAAAAAAGAGAGGAAAAAACAGGGTGTCTGGAAATTGTTTTCTTTTGGATTTCCGGCTAATTAATTGATTTTTTTCATAGCACTGGAATTTTTTCCATGATGAATGAAATCACCTCCCTGCAACAATGTGAAGACTCAGATTTCATACAGTTCACACAGTCAAAAGAAAATTTGAGACACTGTTTTGGTTCTGCAATTTGCAATTCAAGTTCCCTAATGAGGCAGGCTTTGAATCAAAATTCCCTGACAATTTCAGGTTTTCCAGGTTTTCCCTTACACTAGAGACCCTGAAAAATCATTGAAAAAATTCAACAAAAATTGTTAAAACTTCTTTTCAAATTCATCAACTTTAGCCAAAAACTGATGACTTTTCGAGCAGCGCGACGTGGTGTCCACAGTTCAATCCCGGCCCTGAAATCACCTTGGACTCACTTTTGTTTGAATTAAAATAGCAAAAAATCCTAGCTATTGAGTTTATGCAAAAAGATTGCATGGGAACTTCATACTAACCTCTCTATGAATTATTTTAGCAGTGGATAAGTCACAGACATCAGACAGAGCAATAAAATCACCAAAAGAGGACATTCGGTCCGCACCTCTTGCTCGAGCATAAGCCACGGCTAAAGGCGACAAGTTTTCTGGTTTTTCATTTAACATGTAAGACTTGGCCTGAAAAAGAGAGAGAAAATTGAATAAACAAACTGGAAGGAGCAAAAATTCAGGCAAAATTAAAAGTAGTAGTTGTAAAGTTCAGCCAAGGTAGTTTGTTATGCAGATATTTCACAGCGAACGACTGGACTGGATAAAAAAATAGAGGGAGGAAAGACGACCAATTTATCCTCAAACAAGGATGGGAAATAAAGCTAGGTAGAGCTCGTTTCAGAAGTGTAGGCGCACCTAGACCGATAATCTTTGGAATTTTTCAACATTATTTCTCATGTTACCAAATGAAAGTTAATGAAAATGCATTGGCTTTTTATTGAGGAACGCTTAAAAATCAAAGATTTAAAGTTGGAGGTAAGTTTTGTTTAGATTTGAAGGAAAGAAAATTGAAAATGCACCAAAGATTATGGTCTAGGCGCGCCTACACTTCTGAAATGAGCTCTACCTACTACGATCAGTCAGACACTCTCAAAAATGGAAAGGAAGTACCTAAAGCCCACAAGGAGGTAGAGAGTAGTGCTCCCGATGATATATATTTTTTTTTTTCACTCTCTCGTGTAAAATATCATCCCCCCTCCCCCATTAAGATTAAACGTAAGTCTATTAAAAAAACAAAAAAAACAATAAACAAAAAAAAACCTATTTTTGAAAATTTTCTTACTATGAAGGTAATGGGGCTCTTGCAAACTATTGCTGTGGGCAAACGAATAGTCCAAGCTGATGTGAAAACCAGCAAAAATCACAAAAATCACACTAAAAATGTCTAAAATTCAGTAATAAAATTACAAAACTGCAATAATGGCAAGATCACAATGGCAGTTCAAAGCACAGGTATCATACAAGATTCCTGTATAATTTGTCACTTTCTCTACAAAAACACAGAGATATGTCTCAAATTAGATTGGAATCTCCCATGATACCTGCGTTGGACCACCATTATGCCCGATTCTGAGAGTAAATTTCTGAGAGTGAATTTAGTGATTTTTTTAGTGTACTTATTGTCACTTTTACAGGTTTTTATGCAAGAATCAACTCTTCAATCTCCTGTAGCAAAAGTTTGCAAGAGCCCCATGTTGTGATCAATTTTTTTGGCTTTTCTCTCTTTCCCAAACCCCACAAAACACTGTCGCAGATTTGTTCGCTCTGGGCGGTCCACTCTTCGCACCTCAATGCATACTTCGAAGACTCTTTAATTTAGTCTAGATTCAGCACCTTAAAGTTTGCAAACCTTAAAGGAGGCAAAGGACAGTTTTCAATTTTCAGCTTGGTTTAAGATTTTATTCAGCTAAGTGCCCTCATATTTTAAGCATAAGATAGGATACCTCTAACTCCGTCAATGGGACACCGATGGCTGCACCTGCTGGACTGACATGTTTAAAGGAAGTCGCTGCAGGTAAATTTAGAGCCTCTTTAAGTTCTTTCACCAACTGCCAACCATTCAATGCATCACAAAGGTTAATGTAGCCAGGTGTGCCGTTCCTGACTGAAAAACCAGGACAACGTTTCAGATAACTTGAAAAAAAAGAAGTGATTTAGGTACTTAAAAGTAATTTTTCTAAAACTGAGAATGTCTCTAAAACTTTCGATTGCGAAAGGGAGTAAGTTACCATAAAAATGCTGTTTCTTTTCAATTTTTTTTTATTCTCACTTTTTCTCCTTTTTTTATGCTCCATTTCTTCCTGAACAAGCAGATATTATTACTTACTTTTTTCAGAGGGGCTCGAGGAGAAGTATTTTAAATTATTTTTTTATAAAGAACCAAAGTTATTGGTGAGAAATAAAGTTTACTTAGTAACTCATTTTCTGTTGCCTTATTAGAGCATAGTGATTTTTTAATGTTTTTCTGAACAAGAAAGGATAATAGCTAAAGACACAGGCGTTTTTTTTTTTTTTTTTGTTTTTTTTTTTTTTTAAGAATTAGAATTCAATTTTCTATGATTAGTTTTGATAAGATCAATAATACCTATTAGAGGTACCAGCAAAGTATGAAACATTGTCTAAGCTGAGCAAGACTCACTAAGGTTTTCTTCATTTGTTTCACTCATAATTTGCTCACTCATGATTTTTTCACTATTTATTTAATTAAATTGTTGAATATTCAAGACTCACAAGAAAAAGAGTAAATAATTTAATACCTTTCATAGGGAGCTCAGGTAAGGTGGTATACAATTGAGCAGGATGTTGATGAGGATTGGTACCGTAACGTAAGTTGAATTGAGATTCATGATCTGTTAAATTTTTACGGAAATAGTCACTTATGGCAGCGTCATAACCAGCGGTCATGGTAAAAGCCTTCAAGGCCATTTTTCTCCTGACCAAACAAAACAAAAATATTAATTAAAAACCATAAATTCTATTGGGAAGATAGAGTAACTTGGACAGTAAATACTTTTACAAGAACAACTGAGGAGAAAAAAATATTTCATTTTAAGTTTCACTTTATTCGTATGTAATGATAATGAAATGGAGTAAACTTTTGGGAGTAAAATTAAGCATTAATTTAAATAAAAAAAATAAAAAAAATTAAAAATCCATGTATGGAGGATAAGATGAAAAAGCTGTATATTCATGTTCGCAGTCATTCATATACAAAACCTTATGGAGTTTTGCAAATGGTGCAAACTACTGCGAACGATTGATCTTGATTATCGTCCACGTCTGCAGAAGTTTGTGACCATGTGTGGGTGATTCTTACCAACAACAGCTCAAAATCAATTTTTGCGACGAATTGTGCCTAAAAATCCCCATTTTGAAAACAACAACAAAAAATTCTCGTCCACAACCAATTACAGTCATTCACAATCTTCCATAAAACTCCATGTAAAATTCCGCAAACCGCCAACGAATAAAAGGAGACGGCTATGGTGAGAAATAAAAAAAATCAAAACAAACCTGAAAGAAACAGATGCACCGTGTGTAGGTGACTTTTTGATTTCTTCAAGTGCATTTTTGTAGTCGCTTGGATCACAGATAATTAGAACACGATCACTATTTTTTGCAGCTGCTCGTAATAAAGAGACTCCTCCTGAAAATTTTAAAAATACATAAATCAATGAATAAGTTCAATTAGAAAAAGAATGGAGATGAAAATAAACAATAGAACTTTTTTTTTATTGGAGAGTTGGACTTCGTTGTGATCATGCTAAAAGACTATAAAACGTGCAAAATGCAGTACTTTCCATTGACCCTTTATGGACCTGGTTAGTTCAATAGAACACCACTCCTCCGTATCTAAAGGGAAGGTAGTTAACTGTTCGTACTTGGGGGAGTTGGAATTGCCTATACGACGAATTGAAGGCACCAGACGAGACCTTATCTTGTAGGTGTTTTCATATAAATGTGCGTTTATTCAATATGAATTCTAAAGCAATTAAAAATAGACTCGAGGAGAAAAACGAGTAAACTCGGGCTTGGCCCATAAGGGGTTAAAATACAAAGCATAAACCACTGTGAACTCAGTCATTTCAGAGGAAATGCCAAAATGTACCGCTTTTATGACAAGACATCCAAAGTTGGGACTAATGAGAATTAAAAAGGGTTTCTTTGACTTTTTTTTTTGCAAATTGTCCTTCATCAGGGGGGGATGGGGGGTCCCCCAGACCTGCCTGTCACTGGGTGGTGATGCCTTAACCTCCCATTGAGATTCAAAAATGTTGCCCCCTCCCCCTGAAATTTTTCTGTGGGCACCCGTGGTTACTATTACTAATGACAATAGCAGAAACAAATTTAGGTACATCTCAAGCAAAGTTGTATTCATGGTTGCAAAATTTAAAAAAAGAGGAAAAGTGAAATTAAATTGTTGAAACACATTACATCACAGCTCTAAGAAAGATTAATCAGTTGACGGATGGATTCAAAAGCCGCATTGTGGAAGTTGATTAAATAATTTGAGCATTTCTGATAAGGAAGCAGATTAGAGAAGAGAAAATAAAATTACGATTATGTGAATAACTGCGATTAACAAAAAAGAACTATTGTAAAATTCATACTATTCAACTGTTTTCAAGTCAAAGGACAGAAGAAAAAGGAAGAGTATAATAGGCAAATAATGGAAAAAAATAGAATGTGGATAGTTTAGATACTTGTGTCAATTAAATTGAAGTCGAGATCAAATTATATAAGAAATTGGCACAAGTTTCTTCTCTGAGACTCTTACGTGTGTAATTCAAGAGATAAACTTTAGTTATTTTCCCTTGAGTTGCATAAATATTTGCTTGGGTTGTAATGATAAATAAATAAAAATAGGAAATATCATTTTGCTTTTCTTTCATAAACTGAAAGACTTTGTCTTAAAAGAGGCTTTCTGCCACATTATTGAGCTTGTAAGACAAGTACTTACCAACCCTAAATTTGGAAAAATGATAATGTACTAACGTAACATGCTAGCGCTAATGTGTGTGCTAATGTTTGTCTGCTAATGTAATATCAGGAAAATAAGTAAATAAATACATTTTCAGAGGAAAGTTGGACAGACGATAGCAGTGGCCACAATGGGGCTTTTGCAAACTTTTGCTATAGGGGATTGAAGAGTTAATTCTTTCATAAAAACCAGTAAAAATGACAATGAGTGCACTAAAAAATCACAAAATTCACTCTCAGAATTTGGCTAAGTGGCGGATAGACGCAGGTATCATGGGAGATTCCTATCTAAATTGAGACGTATCTCTGTATTTCCGTAAAAGTGATATAACCGACAGGAATCTCCCATGATACTTGCATTGAGCCGCCATTACAAACTTACTGTTACAGCAGTTATGTAAGTTTGTTACTGAATTTTAGACTTTCTCAGTGTGATTTTTGTAATTTTTTCTGGTATTCACATAAGATTGGACTATTCATTTGCTCACAGCAAAAGTTTGCAAGAGCCCCATTATCAAGTCTAATTTAAGATTGAATCAATCTCTCTCCAACTCATCATAGAAGATGGAACTTTCCACTTTCCTTATGAGGTTTAAAGAAATTACCACTAAACTTACCAATATCTATGTTTTCAATGGCATCTTCAACAGTGACTTTCGGATTAGCGACAGTTTTTTCAAAGGGATACAAATTACACACTACTATACTGATTAGTTCATAGCCAATATCCTCGATCTCTTTCTTGTCCGCTTCAGTGTCTCTTGCCAATATTCCTGAAAGTAAAACAACCATTTTATTTTTATTATTTATAGGCTAACAAGAGGAGTAGAAAGTATCAGAGAGTTTTCCTTCTTTTAGTCACATGACTCTGTTTAATCCTACTTTTTCAACTAACTTCCTTATTTTCTTGGATACTTCGTTTTTGGGCCTTAAATAAGATAAAAATTGGCAAGCAATTTAAAAAAAAAAAAAAGTTGCAAAAATGGTTGAAAAAGACCCATTATTCCAGTCTACTCTATGGTGCTTAAACTAGAAAATGCGGAGATAACCTCGGAACAGAAGTATAAGGCTAGCAGATGATATGTCCACAGCCTTTACGTCCAAAGCTTTTTCGTCCAAAATTTCATTTGTCCAGTTATATTTTCGTCCAAACATTCTAATGTCCAATGAGCTACAATGTCCGGGAATCAAAATTCTATGTCCAGAAAAATGTTCAAAAGGTTCAAACTTAATGAACAGAAGTATTCGAGTACAAATTTTGTATTCTTGTCTTCTATAGAGAGCTTAAAATAAATCTTCCTGTGAAATCCATCAGATGATATGAAAAAAGTACCTACCTGCGATGATTAACCTACTTGTTGATCGAACTTGTTGACAAAAGATTGCTATAGGGTTATGAGTCAATTAAAAAGAAAAAAACGATACATTTGCATAGATACTGATCGCTTGCAAAATTCATTTCCCCCTTAGACTTTCCAAATTTTTGGACTCCATTTGATGGACTCGTAGTTTCTGGACATTTTAAGATTGGCCTTTTCTTCTTTTGGACATTTCCACTTTGGACCAAATTTTTTTGACTTTAATGCTTTGGACATTAATTTTTGGACTTAAAAGTTTTGGACACAAAAATGTGGACACATCATACGTGTATCAATTATAATTGTACCAACTTGGGATATGGCTCTACAGAGAAAGGGGAAAAAATCAAAGAAAAACCATTTTAATTTTGAGAAATGTTGGAGCTTTTGGTTTATTGGCCTAGAGGTATCAAATCAAAAAACTATAAAGGAATTTAAGAAAGAAACCACAATGATAAAAAAAAGGTTTTAACATAATTTTAGAATTTGAAAGCTTGTGGAATTTTTCACATTTTTTTCACAATTCAAAGTAATCAAAATACGACAAGGCAATATTTTTACAGGGTTTCGACAACAAATTGTTTCAGAAAATTTCCAATTTTTTCTGACCTTTCCTTTAAAATTTCCTGATATTTCACACGAGTTTCCTATACGGAGTTTCTGGAGCCATTTCTGATATTTTCCGGTTGGTATTATGGAGACATCCTGTTCAATATTTCTATAATCATTCACAAAGCACCTTTAGAAGGGCCATAACTTTCATTGATATACATAGATATATTTACCACAGATATTCAGTAAGTACAGTAAAATGAGAAAGATATGACATACCTCCAAAAACTGCAGGATGTAAAGTCTTCACTCGCCCTCCCAATATTTCTTTGCATTTCGTAAGATCTGAGACATCTTTGACAGGAATTTTAGCATTTCTCACTGTTTTTGCTGTTCCTCCGGATGCAACAAGGTTGAAACCAAGATCCGACAACTGTTTAGCCAGATCAACAAGGCCATTTTTATCAGAAACACTCAAAATAGCTGAAAATTGAATAAAAAGTTTAAAAAAAATGCAGCCAAGGGAATGACGAAACAAAAATGATAAAAATATTTTGAAAGGAGATATGTATGGTTTTGATTCAGGAAAGAAGACAAAAAGCTATCAAAAATCTTGTAAGCACAATAGTCTGTATTAAGGTGCCAATATCCCCAACTAAAGCTGCAGTTATGCCTGATGGCAGTTCCAACTAGCTCTGGGCTATTGACTCCGAGCGAACAAGCACTAGAGGCATTCAGGAGTCTCTCCAGCTTCAAAGAAAACAATATTTAAATTTTTTCTTGGCTAAAAAAATTTTAACATAAGAGTAGCATCCATCATCCAGCATCACAAAAAGTCCAAATGAATTGCTTTGATTCAATGTCAAAATTTAAACAAAAAGGAGCAACTACAGGAAAATTACAATGCATCAACTTTAGATCATCAACTTTAGATGAGGACTGGTATGCACCGAGTACCCTCCCGACGCCATAAATTGATTTTCTAAACGAATGTACCTAGAAGTTTTGACTTTTGACATTGACCATTTTTACTCTCTTTTAAAGAAAACGCCAGAGATGCGTCAAATTGAGTTTGGCGGTTTTTACAAAAAGATTCGAATTGTGCTGCTCTCTATTCGATAAACATAGAGTCAAGAGATTTGACTGTTTTAAAACAAATGAGACGTGTGCTGCTCTCTGTTTGATAAACACAGTGCCAAGGCCAAGGGACTGGTTTAAATAAAACCGGAATCAGTTAATCATGCTGCTCTCTATCCGTCGAATATAGTACTACAAGCAATGCACACTGTACTGGAGAGAAGAATTCGTGGCAGAAAACAAACCCAGAATCGAATCCCGGTTAATGCCTAGGTGGGTTTTCTCTAGGAGCTCTCGACCAAGGTGTGCCTAGTGCTTGAAGAAAAATTTAAACAAAACAAAACGAAGGAAAAAAAAACAACAAAAAAACCAGTAGGTATTTGAGCATTAAAAATGAATTTCACTAGGCCCCGCGGAGAATTTCACCGAATGGTGTGATTAAGAAAGAACCTTTGGTTTTGGGATCGATAAAAATTGACCTAAACTAAACTCAGAAAGCAAAGTTTTCATCAAAATTACATATAATTTATGAACTTCTAGAATTAATTTAAACTACAGACAAAACTCTAGACAAGTAATCTGAACCAATGAAAGTTACTGGAAAGTTTCAATTTTCCCTTGAAAGGTCGAATTCGATGATTTTTAATTAATTATGATTTTAATTATATATTTTTTTCCAATATTTTCGATCTTATTGATAGACCATATCGGCAATATTAATTGGTGGAAGGACGTTTCAGTTTATTCACATTCGCTTGCCGACACATTCGAGCTGATCATGTCGCTACTTACATAATAATTATTATTCTCCCTACTTCTCGATTTACAAAAAAAAAAAAAAAAAATGAATACAAAGTAAGAAATTGGAATGGGGGAAAGGACAATATCAGCCTGCGGCAATCGCGTTTTGTGCTTCCCTACCTATACCTTCGCTCACTTTATTTTAAAGACTTGGAAATAACGTGAACACCGTAAGTAGGTATAAGAAGAAGCTGCCGCCGGCATCGGCAGTACGACAGGAATCCCCTCGCTTATCATATTTAGTTAAAGACGGACGTGTTCAACGAAGTTTTTAGGGTTGTCTAAAATCTGTAAGTATACTTCTTCGGTTTAGAATTATCTAAGAATTCGCTATATCTTACCTAATTTTCCTCCGCTTGCCATCTTGAAAGAAATCCAATGACACGGACACGGGATTCGATTGAACGGCGCGGAATTTTCAAACTGACAATTGCGTCCACTTCTCTGTGACGCGGCTCACGGTAAAGATGCTTCTGCGAATGAGTCCGTAATGAAATTGTTGGAAGAGCTCGCGCGAAAGGGGGGGGGGGGGATGGAAGGAGTTCAAGGCGAAAGTTCATCCAATCGACAAAGTAAATTATTATTACACTATTTATGCTCAGAAGTTACAATCATCAAAATAACTGATACCTACAACGGTTTGTTGTTTTATCAATGGATTTCAGATAAACTGATTAGCTGACAATCAAGTCGTCAACACTTTCTCCCCCCCCCTCCCCCCTCTCTGTGAGGACAATTAAATGAGTGAAAAGCTTACTGCCGTCACGCATAAACTCCACTTACGGCGCGGCGGCGCTATCATTTTCAAATGAAGCCTTTAAACACACGCACGTAAACCCTATCATTTGAATATTTACCAACACGGAAGAAGAAAACAGCAAACACAAAAAATAAGTTTTCGTGGTCAGATAAACAGATCCAGTGGATAATACCATGAGCCGCCCATGAGCGCCGAACGAAAGATTTTTTCATTTCACTAAAGATAATATACATGGGAAAAATAGCAAAAAAAATAATTAGACAGTTTTTCGGTAGAAATTCTCATATTTCTATTTTTTACTCGTTTTTTAAACGTGCTATGACACCATAATGAATAGCGGGAAAAGATTTTTTTTTTTTTTTTTCAAAATTAAAAAAAAAAAAAAATAGTTTGATTCCCTACTTTGAATTTTTCAAACAGCAAACGCAAAAGCTTAGTAAAAATAATGAAATTGAGGTTGAATTGGATACAGGGGCAAATCTCCCCCCCCCCATGATTTCCATTATTAAATGCATTACAGCGTGTGCTGGTAGTCTTTTGAAAAAAATGTTGAGCCTGTTTTTGTTTCCTTATAATGTGACACCAGTGATACAATTTGAAATAAGTCAAAATGTAAATTACAATGTCTGATATAGGGCTTTTTACATCATGTGTCACTGGTGTCACACTATGCAGTGAAGGGTTTTAATGAGCAATGAGTTTTCATTGACAGGAGGGCCTGGAGGGGGCCAGATCCCCTCTTCCACATGACCTACTTATTGTTAGAAAGAGGCAAAACACCTCCCCCCCTCCCACCATTATTTCCTACAGTGACAGTAAATTTGTTCAAAACTTAATCAATCACTTTTAATTGAAAGTAAAACTCTAACAGTTATCTGCTAGCAAAGCAAAACCTTGTCATTTTTATTTAAACTGGTCCTGTTCATGCAACCCACACTGTTTGAGGTGAAAATGTAACTCACAGCCCTCAGCTCTCTGCTTATGAAAGTGTAGGGAGCAGTGGTAGGATCGGGGGGGAAATACACCCTTGAAACAGAAATTCTAACTTTTACCTACACTGGAACAAAAAAAAACAAAAAACAAAAAACTGGAAAAATGTTGGTTTAACAATTCTAATGGTTTTGTTAATTTAACAAAACGAAATGGTAAATCAACAAAATAATGTTCTTAAACTGATAAAGTAGATTGTCCAATCAATGATTTTTTTTGTAAAATTCACAAACATTTCGTTGATTTCATAATCTCTTACATCAGTTAAACTAGTTGATTCACCATTCCGTTTGGTCAAACTAACTAAACCATTTTGAGGGCCCAAATGTTTACCATTAGCATTGATAGATCAACAATTTTTTTTTTTTCAGTTTAACTGTGAGGTAACACAGTTTTGAACCACGCTTTCCACGTCATTGGCAAACCTGTCAATGATTCAGGAAAAGGATTAAGGAGGGATTTGAATCAAATTAATTAATTAGTTTTTAATTAATTTTTTTTTTTAATTTTAGGAATCATGTCACCATCTTTCTTGTCACCATTTTTTGGTAACTTATTTTTTTTTCTCTCTCTTCTTTAGTAATCTTGTAATTTTATACTGGGCTTTGCTCGTTTATTTTGAATAAATAGATGAATAAATAAATAATTTTTTTTTTTTTTTTTTTTTTGCTCAGGTTCTCTAGTGTTTTTAAAGTATACCTCTTCATGTATACAGCTAGCTGATAACAATTTGATATAGATATCAATAATTTTTTTTAATTGATATTGTGATATAAGCAAACTCAAGTATACAGGGATTAATAGCTAAATTAGGTAGGATTTTAAAATTCATCCGATAAGAGCACTGGTGAAACTGAGATTATAAATAAAAGGATGGAAAATTTTAAATTAATCGATAGATTAACCATTTTTTAAATAAAAATAAATATTTATTCTCATATGAGCTTTCTAAGCGAAATTGAAATAATCTCCGGTAAACCATTGTACCCCAGCTTCATCCAGAGTTTTACCCTGGTGCAGCTGGGGTACCGTGATACACCGAAGATGTACTATCAATTCTGTTTAAAAAGCTCTAGGTGATTAAATCTTCATTATTTGCATGAGAAACAATGTAGAAATGGTTGAGGCGACTCCAAGGCCAATTAGGTCAAACCGTGGACATTACATCGCGCTGCTCAAGTCAACAGTTTTTTTGCAAAAATTATTGATGAATTTACGCCAAAAAGTACAAATCTGAGGAACGTCGGCACCTATGAGCATATTTCAAGAAGTTACCCTGAAAGTCTCAAGCCAAAAATGCAAGTGAGGCAAACAGACATTAGGCATAGCATCACTCGCACTCACTTGCACTCACTAAGCTTAAAGCAAAATGAATTTCCTAAATTACAACTTTAATTCTCAACCGATATGGCTAGTTTCAGGCTCAAAAAAGTCCATAAAAATTACACACGAGCCAACCGTCTTTGAACTTGCCTTTTTTTCAATTGAAAATGCCAAAAACACGACCAAAAGTTACAAGTGGTGCTATCCATCGGATTTAAAACTGGGAAAATATTCGCCTTGAATCACCTTACTCTATCGATTAAGTAATATTAAAAGTTGCATACCATTTAATTATGATATCAGTTTCACCAGCTACCTGATCCGATGAATTCAAGAACACTTCGTTAAGTAAGTGAAGGTAAAGAGTAAAGGATAAAAAGGATAAAGGGATAGGAAAGGATAAAGACCATCATAAAAAGGACAATAATCTAAGAATTTTATTACGGCGGTATTGCAATGGTATCATTGTAACAGACTTATCACAAAATAAATTACATCAAACAATTTACAGAAAACTATAACTTTTTTTTCAATTAAAATAGGACTTGATTGGATAGTAAATAGATTAGCTGTAGAATTTTAAATTTGTGAGACTCATCAATAAAATGGTATAAAAAATAAAATAGTACTTCAAAAGTGGTATAAAAAGGTAGGTATGTACAGATTCAGCAAACACTAAAGAGAAAAAATACTAGAAAACACATTTTTAAACCAAAAACCCGCACTTCCACGTCCACTTTACTCGGAATCATCACTTTCCTGGAAAACAGCCAAAAAAAAAAAAGGAGAGATCAGTTTAACAATACTACTTTGTGAGGCAGATCTTGAAATGTTATTTGTGATACGTCGTACAACTCGGAATCTCAACTTTATCCATCACAAATTTTGTCAAAACCTTTAAATAAATATATATGTATTTTTTTTTTCTTTTTTTATTAGATACAGATGCAGTTGCTGGAAACCTCCCCTACAAGTCCCTGTAGGCTGCAATATCATTTTTTCGCCTATGAATAGCATGAGAGTTCTCATTTTGCAAGAGAGGAAAGTTAGTTTCAACTGCACAAAAACAAATTCACAACATTCATATGAATTGACAGGGGTGCAAAACGTTCCAAAACATAAGAAGTTTCACGTGATCCAGGACTTTTCCCTCACTGGATTTTAGCCAAATTTCCTCTCAACTTGAAAACTGTGATGACCTTTTTTTTTTTTTTTTTTTTTTTTTTTTTTGCTTATTTTAAAATTTTAACACCATTGCAAAGCTGTATCTACATTTAATTTCAAAAAGTTGGCAATAATACAAAACAATTGGAAGAAAATATGATCGAGAATTGGAAATCTTGCTGGTCATTTAAACAAGTAATAGCTCAGACAACATTTAATACCTCTGCTATATCCACAATAAAATAAACTGTAGAGAATACCCTACAAACACTTTCTCACATCACTTTAACCCTTTCCGGTCCAATGTCGGATACATCCGACAAAAGGAAAAATCCGTTTGGGTCCAATGTCGGATATATTCGACACGAAAGTTTAAACTTGTTTCGCAGTCCGATGTCGAATATATTCGACTCGTCCAGCATACGCATATTTTCACATTGTTTAAGTTTTCATTTACTCGTTTGTTTACATCTTACTTTTTGGTGAAAATGTCTCGTTTTTCCTTGTCTACTTCTCTATCAGATAGTGCAATTTTTGACGAACTTAACCGTGATGTTAACGTTTCATACATGATCCCAAGACTCATCAAAAATTAATGAATAATACTTTAGATAGTGAAATAACTAAGGTGGGTTAAGATAACCCGAAAAAGGCCGAAAATCGGCAAAATGTAGGCGGACCCGCTACGGTACAACGGCCGTGGACCGGTAAGGGTATCCTGGAGGAAACCCCCAGACCTTTCATATTTTGGGGGAGACCCCAGACCCCCCTTTGATATCCTGGGGGACACTCCCAACCCACTCTTGATATTTTTATCCAGATCTAAAGATTCATTTTTGAAATATTTAAATTTGTCCTTTTTTTGACCCATTTTCCCATTGATTGTAAGGGAAACCATTTTTCATCCATAACTAACCTAAAAATTAAAATTTCAAAAAAACAATAAAAGTCCCCCTGGGGAATGTTAAAAGCAGCATCTGCAAAATTTGGATGCATAAGGATCAATAGCTAAAACGTTATGCTGGGTTTCACGTTTTATGACTACGGACGGACAGATGGACAGACTGACGACACAGAACGTTTGCGCATTTACACCTCCGAGCCACATATGGTTAAATAATATTGACGCTTCATGGATGAATATTCTTTGGGATAGTACTAGGCATGATTAGAGCAAATTATTTTGTAATTATCATGATTTACTGAGTCGCAGTGGGCCAAACATCAAAACAAAATGCCTTAAAAATCGCTGTGCCATTGCAATACTTTCTCCATTTCTAACTTTGTTAGTAATAAGAAAGTAAAAAGGAGCATACTTTGTGACCGCAGTAGAAAAAAAAATAGGAAAAAAGAAGACTTACCGTTGGATCACAGTTTGCGCAATGCCACGAGTAACCTCTGACTTTCGGTGATTTTTTAACAGGCGGATCAAGACAACCAAAGTGGAAGCAACGCTTGCACTCATCACAGCTGAGAAAAAAAAAGAAAAAGGAATCAGAGAGTGCCTCAGTTAAGTGAGGAAAGGAAACTACTGACAGCCACGCATTCTCAGACGAGACACTTGCTGGAAACAAGCTATTGGTTGGCTTCAAATAGAACAAAACAAACTACATAGGAGACCCACAGTTGCTATCTACATAAATAGAAAAATTGGTTCCCATCTGCATGAAGCCATCTCATTCGCCTCTGCTGCAGGCTCATTTGCAAACAAAAATATGCAAAATTTGAGCTGTAATAACTAGTTAGAGGTAGTTTCAGAAGTGTAGGCGGACCTAGACCAATAATCTTTGGAATTTGTCAACATTGTTTCTGATATTACTCGATGAAAATGAATAAAAATGAAATTGAGAGTTCACTTTTCAATGAGGAAAACTTTAAACACAAAAGAATAAAGTCAGGAGCAAATTCGGAATTGATTTGAAGGAATGAAAGTTGAAAATTCGCCAAAGATTATGGTTTTGGTCCGCCTACACTTCTGAAACTACCTCTACTACAGGCACCTTTTCATCGCCAAGTTCAAATCCCTAATTTCATTAAGTTGAAATGGCGATTTCGTCATGAAAAATGGGGATTTCGTCAAGTTCAACTTTGATGTATTGAGCTTTTTTTTAGCGACGCAACAAAATTTGGTTTTTTTTTACCAATAGCCCAACAAGCGCCAGGTTTTACTTGTTGTTAAGAGGTAATTAAGGAGAAAAAAAAGGTATCCAGCAGACAGAGATGCAAAAGTGGGCTTGAAATTTTTTCCAGCACAATTTTTTTGGTAAAACTTTCCTCAAGACTAGAGTTTTGACCCTGTTCTTTCTATTGTTCAATTCAACTGTTCAATACACTGTGTGACACGTCTGCTTCAGATTAAAAGACGTGTCACCGGTTTTCTTAAATTTGCGTGATCGCAAATTTTGTCAACTCGCAAACTCGCAAAATTGCAAAAGTTTTGTCAATCCGCGAAATCACAAAAAAATTAGCCAATTTAGCGGCACATTTCGCGTTTTCTTGGAAAAAGTCCCGATTTCACGTTTTGTCGCGCGGCATTTTTTAAATCAGCGAAGTACCCTGAGGTACTTAGCGCAGGTCTGGACTCAATTCGCGGAGTTTTCAAAATTTCGCGCGAATTGCGGCCGCGAAAAAAAGGTGCCTCTAGTAATAACAGCTAATCTAATCAAACAACAGGGCTCTTGCTAACTTTTGCTATAAGAGATTAATTGGAAGATTCATGAATAAAATCCAGCAAGAATTACAATAAGCACATAAAAAAATTACGAAATCCACTGGCAGACTCACAAAACGACTTTAAACTTAAATGCATGATGCATGATGTCGTAGCTACGCAGGTTACCATGGGAGGTTCCTAGATCTAATCTGAGGCTTTTCTTTGTGTGTTTCCATTGATAGGGAAAGACAAATCAGATAGGAATCTCCTATGATACCTGCATAGCTCCTCCATTTTTGCTCTTAAAAGGTGGAGCTAAGCAGATGTCAAGGGGGACTCCTGTCTAATAAACTGTTTTAGTAGAGCAATATATCGTATCGATTGCTGTCCGAGGGCCTCTGGTTCCACACAAACTCTGGTTCAATGTAATTTCCCCATAAGCGAACTTTTGAACGGAAATTTAGGGTATTAAATCAAACAATTAATGTGACCTTTTTGCCATTATGAATTCTACGTCCTCGAAAATGCTTAGTTATGCCTGGCTCCTTGACTAAAACTGCCAAAATCAATAAGATATTACAGATTAAATGTTTCATTTGTAGGTTAGTCGCCCGAAATCCCGCCAATTCCACAACAACAACAATAACATTTGGGTGATTCCAACCTCCAAACGCATCGTTTAATCTGTAATATCTTGTTGATTTTGGCAGTTTTACAGGTGAAACCAGGCAAAGTGTAGCATTTTTGAGAATGTAGAATTCATAATCGCAGAGAGGTCGCATTGATTGTTTGATTTAATAGTCTAAATTTCCGTTCAAAAATCCGCTTATGGGGAAAATGCAAAAAATCAGAGTTTGTTAGGAAACAGAGGCCCTCGGACGGCAATTGATACGATGTATCGCTCTACTAAAACAGTCTATACGTCACTCTCCCTGAAGAAACACACGTAGGAAAGCCTCAAATTAGATAGTAAGAATCTCCCATGGTACCTGCCCAGCTCCACCATAACGCCTTGAACTTAAAAGTCATTTTGTGAGTCTATGAGTGAATTTCGTAATTTTTCAACAAGCTCATTGAAATTTTTGCTGGATTTTACGAAAGATTCAATCACTTAGAGCAAAAGTTAGCAAGAGCTCCATTGCTCTTGAGTCTTGAAAATTTTAATCCTACAAGATCTGGCAAAAAACAAATTTCACTTTTACCAAAAACTCACTGAGAGGAATTTTCTATAACCTCTGTGCTTTGACCTAAAATAATACAAGTATAAATTTTAAGTCCAGAGGATTAGGCAGAGCTCATTATGCTTTTATTTCAAAGCAAAAAACTCAATAAAGATAAATAGATAGATTCATCACCTAAAATATTCGTTTCGATTTTTATTCATTCAAATCTAAGATCATAGAGTATCCTTACCTGACCATATTCGAGAAATCTCCAGCTCCTGAGCAAGTATCACAATCATTCATCTTTTCAACTTCTTTGACTTTCGGCTGCTTGGGCTGCCTCACAGGTCTTGACGATGGTGAAATCACTGGCACTGGAGATGACTTGGCTGAAGTTTCAGCAGGAGACACAGGATTTGCAGAGGCAACAAATAATTGAGGTGTTGTGGCACTACCACCTTTATTTGGGATGGATTTTATCTGGAAAACAAAATGCGGGAAAACTGAGTTTAGCATTACAGCCTTACAACCAGAGATTAGCGTGAAAGCAGAAATACACCAAAAAAAACTAGGTCTCAAGAAGATTTAGAAAAAAAATTCCGAGACTCACTGGCGCAACCAGTATCTCTTCCATCTCTCTCATTTCCCATTTGAACGTATAATTAGGAAAAGGACAGAAAGAGGGGGTTTTATCCCGTTGTCCATCCTTGTCTAACATACGTTTCTTAATGGAGAAAAGAGAGAGATGAAGAAACTCTTGGTGTGCTACTGCTGAGACTTTTTGAGGTTTCCCTGACCAAACTTAAAATGACCTTTAAATTTTTAAATCGTTTGGCCTTAAGATGATTCTAGGGTCAATTAGTTCCAATCATAGATACCACGTCTCGCTGCTCAAAAAGTCAACAGTTTTTGGCTAAAATTTATGAATTTACGCTAAAAACACAAATTTGAGGAATGTCAGCACCTGCGAGCATACCCTGAAAGTTTCGAGCTGAAACACTCAAAAATAAAGCCGGAAATTATGAAATACGAAAATTCCCATAAGCCTCAATAAGTGCGAGTGAGGCAGATAGACGTATTATCACTCGCACTCACTCTCACTCACTAAGGTTATGGCGAAATGAATTTCATAGTTTACGGCTTTAATTCTGAACCAATTTTGCTCGTTTTGGGCTCAAAAAATCCATAAAAGAAATTTGCTAGTGCTGACGTTGTTAGATTTTGCGATTTATCCATGGTTTCAGTTTAAAACGCTAAAAACACGACTTTTCCATCGGATTGAAATCTGGAAAAGTTTCATCTGGAATCACCTTAAAGCGACCTTCAAATTTTTAAATCGTTCAAACGAGAAACAAAACACTAGCCTAAAATATTCCTTGTTGTTTTCCAATTTTTTTAGGGTAAAAATTTTTATGAAAACTCTTAGTTTCCTCATAATTCCAGTCTTATAGACATCCTGAGAAACTTGCTTCGGAGATGTTATTTAAATATTATTGAAGAGTAAAAACTTGTCTGCTGCGAGGAGTCAGAGAAGTGACAGTGATAGTAAACAGGAGAATCAGCAACATAGATATACTGAGAGAAATTTGGGACCCCGAGGCAAAACCATGCTTATCACAGACCCTTTTATCATTTTTTGGTAAGCAATTTTAAAAAATTCAGAATCAGAGGGGGAATAATTGGAACCAGTATAATTTACATTATTCACTAATTTGAAGGGACAACTAAATAAAAATGAGTAATGAACAAAAACATGGAATCAGTGCTTACAAAGATTTTAATGTGCTGCCGTGGCTCTTCAGAGTCAGTAACGCTGAGTTTCCGTTTTTTGTTGGGTTTCGTTCCTTGACCAATCTCCTCTGAGTCTAAACTTTTCTTCCTAACGGTAAAACTAGTCGCTCCAAGTATGCCATTCGAGGGCTTCTTCACTCTATTTCCCGGAGAGACAGGTAATGAATTGGAAGAAACATTGGAATCACTAAATAGTCTGGACAAGTCACTTGAATCATCCATCTGCCCATTTTTATCATTATTGTCTTTGATTGGATGCCGCAATTTTCGCGGAGCTGATGTATCAACATTCTCGACTTCAGAATCTGAGGACTCTTTATCGCATTCAGAACATTGCCTGAAAAACAAAAGTCAAATAAAAATATATTTTCACTGAGAATGAAGATTCTTCTAATTGAACATTTAGAAAAACATAGGAATTTTTGCAATACACGTGTGGCAAAGCTCATCAAGGTTCAACATAAACACTCTCTGTTTGTTCCATTCAATATAAGGGGACCTTGATGAGACTGCCACTAGTGTTGGTTTATTCCCAGGAATTTACTAGTGTTGGTTTATTCCCAGGAATTTACTTCATTTATAGGAAATAAATTGTTTGTAACTTATATTTTCTGGAATTACAATAACGCACTAAGGCAGATCTTGTGACGTTACAACAATATGAGCACCAGAAATTTATCTTGTTAATGAGTAAATTTTAGTGTTTTTCAACGTGTTCATCGTGTTTTTATCAAAATTCAAGAAAAACAAAAAAAATTAAAAAAAAACAGGATCATTTCTGGCGGCACATT
Organism: Trialeurodes vaporariorum; assembly: GCA_011764245.1. NCBI lineage: Eukaryota > Metazoa > Arthropoda > Insecta > Hemiptera > Aleyrodidae > Trialeurodes > Trialeurodes vaporariorum. The sequence goes on along the minus strand of VMOF01000002.1, from coordinate 31,459,209 downwards.
GCTGGCAATCACACAGGCCAATTGGAGAGGGAAATTACTAAGGGGACATAAAATTAAACGTCACTTGGACATTAATTAGTCGATTAAACAAATTTTACAGTAGATTTTACTCAGTTGTTTTTACCCACCAAGCAAAGAAATTACAGAGGGAAAATTTAAAAGGTCTTCTCGGGAGGATGAAAATTTACACTCACCATCCCATTAATTTTGTTTTCGTTGGCATCCTAGTAAGTGGCGGATTAAGACATCCAAGGTGATAGAATAGATGACATGTATCACAACTAGCCAACAAATGTTGATCATTGGATCGCTTGCAGATTCCGCATTTGCTGTTGGGCAAGACTGGAGAATCTGAAATTGGCGCAGGTACTAATTTTTTGCTCATGACAGCTTGTTTGACAAAGCCAACTGGGTAACCAATGTTTGCTTTCGCAGCAGCAGGAGAACTTGGTGCAAATAAATTACTATCAATTTCAACCGCTGGTCGCGACAGTACATCAAGATTTGGTAGCTTCTTGTTCGGGCAAACGGCCAGGATTACATCATGATATGATTGCAAAATGTTTTTAAAAGAGGTATTTTTTGAGACAATATCTGCATTTGCTTTCACTGCCTGAAAATTAAGTTAAAAAAAAAATAAATTAAAATAAAATTAAATTGAAAAAAGAAATGGAAATCAAAGACACATGAAAAAATATTAAAATAACATTAATTAAAAGCTAATTAAGTAATGTGTACTTACTTGGAAGGTTATTCCAAGGTCACGCACTTAGCAGGCCTATGAGAATGCTCAATGCATAAAATGCAGGGAACTCTTCATCAAAAGTAGAAATAGATATTGTGATTTTTTGACGACTACAAAATCCTTACGAAAGATAACATGGGCAATAAAATGGCACTTGGGAGCCGTATTAAGCAGTCAAAAAAAATTTTTAAGAAAAAGTTTACGGAAAATAGGAGGCAAGGCTATAAAGTTAACGTTCAAAAAGTTTCAAATCATAAGAAAGTTTAATAAAGAAAATTTCTTGTTGGAATTAACATGGAACCTGAAGGAAGAACAAAAATTTTGGACATAGAAGCGTTGCCACATTGGCCCAATATTCCAGCCAGGTAATGGGTCTGTTGCATACTTTTGCCACAGTGTTGTGGAGGGTTGATTTGGGTGTAAAATCACGTGAAAATTATAATGAAAGCTTCAAATAGTCTCAAAATCCACTCATAAACCCACAGAGGGCCTTCGAAGAAAGCCTAAGATGGCGGTTGAAAGGGCGAATCAACACTGCATGCATGGATCACGAACACCAAAAGATGGCCGATGATGGCAATTCATAATGTTGGTTAGAATGTAAACAAATGTCTTACTTCCTCATAGTACTTACATTTTATTGTGTCATTCTGTGATTTTTTTTTGGTAAATTAAAAGAGACTTTCTCGTCATTGTTTGCAATTACCATGGTGAATATATTCAATCTGTGTCGATTTGCTGGAATTCTGAAAAGGAAACGCAGGACAAGTACCTACTTTGATGAATGCCACAGTCAGCCATCTTTGCTGCTCATGGTGCATGCATGTAGGATTGTTTTGCCCTTTTGGCCGCCATCTTAAGCTTTCCTTCGAACGTCTTTTGTGGGTTTATGAGTGGAATTTGAGACTTTTTGATAGTCTCAATGTGATTTTCGTGCGACTTAACACCAGAGTCAACCTTCCATATGCTGTAGCAAAAGTATGCGACAGACCCATTGTGTCGGCCATGGATACGCTTTTGGCATCAAATGCAAAATGATTAACAGAGACAAGAAATTAGCTGTAGGTTCTTTACCTGATCATACTGTTTCTGCAAACTTTCCTGCTCCTTGATCAATTTGCTGTTAGACTCCATTGTTGCAGCAAGTTGCTTCTTGAAAGAATCTATCCTACTATTTCTATCTAAAAAGTATCCCACGAATTCGATACTGAAACAACAGAAGAGGAAGATGAGAAATTGAACTAGTTCTCTCATGAGAAGTCATTTGATGAAAGACAAATTGAAATAAAGAAATATTTGGAACATGTTTTGAGCACTCTTGGCGAACATTGAGCATTGAGCAATTATTGGGGGTGTGCAAACCTTTGGAGATTCAAATCGATTCAAAGCTTAGAGCCGCTTTGGGTGTTTTTTTTTTTTTTTTTTTTTTTTTTTTTTTTTTTTTTTTAAAGCATGAATTTTAGTTTGAAACCGATTTTTAATAAAAAATGGGTTCAATTTTACTGTAACTGAAAAAAATTGTTTCAATGGGTACCTTGGTGTGCCTACTAACATTTCAAACCAATACCTCAAAAATTTCTGAAATCACGGCCAATTTTCGATTCATCGATATTTCCTGGTTTTTGTAATTAAAGACGAAACAGGTATTACATGAACTCCTCAAATCTTAAGAAAAGGCAAACTTGCTAATCTAGGCTGACTGAATGGCTGCTAAAGTTGAACTTTGTACCTTTAAAACTTTTTAAATGACGGTCATTTTAGCGCTAACAGGGAAATTTATCAAAGTTTTGAGCGTTCGATAGTTTTGAAGTTTTTGATAAGAGATAATTTTTTCCAGATTCAGGGTAAAACTTTCTCCCTTTTTTTAAGCCAGGGGATTCGGTTCCATTCGAGAACCTTTTCTTAAAGTTCGGTTTGAGTTCTGTTCGAACTCACAAAAATTGAGGTTTGCACAGCCCTAGCCAATTATACATGTACAGTAGAATCTCGATTATCCGGATTTTCTGGCCGGTCCCGGCGAAATCCCCATACTTTCAATGTATTTTTTTTCCGATTATCCGGATTTCGGTTGTCCAAAATTTTGATTATTTGCACAGAATTCGCGGTCCTACAACAAATTTAACCGAATTTCTCCTCAATATTTCTTGAAAAAAAAAAAAAAAAAAAAAAAAGAGAAAATAACCAGAAAACGCGATGTCCAAACTTCATTCGAATCGAGACGCCACATGGCAACACTGCACTTTCGGCACACGCGCGACGGAGAGTGGCAGCCAGACATGGCAGACGGATTATGGCGCTCCGACGGAATCAACGTTATCACTGGAGGAAACTGCGGCAGCCTACGCCCCCTCCTACAACTCGGCCTAAGATGACTCGTTATCAACGGACGAAGACGAGACTGATGACGTTCGGACGAAATGATGCTGATGAAGGGATTTTAAGTCAGGTCACCAACTTAGAATCATTCATGTTCAGGTCACGATCATCGAGCCCAAAAAGCAAATGATGTTGGATTCTTTTGTCATCAAAAATTAATGAAAGTTTTATTTTTTATGTATGCCTCATTCTTATCTATGACTCATTCGTCTCTCCTGCCATCCTAAGAAATGGGTAGCTCCTTACCAACGTAATAACAGTACACGGGTTGCATAACTTTGCCTTTGAAGCGGCTTTTTAGAGAAATCTTCGCGGACTGCATTTCAGAGCATCTAGATCGCGTTTTTCGGCGAATTTCAATTAACCGAATATTCGATTATCCGGATTAAATTTTCGGTCCGGTAAAATCCCTATAACCAAGATTCTACTGTAAATGATTACAAAGTTCTCAAGTAACTCAAAATTTCTCTTGATTGCAAGGTGAAAAGTATACAATTTATCTGCAGAAATAGTCCTTGGAACCGATTAAGGGCATTCATCCATAACTGTCCCACCGGAAAAATTATAAAACGACATTTTTTATACTAAAATTTGGAACTTATAACTTACTAGAGATGAGGTGAGTTAGGAATGAATGATACATTACTCTTCTTACCGTCAAAAGAATTAAAAAAAACCTTAATATAATGAAAAATAGAGTTTTAAAATGTTGCACGTGGGACATATAAGATGGAATGACCTATAAAGCAACTCTAAGGAGCTCTTCCTGAGTTAGACTTTAGCAATGACAGTTCCAACTGCAAAACGAGGACAAACAAAGCTAGACGCACAGGACTCAATAGGGTCTATCTAGGGTCTAGGGTAGTATGAGATCTTCTTAAAACTTTTCAAAGAATTCAAATGTCATCAAAATCACCTCGAATAAAGAATTTACATCAGTGGGACAAAAAAAAATTAGATAAAAACTTTAATACACGCTGCCTACCTAAATGCTGGCTGAACATGCCATTTTTTCGGTACGTCCATTAAGGCAGCAATATGGATATCCATAGCTTCTAAAGAAGCAGTATCGATCCCCATACACTCTGCTTTCTTCCACAATAGCCGGCAGGCTGATGCACTAGAAGTAAGCAACCTAGGTCTTTTTTGTGTTGGTACTGAGGACAAATTTGAAAATTACAATGAAAATAAAGAATGAACTAGTAAAATCCAATCAGCAAACACTTACACAATATCCTGTTAAAAAAAACAAAAAAATAAAAACAAAACAGAAAAAAAAATAAATGCAGGGTGGTCCAGTTCTTTTCGGCATAAATTTCAGAGGTCATTCGGGAAGTCTATACGAACAAAAAAACCACAGTCCGAAAATGCTTCGTTTTCGAGTTATGAAAGCTCAAAGTTGCGCGAAAAGTATTGTACGCAAAAGAGAAAAAAAATTATTCTGAGCAGCAAAAGGGGAAATAAGAAAAATCAGAGTACAGGTTTTATTCTACTAAACGAGAGCTACAAAAAACTTCTCCTGACTTTTTTCCCAAAAACGCGTTCCAAAGGGCCTACGGCCGATTCAAAAAATTACCGTATGACCGTACGCGGCAGAGAAGTAAAAAAAAATGTGTGTAACGGTCAAAACCAATTCTGGAAAACACTAAAATAAGATTAAGCAAACTCTTAGCTTTCAATTGAGCTATTATTTGATACATTTCGAGTGCGGAATAGTGGAATGGCAGCGGTTTTAAAAAAAAAAAGTCTGTGCGCAACTTTGAGCGCAGAGCTCACAATCAACGAGTGTCCCAGCTGCTACAACGCCATGCACGGTAAAGCACGGTATTTTACGGTTTTTTATTCGTGTTGGCCTAGTTCTCATTTTAATCTTTTACTTGTACTGTGTATTTTGCTATTTTGTTTGGAATTGTTTTAATATTAAAAGCCAATGCTAGAATTAATTTTCACTTATTTTCATTGTGTTATGAGAAATAAGGTTGGGAAATTCCAAAGATTATCCGTCTAGGTGCACCTTTACTTCTGAAGTGACCTCTAAAAGCAAAAATAGAATTAATAAAAATTATAGCAGGAGAGACACTGGAAGAAAAATTAAAATTCAAGTTCAGGATTAAAACTCCATTTTGGAGAGAAACTGAGTTTTAAGCTGACCTTAATACATCAGAGATAACTTTTTCATCCTTACAATACTTCTGGAGCATCAGAGCTCTTTAATATTAAATAAAAACCAAAGTATTTACTGGTTACTTACCCCAAGGTTGAGGCTGTATACTTTTTGTTGTTGAGTATGCAGATCTATACTTCAATAGCTTACGTTGTATTCGTTCCCAATTTTGAACCACATTCTCTCGCTTCTGCTTCCGCATTTCACTGGCCCGAAACTGCAAAGCTAACCAATTTCGTTTCCGGATTCTGGGACAAAATTTAATAGAATACAACAATAAATACAGAAAAAAAAACAAAAAAAAAAAGATTGTGGATAAATTATTAGTTCCAAGATAAACCACAAGAAATGGCAAATAAGAAACACTTGTTACCTGGCTTGAGTTTTATCACAATGAAGTTTACAATGAGCATAAAAAGGATCAGCCTGATCAGCTTCTTCGGCGGTGGCTTCAGTTAGAAGTCCCTCTCGCTGGCCGCTGAAAGTAACCAAGAACACAAAGTTGAGTGAGAAAACTGAAATCTCATTGAAATAGTTAAGAGAGAACCATAACATCTACATTGAACGACGATAAAAGACTGGGCAAAAAAAGATACAGCAAAAAATTTACAGATAGGCCTCGATGAGTGTAAGTGAGGCAGATAGACATAGTATCACTCGCATTCACTCATACTCACTAAGCTTATGGCAAAATAATTTCCAATACTATTGCTATAATTCTCAACCAATTTTGCTCATTAAGGCTTAAAAATCCATAAAAAAAATCACACTAATACCAACGCGCTTAGATTTAGCGTTTCTTTCTTGTTTATAATTTAAAATGCCGAAAACGCGGCTTTTCTGAAGGTGACTAGTGGCGCTATCCATCAAATTTATTTTTATTTTTTTATTTTCATTTTTGGTACATAGTTAACCAGAAAAACTGACTGGGTACAAGTCATAGAAAAAACGATACATTTGTTTTCTTATAGCTAGAGATAATTAAATTTGCTAAAGTTTACTTATAGCTTATCAGGGACCAAATAATGTTAGGTCCCGAGCATTGAATTGCGTGCAGTTTCGACCAATCAGAGAGCTTACGCACAGTCATGTGACCGTACGTAAGTTACGCTCGGGACCTAACATTATTTGGTCCCAGTTCATCCAGGCTGTAGAAAGCATGGGATAGTAGAAACAGCTCTAATGCATGAAAAAAACTACTCATTTCTCCGTTTTTAAAATGGGCTTTTAAGGATTTAGGCAGAGAATTAAATACTTAGATTGCAGAAAAAGATGCACTGCTTTTTGATGATTCTAATCTGATCTTAGGATTGTTCATAAAAAGATGACGGCTATTATAATTATGAGAAGGGCTAAGATCAGATGGACTCATAATGGCATTTTTGACAGCATATTTTAAAAGATCTAGCCAGTATAGACAGGGCAACGTGAGAAGTTTGTTCTTGATAAAAATTTCTTTACATGGATCATTATAGGGTAACTTAAAAATTAGTCTAATGAATTTCTTTTCTTCAATGAAAAGGCTTTTCACTTCATTACTCCTCCCCCATAGTATGATACCATGTACCGTAGGTGGGAAACAATGTGAGCATGATATTGAAATTGAAGCAAATTGAAACCTGGACAATTTTCGCCTGGAATCACCTTAAGTAGTTTTCAACAAAACTCAATTGAAAATTTTGTGGTCATCTAGGGCTGAAGTAATAACTGACATTTGACCTTTTCACTCCTACTCGCGTATACAGTCAGCGTCCCTCTTAGCATAGTCAACCATATACTCTATCTATCGGTAAGAATGAGAACTACAAATTTTTTAAATTGCTAATAGAGTGCGCACAGGAGGTGTCAAATTTGCACAGCAGTGCAAAGAGAAACTACAGTAAAACTTCGATATAACGTTTTTCAAGGGACCGGCGGAAATCTACGTTATTTCGAGATCGACGTTATATCAAAAAACGTAAAAAAATGCGGCTAAAAACGCGAAACAAGTGCCGAATGTTGAAAATCGTGTTATCCCCCCTCCCCCCCCACCACCTCTGGGTTAAAGGAGTATTCTTTCGTAAATAAGACCAGAGAGGTGGAACAAAAACAACTGTTTATTTATCTTTTACAACAAATGAATCGAGGGTACTTTGCTTCTTGGACATTTTTAGAATGGATTCTACATTGTGCGCCTCTAATTTTGCTGCAGAGCAGCAGAGAGGGAAAAAAAGAGGATGCGAACTAAAAATAATCTAGCGATAGCGGTGAAGAAACAAGTGATTCGGAAAAAGATAAGAAAAGAATGTTATCTCCCTCCCGGGATTCTCGCGATTCTCGTGCTCCACCATCCTTACCCTCTGCCTCTGCCCACCCGCCTGGTGCGCCGCAGAATAGGGGTCATAAAACTTCTCACAAAAGACCGCTGACTCGAGTCAATTCGAAACAGCCACTCCACATTTCAAGGAGGGCGTGCGCACGTGCGGCGCGGGTAGAGGAGCGGTAGAGTTCCCACGAACCGATCCGTTCCTCCACGCAGCGCGACAAGTTGGGGTGGGCCCGGAATTAATCCTTGCGGTTGACCGACGAATGTTGACGCGATTCCGACGAAATTTTGGTACTTTCTTTCCTCCGGCCCGGCAAAAAAAGGACGTTATTCCAAGAATCTGCGACGTTATTACGGATTTTTTTTACATGGAAAGTATGGCAATTCTGCCGGGACCGGCGAAAATCGACATTATTTCGCGAAAAACTTTATTTCGAAGAACGTTACATCAAAGTTTTACTGTATCTCTATCTGTCAACTTCTTCTTAATCCAGTAAACTTGCAACAGCAACTTTTTCTTAGGAGTGAAGAGGTTGAATTGCAGGCGTACTTAAAAATTGATCTCTGTAATAACTTGAAAAAGTCAAAGAAAAGGAAAGACACAAGTGAAATCTTACCAAGTTACATGAAAATATGTTCTACACATTCCTGCATCACATTGAAGAACGATGCCAGTTCTCATTAGCCGAGAATCTTGACAGTGTTGACAAACTTTCGTTCCCCATCTTGAAAATGGTAACTCAAATAAAGTGATATTGCTTAATTTATCTACTTCGCCAAATGCTACACCCGGAATATACAATGCGCACACCAAATGGACCCATTTCCCGACATCTGTCTCTTTGAAAATACCGCCTGCAACAAACAAAATGAAAGGAAAGATGAAAAATCAAATTTATTGAATAAGTCCTTTGCTCTTCAATTAAGCGAAGCTTAAGATTAGAGAGGAAAGATCTACTACACTGCAGACCTTTAGTTTCTAATAGAGACAAATAGAAACAGAGCTAAAATACATAGGGTAGATTTGAGGCACGATTCAACGAAACGACAGTCAACACTCTTCTGATGTTGTAGTATGTTAAACGGTGACATTCGGAAAACCCAGGGGGGATGGACGGGGAAGTGAAGAGGAGGATGCTCACCATTCAACACCCTGCGACATCAGAAGGGAGTTGTTGACTGTTGTTTTGTTGAATACGCAAGAATTCAGCGTGCTTCTGCGGCAGCCAGTTAGTGCTCCTTCTCTATGTATATCTGGTTTCTAAGTTTCGTTCCGATACGAACATCTCAGTGTGCCAGATGATTCTCCAAGCAAACTTGAGCAAATTTGGAGTTGGAACCACGATTGGAACAGAAATTTCAAGGTAAAATTCATAATTGAATAAAGGTCCCTTTAGTGGTTCAGTTTTACAGCCAACATTTCCATAAAAAAATCCTATCATAGGGGAATTACGATGAACCAGAGTTTGTTGGAAGCTAGAGGCAGAGCCGTAGCTAGGACTTTGTCTTTCTCTTTCTTTGCCCATTTGAACGTATGTATTAGAAAAGGACAGAAACAGGGGCTGAAGTCACGTGACAGCCCGTATATCCATCCTTTTCTAACACAAAAGTTCAAATGGGCAAAGAGAGAAACACAAATTCCTGGCAACGGCTATGACTGGAGGCCTCACAGACATAAACACATCAGTTACAAATATACACAATGATACATTGGGTTTTTAAAGCTCTCTAGTTGCGTTGATCAGCCTAAGCTATTTTGGAAAGTTCAACTAAAATATCCGAGTAACATGAATGATGAGGTACCTTTATTTGGACAGAGCTCACAAACAGGATCTTCAACTCCAGCACGGCAGGCTTCACAAAACCAAGGTTCGGTGGAACAGGCAGATTCATTACTGGAAACGCTGGCGCTGTCTGGGACTCCATAACAACCTGATGCAGAGAAAAACAATCAATAAGCTTACTGACCACATGATTTCAGAAAACAAAGCAAAATTTCATTTTTAGTGGGTGAGATAGAAATGTGCTGCCAGTAATATTCCCAATTTTTTCATCTGTTTCATTAAATTTTACAAAAAACACACTGAAAAATACTAAAATTTACTTCCAACAAGATGAATTTATGGTGTATATATTGCTGCAGCATTTCAAGATCTGCCCTAACCTTTCCTCCTCCAGTGTCAATCTAGGCTGAACAGGACTAATTCCAATTTCCCCTACTTTGTAGAAATACAAAAAATGGGAAATAAAGAGAAATTAAGAAGTTAACAAAAGGAAGAAATGTCATTTAAAAAAAAAATTAAAAAATATTTAGAATTAAATTAGATTTAAAATTGAATCAGAATTTAAAATCATATTAGAATTTAAAATTGAATTAGATTTTAAAACTGAATTAGAATTAAAAATTGAATTCTAATTTAAAATTAATTTAGAATTTAAAATTGAATTATTACTTTAAAATTAATTTAGAGTTTAGAATTTAAAATTAAATTAAAATAAAAAATTAAAAATAGTAAACAAATTTAAATGGGAGGTGGCTGCGGATTCAAATAAATAAGTGGAGGAGTAACTGTTAATACATTATTTCAAGTCCAGAAAATATAAGTTGCCGACAGTTTATTTCTAAAAATCAAGTAAATTCCCGCAAGGGAATATTCATGGAAAATAAATTCTCTAGAATACCTAAACCAACACTGGGGTGGGATAGATTAAATCCAAGCTGATTTATAAAGGACACTTGTCCTTTACAATAGCATCAAATTAACAGCTTTATACTGCTGTGGGCGATGACATTTTTCATCAATTACTTCTTTACCTTTCACCTTTTCAAATGAAGAATAAGAATGAAGGTCCAAACTTAGATACTAGTGTAAAATTTGTAATTTTATGGCTGACACATTCTTCTTTAATGAGGAAACAAAAAGAAAAAAAAAAAGAAAAAAAAAATCACTAGAAGTTTTGGATGGATGCGCTAAAATGTTTCCAAACTCAATTTTTTAGAAGTTACAAGATCGAACCTTCAAAGCTAGAGCTCCAACAAAAATTTACCTTCATGTACTGTAACTCCGCAACAATCACATTCAATTATTTCATTTTGATCGTTGCTAAAGTCTCCCAAACAAACACAACAAATGAGAATCTTCGTAAAGTCTTTGTCAGTCTTTGTCTGAAAAAAAAAAGAAAGCAACAAGGTTAAAAAGACGCAAGTTACAGAACATAATAAGGAGCTACTGGATTATTGAAACATAACTAAAGAAAGAAAAGAACAAATCCCAGGGATTTAAGAACACAAAAAAAAAATTTGCCGGCTATTATTCAAGATAAAGACAAGTTTTCTGAAAATGATTTACTGGAGTCTACCCTGAAGATGTTAGGATGAACAAAAAAATTTGATTTAATATTGAGTTGTTACAAAGACTCTTTTGGGCATCAATAGTGAGTAAATAAGTAGACTGTTGTATAGTCTGTTCGCTCTAAATTGAGACCTGAGCGGGCGATAAATGAATATATCGGAAAATGGAGAACGGCAACACTTCAATGGGTTGTCATAGCGTCATAGCCCGAGAGTCGGGCAGCAGCCCTATCACCTCGGCCGACTGACGAGGGTGAGCACTCCTATCTTTCCGCAGAAGGCAAATCTACCTGAATCTCCAGGTCTCAAGTTAGAGCAAACAGACTATAGTGAGAAGCGGGAGATTCAAAATTGATCAATCAGATGTGGGTTTCTTGATTTATAAATTCATCTAAGCCTAAAACATTGCTTGGTTTTCAGAGGCGTTTTTCTTTTGAGTTTAGTCCAAGCACCATTCTTCACCTTTATAAAACGATTGTTTTGCCTGTTCTAACTTTTGGTTCTATTATTTAGTCTCCCTTCTCTCGGAAGTATATTAACCCATTGACTTGCACTGACGCGCCGGCGCATCACAGACTCAAACGGCCGGAGTTGTACTGACGCGCCAGCGCGTCATGGATTATTTCACCTGTGGCGCTATCTGTCGGAATCTAGCAGAACTACTATGAAATAATCCGTGACGCGCGGGCGCGTCAGTGCGGTTCTGGCCGTTCGAGTCTGTGACGCGCTGGCGCTTCATTGCAAGTCGGAAAAAAATGGCAAGTCAATGGGTTAATGTTGTGGAAGCAGTTCAAAGGCAATTTCTTAGGTTTCTCTCTTTTAAATCGGGCCAGCCTATACCTTTTTATGTTCATGATCTCACTGATATTTCTGTCAGGTTTAATTTTCCTACTGTTAAATCTTTACATAGTTACTTTGATGTTTTGTTTGTTTTTTAGGTTTTATCTGGTTTTATTAATTCTCAGGATTTAACCCATTTTTTTTCAATTCAGAGTGGTCCCTTTTCATTTTAGAAATGATAATCCTTTGGTTGTCCCTCTGGCCTGTAACAATCTTTTTTTTTCTCAGTTTTAGTTAGGATTATGAGATCCTGGAATGCCCTGTCCCAATTTATTAAATCTTCTGATTCACTTTCTCATTTTAAGTTTTTTGCTAGGGGTCAGATTTTTTAATTTTGTTCTTTTCTGTTTCTGTATTTTTCTTGTATTGGGCAGTTGCCCATTTGCTACTTTAAATAAATAAATAAAACAGTCTATTGAGAGGCAAAGTAAGATTTAGGGTTCTCACTTTTTCTGCTTTTGACAAGACATCCGAGACACTTAAATTTGTGACGTCTGCTTGCGTTACATCTTTGTCTTCATCTTCATCTTCGGATCCAGACGCGGATTCCGATCCTGATTCAGAGCTTTTGCCTGCAACAAATTAGTACAAGCTATAATTAGACTCAGTAAAAATAGACACACACCATTATTACAGCTTGATATATAAAGATAGTAAAAGATAGGTCACTATCAATAGTTTATGTCTGGGGGCCTAATTTTTTTTGGCAATGGCGGTTTTTAGATAAAATTGGGAGCAAGTTGTGCCTCCACTAATCAACAGCGAGAATACTGGACTTAAAAATGGCATCAATGCCAAACAAAATGAGACCCGCGAACATCTTGTTTGTTTACTTGATCAGCCAAAACAATTATCTTAAATTTCCTGCGCAGATTGTATCCAAAATAAATCAAAAGATAAAAGGCTCACTAGTACCCAGTGATAGCAACAAAGTGCGACTTTTGGATCAGTACTCTTGACTTTAACAGTAAATTTTAGTAGTTTTCAGGATTAGAGAGTGAATTTTAGTAATTAATAGAATTTACGAGTGAATTTTTGTAATTTTTTTAAATAAAGTGTGAATTTTAGTAATTTTCAGAATTTTAGAGTCAATTTTAGTTTTTTTAAAAAGGACACACTGTAATAATTGCATAATTTGACAACAGAATCTATGCTCTTGCTATAGCAACACTCCAAAGCCGACACCTTGCTGTACTGGATTTTCAAATAATTTTCAGAAACAGAGGACACTAAGCAAAGAGTAGGTAATTGATAAAGTACCATCCGAGTCAAAATTTGAATCATCATCACTTCCTCCATCATGGTCTTCGATGCGAAAATCGCTATCATCAGAACTCTCGCCTAGGTCTTCAAAATCCAAAAAGTTTTGGGAGGGCTTAATGCGTCTTTTTCCAGGTTCCCGTTCCACTGAAACAAAAATGGAAAAGTCCAATTGAAAATGAAGGAAACGATTGCCAACACACTCCAAATTTTGAAGACTGACAATAACCCACCCTGGTTCCTTAGGTATTTGAAAGAGGCTTTAAACGGACAGCTGTAAGTACAAGTTGCAAATAAAAACTCATGAGCACAGGTGAAAATTAGAAGAAAACAACAGAAACATAAAGTTAAACAGTTTACAGAGACAAAAGCACCGTCTCCATCTCTATCTTTTTCGATCACAAAGGTCATGATTCAAGACTTTTGGACGCTTAAATCTTGGGTGAAAGCTTATCGTCAAATGAAAATAATTCCAACTTTAAATCCAATTAACTTCTATTCTTACACTTCCAAAAATGACTTCTAAAAAATTATTTACTGCAGAAGCTGCAGTACAAAATTCGTGCTACGGTTGCGCAACGTACAACCGGGAAAACTTGTAAAATGTGGTCGCAACTGATAAGAGGCTGATTTGTCTATCAAGAGAGAAAATAAAAAAGGTTTGATGAATTAAAGCGGGCCATCCCTCCCATGGCGGGAGGGGGGGGGGCAGGGGAAGGCATGACTAACTACGAATGATTTCCTGAAAGATTAGTTTAAATTTATGGATTAAAAAAGCTACAAACATGGTTGAAATTGAACCGTAGAGCCACTAGAAAAATAAAACCAACGTCAAGGAAAAAAATCCACTGCCTTAGAATTATCATACAGCACAGCTGGAATTATTTCAAATTAAAGCTGCATGCAGCCACATCTACTTACTGAGATAAGGTAAACAATAGGGAGGGCATTCAAAGGACCATTTTTGAAAAATACTAGGACAATTTACAGCTAATCAGTAAAAACATATAATGGTCTTGTAAGAATGTCTGTGAAGAGGGGGATAAAACACTTAAAATTATAATAAGTAAAAATGACGCCCATGAAGCAAAAGGTTGGATTTAGATGAGAGGGAAAAGGGGGTTCAGTTTCACTTCAGATAAAATACCTAACCTACAAAATTTTCTGAACATACAACATACCGTGGGGTGGGATTTGGGATCAAGAAAATTCGCAAAGGAGGGAAAGGAGTACTCACTTGAAGATTGGGCTGAGTTTGGGGAAATACCGTCGCCTTCGAGAAAACGAATCAACTGCAGCGCTACTATTTACGAACGACGAAATTAGTTTAAAATTCTCATAACTAATAAAAAAGAGCCGGCCCGTTTAGCGTGATGCGATTGGATTCATGACGTGAGCCAAATTAAAATAATAGAAAAATCGATATGATGGATGAACTAAATTGATTTAAAGAAAATAATCACATGATCGACGACAATTTTCAGGCGGATTAGCAGAACAGAGGTAATCCATTTTCCTAACATCGATGAGCCCACTGACCCAAAAATTTCAGAAACGACACAGATGAAAATCATGGGAAACTAACGAAGGTTTTCGTCGGCTTCCACCAATGACAAACAGAGGGCGCTGGTCCAAGAAAAAGAAATGAAGAAAATGAAGAGGGGGGGACTTTAAAAACTGATAAGGGTCGGCACTCAGCACGAAAATACAGAATGGAAAATGGAAAAACGAGTAAAGAGGAAAAAGGCAAGGGCCAAAAAAAAAAAAAAAAAAAAAAAAAAAAAAAAAAATCAAAACAATGTGGGACGGACAGAAAACTTCGGGGTGGACGGTCAAACGTAAAAGTTGCAAATACGCCATTCTGATTGGTCGAGACGCACCTAGGGTCAAAACTTCAAAAATTGTTATGTATTATTTATATTTTAAATTATAGTAATTATACCCTACCGCTGCCACACAAGATTTCTTTCAGCAGAGTAGTTTTTGTTTTTCATTTTGATAAAATATTTTCTGAATAAAAAAATTATCTTATCTTATCTTATCCTGTATCCGTCGCGGCCGTAGCAAAGATAGTGATGTGCCGCCGGGAATATTCCCGGTCGAATAAATTCCCGAAATCGGAAATATTCCTCATTATCATAAATTCCACTAAAATTCCATTGAATCGCAGAGAATTTGTGTTGATTTGAATACCTACTTCAAAGTTTTCACAACTCTGAACCCTGACCATGCATCTTCTCCTGAGTCTTAATATATAGATTAGGATCTCAGTGGCCAATTTTGAAATGCTTGTAAGTAAGAGCAGAGCTACAGGGTGGACAATAAAAGAGGTGTGGTAGTTTGGGGGGGGGGGCTGGAAAAGTAGACAAATGAAGGAAAAATGGGTTTACTAATGGAGGGAGGGGAGGTGTCGAGCGGTCCAGCTTTTTCAGTCAATTTTATAAGTGCATAAATAAGAGGGTGTTCAAGATTTTTTGTTTTCAATTATTCACTGTAGGTACCTACATTTTACTTGATATTGTCTTAGTGCTACATAAATGGCCAAAGAAGCCCGAGAAAACTGTAAAACAACATCAAAAAACCACAAAGAAATAGTTTTAATTAGCTAAAATTATATTTTATAAGAAGTTGGATAAATTCCCGGTTGGGGAATATTTCCCGAAAAACAAATTCCCAGGAATTTTCCATCACTAGGCAAAGAGCATCCGTCGCAAAAAAAAAAAAAAAAAAAAAATCGAGCCGCTGGACGCGGCAACGTCATTTGTACCAAGGAATCTGTAGTAGATTCGAAACTGCGCTGCCCGCGCCATGAAATTTTTTTTAACTAGGTACTTATGCGGGGTATGTCCATGCCCAGAACTCCCAGAACTGCCGTTTTGCATGTTTGTAATGAAATTTCTGAATTCACCGATGATTGCACCAGCTGAGAAAAGATTACAGAATTTAGTTCAAAGTATGACTGTACGGCATGAAAATACTCACATCTGTAATCTTTTCTTACTCGGTGTAATCAACGTTAAATTATTAAAATATTGGAAAGTTTTTGAAATCACCGAAGACTCCACCAGTTGAAAAAAGATTACAGATTCGAGTGTTCGTGCATTACAGTCAAACACTGAACTGAACTGTATAATCTTTTCTCAACCAGTGGAATCATCGGAGAATTGAAAAATATCATTAATTATACTCAAAACGGCAGCTCCGCCCATACCCAATGACATGGGGGGCATGTGAAATGAGCATGCGAGTGACATTCGATGGGTACTAATTATGAGCAAAACAGGCCACGCATGCACGAAAAAAGAAAAATTAAATAAAAAAAAAAAAATAGCTTTTCAAAAAAATTGCAAATCAGCGATCTACACTTCACGCGGGATTTTTTGTGATTGTTTGCAGCAACAATGGCAATTAATTGAAATTAGTAAAATACAATTTTACATGACATGCGTATTATTGTCAGTGACAATAGCGAGCTATTTCCTCAGAATTTTTGTTTAAAAATACCAAAATATGTGATAAAAGTAAAAGTTAAGTCCAGCTATTTCCTCAGAATTTATGTTTAAAAATACCAAAATATGTGATAAAAGTAAAAGTTAAGTCCAGCGCCCAAAACTATTGGTTCTTTATGCTTGTGCTGACAACTGGACTAAGAATACAAAAAGAGAATCATGACTGAAGATTTTCCTTCCACTTATTTGAAGTCTTTACGGTTTCCTCTGAAAATCAGGGATTTAAAGTTTTTAAAAAAATCAACAATATTTGCGAGCCTAAAAATAATTTTTTACTATTTGAATAATTTAATTTCAGGGATTCTCACAGTTTTGTGAACCTGGAGTGTTGATACATTGGAAATTAAAAAAGATATCAACCTGCAATTTGCACTAAAATTCCTAGTTTTTGTCTCCATTCCAACGTTTGAAGTACCACAAGATAAGGGTTGCTATTTGAAAATTTTGAGTTAGGGAGCAGTTCCCCCACTCGGGATCAAACATTTTCCCATAAATGTTGGATAAGCCTAAAAGTAGCTGTCATTGAAACATCCCCCAAGATTCGTTTTAATATCTGAAGCCCAGAGGTGCAAAAAAGCCCCATGGATGGATGGGATGAAAGTTAGGAATTTTAAGGGAATTAGAGGGAGAACGAATGCAAAATTTCAAAAAAATCTGTCATTTTGAATACAACCAGTGTTAAAATAAGAAAGGAAAAAAAGGGTCATAACTTTACAAATTTTTCAGGGTCATAACTTTACAAAGGAAATTCTTTGAAATCCTGCAAGGCAAAAATACCAGATTGAGTGAAACTTTCAGCAATTTGGAACGCACCTACGTCTATCTGCCTCACTCGCACTCATTGAGGCTTATGGGAATTTTCGTATTTCATAATTTCCGGTTTTATTTTCAGCCTGAATTTCGTATTTCATAAGTTGCGGCTTTATTTTCAGCCTGAGTCTTTCAGGGTATATTCCTGAAGTATGCTCGCACGTGCTGGTGTTCCTCAAATTTGTGTTTTAAGTGTGAATTCGTCAATTTTAGCCAAAAACTGTTGACTGTTTGAGCAGCTCGACGTGGTGTCCACGTAAGGAACTAATTAACCCTGGAATCATCTTAAGAAATTATGTGGCTGCAAATCAGCTAATGTGAAACCTGCAGGACATTCTTAAATTCCACTTTTTTGATGGGCGCAAAACATATTCTTGATCAGAGATCCTCGACTCACAAGTGGATAGTGAAAAGTAAACAATGGTTCCAGTTATTTCATTTTTTTTCTTGGACAATCGAGAAAATAAATTACTTACTTTTATGGGCTGTTAACAACGCTAAAGGTTCGCTTGTTTTCAATTGTTTGGCTGCTTTTTTAGGAGAATTCTTTGGCTGCTCATTTTCTGAGGAATTTGATAATATCAAGGAGACATTCTCTGGTTGGTTTGAACTAGCTTCTTTAGTAGGAGATCCCTTCAGTTGGTCAATGCCAGAGGCACTTGATGTACCCGAGGAGACTTTTTGTGGTCGAGTTAAACTTGCTTCAATTCCAGAGGAGGAATTTGTGCTTGATGGTTGATCAACACCGCCTTCATCATCTTCAATCGGAGAAACAGAGGACTAAATGAAAAACAAGAGAAACAAAAGGATAGACAGTATCTAAAATGTAGCAACAAAAGAAAGTGATGTGTAGGAATAAATTTGCAAAGTGACTCCAAAGAAAGCTCCAAGCCAGGGTAGGGGTAGAGGCTCATTTTATGGAAGATGGCAAATGACAGCTAGGTCAATTCACTGTACAACAGGCGAATTTGTGTTTCTGCACACAGCCTCTGATGTGAAGAGATGCATATTCACCTCGCATGCAGGAAAATTGTGTTTCGGCGAGCTGTAATCTTTTCGTGAAACAGGCTCAATTAATTTATGTATATTCTTATTCCTATTTCCTACAACAGCATATGTTCTTCATTTCACCTGACAACCAATATCTTGAGAATCAAGTAATTCTGAGTTGTCGAGCGTCACAATTTTGGGAGGAACAGAAAAACAAGGCTTGCTAGCTAGAGGAGCAATTCCAACTACCCGACGGGGAGCCGAACGAATCTTACAGACAGAATTTATGCATGACAAACAAAGACCTCAAGGAGGCACCTAAATAAGGATCTAATAAATATATTTTCCCTCCGTTAATTGGAATGATAAAAAGTTGAAACAATTTAAACAGTAAAATTGCTTGGGTCAACAGAGTTACTACTAAAGGTACTATGAAACAGATTCAACACATGTTTATACGGGAGCAACACAAGAAGCCAACAAATTGAATGACGACTGTGATTTTAAGTTTCAACATAATCAAGATGTATTTACCCAGGACTCATCATTATCGTCTGAATCTTGATTAATTCTTCCTTGTGGACTCTGCTGCTGTTGTTTCAGATCCAAACCATGCGCACCTTGAAGGTGCTTGGACATATTCGTGGTGTTATTACATCTTTTGAATACATTACCGCACAGCTCGCATTTACAGTGTTCCTCCGAAATTTTGGAAAAGTAATTCCACACGATTGACTTTGCCTTAACCATTTCGGATACAAAATGTAGTGACTTCTCGATCGGAAGGAAGAAAATTCACCACAAAACTAGAAACACTCCACGCGTGACCCGATACCCGAAGGCCGAATCCGAAGCAGAAACAGCAACCCCATGTGCGAATATTGGTTTGATTTTTTGTTTGATGACAAGAAGATGACAAGACGTATGGAAGCCGGTGTGGGTAATATCCTCCCAACCAATCACAGGCCAAGCACACGATTGGTTCGATAGTAAAGAATCGATAGTATAAGTACTTTTGAACAGGGTACCACATGACGTCATGTAAATAACGAAAGCGGAAACAGCCAACCGCGGTAGTGGAAACCTACTTTTTATCAAGACCTTAGATTTCCGGTGATTAAGTACTCGCACTCGCACTCGCACCCACACTGCACTGTTTCGGATAGTAATAAAGTAATCGGATAATGAAGATGCCGAGCTGAGATGAGCACTTGAATGGAGTTGTTGCAAACTTTTGCTACATGCTTATTATTAGTCGATAATGGTGTAATACCCTGTACAAGTAACGATTAGCGCACTAAAAAATCACGAAATCCACTCCTAAACTCACAAAATGCTTTTAAACGCGAGACCGTAATGGCGGCCGGGGCCGCGGTTTTCATTCAGGTTCCCTATCTTCAATCAGCGCCATCTACACGAGGTGTTCTCGCAACACCACACAAGAAGAAGAAGAAGAAGAAGCATACAATTGCCATAAGAAAACCGCGGCCTCGGCCGCCATTACGGTCTCGCATTTAAAAGTATTTTGTGAGTTTAGGAGTGGATTTCGTGATTTTTTAGTGCGCTAATCGTTAATTTTACAGGGTATTACCCCATGAGCAACTAATAATAAGCCTGTAGCAAAAGTTTGCAACAGCTCCATTGGTTTTTCACATGACAAAGGTAGATGGATAAGGCGCCATTTTTAAACACATACGATCGCTCAAAAACTCACATGGCATCTAAACGGCCAAAAATCAGCGAGGAAATATTTACTAAAAAATCGACGTTTTCAACCATTTAAGCTTGACTTTCGAGGAGCATTTTTTGTAGGTTTGCATCAACTTTTGATGTTTTTTGGTACTTAATTAAAATTGGTCGTGAAAGTTTACATATGATATATTGATGAGGAATTTACTTTCAGATTTTTGGCCACTTTTTTGCGATTTTAGACCACAGACCGGTGTGAAAGGAGTGATCCACTGTGAGCGTTATTGGTTGTAGCAACTATGGATCACTCCCTGACTCACATGCTCTTAAAAGTTGTGCGCTTGAGGCTCGCATTTTTATAGGTGCTATCGCGTAGCAAAGCACCTTATGTAGATTTTTTTTTTTATTATTTTTTTATTATTATTATTAACCCCTTATGGACGGACCAAGCCCGAGTATACTCGTTTTTCACCTCTGGTCGATTTCACGTTGATTCAGTTTTCATTCCGAATAAAAGCAATAATTACAGTTGAAAACACTCCAAGATAAGGTCTCGTCGGGAGCCTTCAATTCATCGTATAGGCAATTCCAACTCCCCCGAGTACGAACAGTTAACTACCTTCCCTAAATAAACAACGGAGGAGTTGTGTTCTCTTGAACTAACCTGGTCATTAAAGGGTTAAATTGTGCCTGAAATCACCATTCTTCACCAATGATTGTACCCAAAAAACCCGAGGAGCATTTTTTTCTTCTTTTTTTTCTTCCTGGTCTTAATCAGTTTTTATCAGTTTTTTTTTTTTTTTTTTTTTTTTTTTTTTTTTCGTGGGGTTTTTGTTATAAGATTTTCATGACCGTTCATAGACATCCTTGGTGTTCCGTAAATCCACCTGAAAGTTCTGTTAACCATGAACGGGTTAAAAAGAAAAAAGAAGAAAAAAAAAAATACGGCTACGGATAAAAAAAATCGCATTCAATACAGGGCTGTCAGGCCCACTGATCAAACTTCTACCTCTGCACTACGCTTGTGATGGAGGCCTGGAGCTAGACTTTCGTGACAAAAAATGAAAGGGGAGAGGTTCAGGAGGTCTGGAACCCCCCCCCCCCCCTTGACACCAAAATTTGCCCTAAAAAAAAGGTCATTTTTTGCGTTTTCAGATAAATTTGGCCAAATTAGTATCTTTGGACCCCTCCCCCCTCC
This sequence comes from Trialeurodes vaporariorum, assembly GCA_011764245.1. Lineage (NCBI taxonomy): Eukaryota > Metazoa > Arthropoda > Insecta > Hemiptera > Aleyrodidae > Trialeurodes > Trialeurodes vaporariorum. The sequence goes on along the minus strand of VMOF01000002.1, from coordinate 31,437,971 downwards.
CTTGACAATTTTCGGACCTTCGACCCCCCCCCCCCCCCCCACTAGAAAAATTCCTGACTACGCCACTGAAATATGCACTCTCCATACATACAACAAAGTAGAGAAAGTATGTATAGTAAATTCGTGATTACCTTTTGTGGGGAGCCCTCTGCATCCGCGGAAATAGGAATTATTTCTAGTCGGGGGGGGGGGCTTAATAGTGGTGTCATTTCAGGTTTTGCCAGAGGTTGCAAAAAGCCAATCATCTATTTATTTATTTATCTATCTATGTAATTATTTATTTATTCTGTGGCACCATGATGATTTAACCAAGATTTTTTTTTTTTTAATCATTTTTTTAGGAATATGTTAAAATCTTTCCTCCGGAATACGATGGGACAAAAGAAGACTCCACATTAATCCATTCCCTCGCCGCGCCGCGCCGCGCCGCGCCCTTCAAATTGAAAAAGAAAATAAGCCACATTTGGAAGAAACACGAAAAAACGTTACCTGTTATTGCATTTAGAAAGTTTTTTGGTGTGACAAGTAAAAAAAAAAAAAAAGAATAGAAGAAAAAAAAAGGTCGTTCCTTTCAAGCCCCCGCACTTTTCGACCCTCAGCTACGCCCCTGGATGTAGCATATTTTTGTTTCCAAAATTTAGGGGGGGGGGGGGGCTTGGGGGATCTCTGTCGGGGCAAATCCAACACTCCCCTGTTACACTTCATAGGCTCATTATGCGCAAGTTATTTCCCCTCTGTTGTGCGATGTGCATAAATGGGGGGGGGGGGGGCAACGTTGCCATTTGTGCGTTTGTGTTACGTTTCCATATAAGTACATATTTTTCCGATTAAGGAAAATCTTGAAAATTATTTTGTAGATTGAAAATAGAGCACGGCTTGGCTTTTGCGAATCCGAAGGCCCCTTTATTTTACATAAAACTGTCATTTTTACTTTTAATGTTCGCGGTCGTGCACACACATTCTTCTGGAGTTATGCGAACGGTATCAGTGTTATGTACATTTTGAATGTTTTCAGTTCGAATAAATAACGGTTTGAATAAAAAATAAGTTGTCCATTTTTTATTCGTCAAAGCTCGCCGAATAAAAACTAAAAGAAAAATTTTTATTTAGGAAATTTATGATTAAGAAGTGGAAAAAAAGAGAATTATTCAAAAAAATTGAATAAAAAATAAAGCTATTATCTTTTATTCAATTTTTTTTTTTTTTTTTTTTTTTTTTTTTTTTTTTTTTTTTTTTTTTTTTTTAATAACAAACGTAAGTATGTCTTACTTTTATCCGCAGTTAGTTTAGTAAATAATTCATTTGTTATTCAAAAAATTCTTACTTTCTTTGTATTTGTACCTATTTCAATGAAAATGTGAGTAAGAAATAAGTAGTTATTTGTTATTCAAACCAGTTTGAATAAAAAATAAGTTGATTATTTTTCATTAAAAAAAGTCTAAATAGCAAGTAAATTATTTATTAAACTAACTGGAAAAAAAATAAAAAATAAATATTTGTATTTTACAGTAAATGTGAATAAAAAATGTAATTATTTGTCATTAAAAAAATATTCTCGACCCTAGAGATGTTACCTCATAGTAAGGTAAGTACATGTTAGAAAAAAATGTATTACTTCTTAATAATGTAAGTAGGTATAATATATTTTGATTTATTTTTCACAAATAATTTTTTTTTAAAAAAAAGCGCTGAACGTGACGTCCCCCCTCCCCCCATCGCCCCCCCCCCAGCGGTAAAGAGAGTGACCGTATGGAAAAGTCTAGGAAAGTAAAAAGAAAGAAGAGAAGAAAAAGAAAAAGAAAAAGAAAGAAAAAGATAGAAAAAGAAAGGGAGATAAAGAAATAAGATAGAAACAGAGGGAGAAGGGGGTAAAGGAGGAAAAAATTAAGGGGGAAAGGGAGAGGAAAAAATATTGACATGACTAAACAAAGCTCGAAGGTTAAAACTCCGTTTTTTTTGTTTTTGTTTTTTTGTTTTGTTTTTTTGTTTTTTTTTTGTGTTTTGTTTTTTGTTTACGATCTCAGATTATAGAATTCTAAATTCTGATGAAGGTATTTTTTACATTGTTCCAAGAAGAAACAAGGAGTTAATTTGGTAATCCTCGACAGTTAGTAATTTTGAGTAAAATTTCGTTCAGAGTAGTATGGCGTTTTGTTACGTAAACCTAAATTTTCAAAAAAATTCGGGGTGGGGAACCCCCCCCCCCCCATAAATACTAACGTATACATAGTGACGCCATTGGAATAAAATGTTGATTCCCAATTCGGAGTTACAATTGCAACTGAATTATTCCTTGTTCGAACGTAATTTTGAATCATGAATAATTTTATTCATCATTCAAAATTAGTTTTGAATAACGAATATAATTATTCTTTATTCAGAATTATGTTCTAAACGCAACGATTCATTCGAAACTAAACTATTCAGTTTCCAAACGCAACTTTAAATAAAAAATACTTTTATTCATTATTAAAAATTGGTTTTGAATAATCAATGAAATTGGTTTTCCAAACGAATAAAATTTGTATTCGTTGTAAGGTTAAAAATTCGGTTACTCGTTTAAAGATAAATTATTCATCTTTCAGGGGTATTCTCAAATAATGAATAGAATTATTCATTAATTCTAATTCACCCCTAAACATAAAATATTAAAAAGAAAAGATATTCGTTCGGAAGATCAGGGCCCAGGGGCGTCATTTCGAGTTCGGGTTGGGGGGGGGGGGCAAAATTCTTATGACCTTTTTTTTTCCTTCTTCTCTTTTTTGCTCATCAGTATACTTCGTTCCCGTTTTTGAGCCTGGCTTCAAATCCTTGCCCCCCCCCCCCCGCAAATGACGCCCCTGCGGAAGATGAATACCTAGGGCCCAACACGAACGGTGCGAATCACTGCGAGCGATTAATTTCGATTATCGACCACGTATGTGGAGGCTTGTGGTTGTGGGCTGTGGCTCTTTTTGGACCATTTTTACCTATTTTTTTGTTTGACACTAATCATGTTCACATTCAATCAATCAAGTTTCTCGAAGATATAGGCCCACGAAACTCCGAAAAGCATAGGCGGACCGTGACCAAAAAAAGTGGGGGGGGGTGGCTAAACAGTGATGGTTTTTTTTTTTTTTTTTTTTTTTTTTTTTTTTTTCATCTTAAGAATCAAGTGATGACTTTTACCCGATTTTTAGCCCCTCCGCCCATAAAAAGTAGAGGCTGTAGCCCCCCTCCTAGCCCCTGATACGGTCCGCCTATGCCGAAAAGCCAAAAAAAAAAAATGTATTTTTGTCGTGCACAACCGTCCTCAGTTTTCAATGAGACACAATGTAAAATACTGGAGAAGTACAATAAAATACTATAAAACCGTAAATGGACGAAAAAGACGGATATAACGTAGCTGAAAATTTGCAAATGACACACAGTCCGCGGGGGGGGGGGGGGGGTCGGTGCCGCGCTGTTCGCGGGTTTGCGCAATCGCAATTCGCAGCGCTTCGCCGGTTCGCGAGTTCGCGGAACCCCGTCGTTTTTATTATGTAGTTTGTTTTGTTGTTTCTGCTGTAAGAGTGTAAGACCATGCTTCGAGACAAGCTGTTTTAAAGTTACATCGCGATCGCAAAGTCGCGAGCGAAAGTCCTATTTGCAAATGGTACTTACATTACAGTTGGATCTCTTATCGCAGTTAATTTTTCTTTAAAGAGGTTGAGTCAAAATCGACGTTTTTGGCCCCCCCTTGAAAACGGCTCAAATTTCGCTCATTGATTTAGCACCACTAGGAGCACCTTTTCCCAAATTTTCAAGCTCCTCCGACAATTTGGGAAGGAGTTGGAGGGGGACGAAGGGGGGGAAATGGGCATACATTGGAAGTGAACCAAAATTAGTATATCTTCCGAACGAAAAGAGATATGAAGGAGCGGTTTTTACTGATTAACGCCAAAAAATAAGTTCTTTTAGATCTCATGGTTGAAACTGCTCGAAATTTAATTTTTACTTGCGGCGTTGCCATTTTTATCGTTTTTTCGGGTCAAAAATTACGATAAAAAAATTACAAAATCTGCATTTTCTAAAAAACCCATTCGACGATTTTGATTAAAAACTAGTATGTTATTTTCCTTGAAATTCTGCGTAAAATCGTCTAAGCCGGACCCGGGGGAAACCGTTAGTATCCAAGATACAGGGTGTCAAACTAACACACCTCTAATTCGGAAGGGTTCTCATTTCCCTCACAACTTCTGAACTACTCAAGATTTTTCAATGCGGTTTGCACTGAAATGCGTCAAAAAGTTAGAACATTCAAGTTTTGGGCGCGCAACGGCTCGGGTTTCAGTAACAATGAGCAGTGTTGCCATTTTTATCATTTTTTTTGAGTCAGGAATCAAGATAAAAAAATGACAAAATCTGCATTTTCTAAAAAAAAAAAAAAAAAAAAAAAAAAAAAAAACATTTTGATTAAAATCTAGTACCTACGTCATTTTCCTTTGAATCCCGCGTAAAATAATCCAAACTGGACCTGGGGGAAACCGTTAGTATCCAAGATACAGGGTGTCAAACTGACACACTTCTAATTCGAAGGGGCTCTTCTTCCTCTCACCAACTTCTGAACTACTGAAGATTTTTGAATGCGATTTGCGCTGAAATGCGTCAAAAAGTTAGAAAATTCAAGTTTTGGGTGCACAATGGCTCCATGACAGTTAGCAGTGTTGCCATTTTTATCAATATTTCTGGCAGAGGCGGACTGGCCCCCAAATTCGGACCGGGAAACCAACTTTGGACCGGCCCATATGGGGGGTGTGGGGGACACCCCCCACCTAGGGGGGTTGGGGGGTCTGCCCCCCCACTCCGAGAAAATGTTGGTATTTTCAAGTCAAAAACAACCATCTGAAGCATGTTTGGGTCATCAATTTCATTATTATATGATCGCTGACTCTCTGCGTATTTGCAGGGTAGAGACTGCCATTTTGAGTCACGCACGATGCGTGAGTCACGCTCGAGCGTGAGCCACGCACAAGCGAAAGTCACGCAAAGCGTAAGTCGCGCACGAGCGTAAGTCGAGCACGAGCGTGAGCCGCGCACGAGCGTGAGCCGCGCACGAGCGTGAGCCGCGCACGAGCGTGAGCCGCGCACGAGCGTGAGCCGCGCACGAGCGTGAGCCGCGCACGAGCGTGAGCCGCGCACGAGCTTGAGCCGCGCACGAGCGTGAGCCGCGCACGAGCGTGAGCCGCGCACGAGCGTGAGCCGCGCACGAGTGTGAGCTGCGCACGAGCTTGAGTCGCGCACGATGCGTGAGTCGCGCTCGAGCGTGAGTCACGCAAAAGCGAAAGTCACGCAAAGCGTAAGTCACGCACGATGCGTAAGTCGCGCACGATGCGTTAGTCGCACACGATGCGTAAGTCGTGCACGATGCGTAAGTCCTGCTCGATTCGTAAGTCGCGCACGAGCGATAGTCACGCGCAAAGCGTAAGTCGCGCACGAGCGTGAGTCGCGAACAGTGCGTGAGTCGCGCACAGAGGCTGATTGGCCCCCAAATTCGGACCGGGAAACCAACTTTGGACCGGCCCATATGGGGGGTGTGGGGGACACCCCCCACCTAGGGGGGTTTGGGGGGTCTGCCCCCCCCCCTCCGAGAAAATGTTGGTATTTTCAAGTCAAAAACAACCATCTGAAGCATGTTTGGGTCATCAATTTCATTATTATATGATCGCTGACTCTCTGCGTTTTTGCAGGGTAGAGACTGCCATTTTATCTTAAATATATTAAATATAAAAAAAGTAAAAAAAAAAGAAAAGACCTTTTCAGGGCTACCTAAACATTCTGAAATATTTCCTCTCTGCTTTCGTTCCAGCCCTAATGAAGCGAGGCCCGGCCCGGTCAGACCCACATAAAACGAATGAATAAAGCCCGCCCCGCCCCGGCCCGACCCGAATTTATGGAATGACAGGTCTGGCCCGGCCCGGCCCGTCCAAAACGTATTGAGTAACTGGCCCGGCCCTGACGTATCGAATGATCGGCCCAGCCCGGCCCTGAAGTATAGAATGATCAGATCGGCCCTAAAAAATCGAATGACTGGCCCGCAGCCCAAATTTACCAAGTATAAGTACATGCACGGCCTCACTTTTATCTTCGTCTCTGGTGTTTTCCTCCTTTTTTCTTCCTCTCTCTCTTCTTTTTTCCTTTTTTCTTCTTTTCTTCCTTTTTTTCTTCCTTTCTTTCTTCCTTTTTTTCTCTTTTTTTCTTATTTTTTCCCTCTCACGATCCAACCGGCCCTAAAAGGCCGCGGCCCACCGGGAAATTTCCCGGCGTCCCGGTGGGCCAGTCCGCCTCTGATTTCTGGTAAGAAATGAAGACAAAAACATTTAAAAAAATGCATTTCCATCAGAACATCAGACTTCTTGAACCCCCATTTTCCTCTGCGAAAGCCAAGGTGAGAGGATATGTGACGATGATTCCGATGAGGAAACGCCAGGGACCAGTAACGAAGGTCAGTTCCCCTATGCAAATGATTGTACGGCTTTTTTGGAAAATGCATTTTTTAAACATTTTTTGTCTTAATTTCTGACCAGAAAAAATGATAAAAATGGCAACACTGCTAATTGTTATTGAAACCCGAGCCATTGCGCACCCAAAGCTTGAATTTTCTTACTTTTTGACGCATTTCAGCGCAAACCGCATTGAGTAGTTCAGAAGTTGTGAAGGAAATAAGAACCCTTCCGAATTAGAGGTGTGTCAGTTTGACACCCTGTATCTTGGCTACTAACAGTTGCCCCCGGGTCCGGTTTGGATGATTTTACGCAGAATTTCAAGAAAAATAACATACTAGTTTTTAATGAAAATCGTCGAATGGGTTTTTAGGAAATGCAGATTTTCTAATTTTTTTATCGTAATTTTTGACCCGAAAAACGATAAAAATGGCAACACAGGTAACTCTAATTGAAACCCAAGCCATTGCGCGCCCAAAACTTGAATGTTCTAACTTTTTGACGCATTTCAGTGCAAACCGCATTGAAAAATCTTGAGTAGTTCAGAAGTTGTGAGGGAAATGAGAACTCTTCCGAATTAGAGGTGTGTTAGTTTGACACCCTGTATCTTGGATACTAACGGTTTCCCCCGGGTCCGGCTTAGACGATTTTACGCAGAATTTCAAGGAAAATAACATACTAGTTTTTAATCAAAATCGTCGAATGGGTTTTTTAGAAAATGCAGATTTTGTAATTTTTTTATCGTAATTTTTGACCCGAAAAAACGATAAAAATGGCAACGCCGCAAGTAAAAATTAAATTTCGAGCAGTTTCAACCATGAGATCTAAAAGAACTTATTTTTTGGCGTTAATCAGTAAAAACCGCTCCTTCATATCTCTTTTCGTTCGGAAGATATACTAATTTTGGTTCACTTCCAATGTATGCCCATTTCCCCCCCTTCGTCCCCCTCCAACTCCTTCCCAAATTGTCGGAGGAGCTTGAAAATTTGGGAAAAGGTGCTCCTAGTGGTGCTAAATCAATGAGCAAAATTTGAGCCGTTTTCAAGGGGGGGCCAAAAACGTCAATTTTGACTCAACCTCTTTTCCCGACACTCCTTTACTGGGCAGTCAGCTGTCCGTTCGATAGTTAGTCGATAGATATTGGATAGTCCCTGTTTGCGCCTTGCGGTGATATTTGTCAACACGTCGCGTTGCTGATTACACGTGTAGCTGTAGTTTCGTTCGCGGGGAGGTTATATTGACCGATCGTGTGATATGAGATATGATTATTCCGATTAGTTAAACGATTAGTTGCTTAATTTCCTCATCCCATGCACGATCTCGTTCAGTGGATTCCGACGGAATTTTTAACTCCTTCGTTCGTGGTTCCGTTTCGTACAATATTCTTTCAAAGTGAGTGTGAGTCAACTCGTGTGACGAGTGTTTACCCGTGAGTGCAGTGTATCCTCGTTTTACGACGGACGTGACTTGTCCAGTTCTGAAAATGGCTGGTAAGAATTAATAAGTAATCCATCATTATTCTCAAATTCGTCCCCGAGATCATCATTAAAGTTGTCTACCATCTTTGAGTGTATTTCTAGAACTGATAAGGGGTATTTTCGTAACCTTTCTTGAGGGATAGAGGTGTCCCCATGCATGCTCTCCTGCACAGGCTTATCACAGGTACTCAAGTGTGACACCTAGTGATGCGTTGTTAGTTTTTTAAATTGAAGCATTTTAAACATCCTGTGCTGCTTCTCTCCAAATAATTGTATACTGACTCTTGAATTCTAAATTTTTTCAGCGCTGGGAATGGCAGTTGTCCTTCGGAGGCAATCCCTCCATTTAACCTCTTATCGCAGTTGCTTTGGGCTTGTCACTAAAATTTTTTACCCTCTTTTTACCTGTTTTCATTATTCTGGGAAATGAAGAAAAATTTAAATTCTGCTGTCGCCTTTTGAGTCTACGATTCAAATTCTTGCAGATTAATTGCCTACCTGCCTATAGTGTCCTCGTTTTGATGGAATTCTGAGGAAGCAACAGGTAGTAGAGTGAGGGGGAGGTTGCAGTTATTATGTAACTGCTGACACTTCTAAATTGGTTGCCAAGAAATGCAATCATTAGAATAATTTTCTAGATTGTCTTTGTCTCGTTAATAGCCGTTCATACTTCATGATGATTTTGAAATTGTATCTGAACTAACGTGGTCTTCAAGTACCTAGCTAATTTCAAGCATTTGGTACCTATATTCTCTTTTATTGCTCTGAATTGGCTGTCTTGTTGCACTTTGCTTCTCTGTTATCATCGGTCATAACTATCCTTCATTTCATTGGAGCCCACTGAATTGATGAGCCTATTTTTTAGTGGCTTTTAAGGTGATTCTAGGCAAAACTATTCCATATTTCAATCTGATGGATAGTACCGCTGGTTGCAAATTGGAAAAGTTGTGTTTTTGGCATTTTTAACTGAAGACAAATAAAAGTCGCAAAATTCAAGAATGTCAGCTCCTGCAGAATGTTTTTATGGATTTTTGGAGCCGAAAACTAGCTAAACTGGTTGAAAATTAAAGCTGTAAATTAAGAAATTCATTTCGCCGTAAGCTTAGTGAGTGCTCGTGATAATAATGTTTCTATCTGACTCCATCGCATTTGTTGTGGTATATGGCCGATGGGAATTTACGTTTTTCCTAATTACTGGCTTTATTTTTGAGTATTTCCGCTAGAAACTTTCAGGGTATCTTCCGGAAGAATGCTCGCAGGTGCTAACGTTCCCCAAATTTGTACTTTTGACGTAATATAGTCAATTTTAGCCAAAAGCGGTTGAATTTTTGAGCAGCGCGACAAGGTGACCATGGTTATAATCAACCCTGGAATCGTCATAGAGTTTGACCCTTTCTTTTCAACCATCTGATCCCTACCCTCAAGTAGATATTTTTGGTACATTTATCAGCACAACACAAAAAATGTGAAGCAAAGAGATTTTTGAGGGAAGACTTGTGCTCCAATTTGCTTGTTCTTTTATACTCTCAAAATTCTGAGCGCTCTGAATTTTTGGTTCTCCCTGAAAAATTCTACCGAATTTTAGTGATTGATGTTTTGAATGAAGAACCATGAAACTTTTTACATCGCATTCTTCAAAAGTTATTATCATTGGTTTTTTCAACCAGAGTAGGATGCTGCAGAACCACATTGCACACCCTCTTGTTTATTTGTTGAAAGCTGTCTACTTACTTACAGATTTTTATCAGTGCATCATTAGTTATATAATGGTAGATTAAAATGGTGTGCTTGAATGATCATATCACTGATGCAGCAAGGGGATTACAAGATTGTGGGACCTATCACATGAGCGTAGTTTTGAGTGTGTGTTCAAAAGTAAATAAAAAAAAGTACCTGCTGTCTTTTTATGAAATTGAGAAGTTCTGATGCAGAATTTCTGTCACCTCTCTTCTTGTTCCTACTTATCATATTTTAAATATCCCCTCAGTTTAATCCTTGCTAACATATTGTTTAGTGAGGTCAGATACTTTTACCAACGATCTGAGAAATCAAGGCTTTGAAATCAGTGATTCCAGACTCTGCTGCTATTTTTCTGGCCGTATTAATCAACGCTCTGCTGAAGTCTGAAAAGGTTTTGAGCGATTCAAAAATGTCAGAGCATCACTTGAAGGAGAAACATACAAGAAAGTTTCTTATAAAAAATGTTATTACTACACATAAGAATAAAAATACTGCTGGGCCCAAAATGGGTATGCATTGATGGGTATTTATAATATTTGGTGCAGTTTTAGTTCTACTGCAAGCTTTAGCAAGTTTATTGTTGTTGCAGGAACAGTTCTTAGTTGTGGCTTTTCAAAGGACTATCCGACTTTTTTGAAACATGTAAGCTTATCTCAGCTGTTTATTGAGTCGCTCAACTTGAAACATGGTGGTGGGGTCTGAAATCTCCTTTTGTTTTATAGTCTGTGATCTAATACAGGGTCGCTCAGAGAAAACTGCACGTCTTGGGCGAAAGTAAAAAATTAAAAGACTCCTTGACTACTTTCTTTTTTTTTCTTCTAATTTTTTAGCGCATTTTCTTTCTTTTTTGGAAGAAGACTCGTGAGAACTTAAATGCCCGTTGATGCCGGGGCGGAGGCTTAGGCTTAGGCTTAGGTATCTGATCGTAGAAAACAATTTTCTTACAGTTTTTAAATAAATGTGTATCGGCAACTAAGTTTATACTTATTGTTAAAATCTCAATTTGCCAGCAAGCTTCCGATTTTCAAATATTGAGGTGAGAGCTGGCTGAGACGGTGATAATGTGTCTAGGAAAGGTGGAAAAGAAAAGCGATTTTAGTCCAAAATTCCCCACAAAACTAATTTCCCGTTTCATCCGGAAATTTTTCTTTTTTTTCCTTCTTTTTTTCTTTTCTTTTTTCCCTCCTTGAACGTCCCAAGTTTTCCCTTGATAATTACCCTCTGAAGTAAATTCACCTCACTTTTTTCTTGATCAAATTATTGCACTTGATTGAGGAGTCTAATTTGCACCTCTGTGGATGTTGCTGTTCTCTTTTTCCTCTGCTGTTCCTCCCCGCTAGAGGTAGTTTCAGAAGTGTTGGCGCACCTAGACCGATAATCTTTGGAATTTTTCAACATTATTTATGATATTACTCAACGAAAATGAAAGAAAATGAGTTTGAGAGTTCACTTTTCAATAACGAACATTTTAAAAGCAAAACAATTTAGTCGTGGGTAAGTTTTGTTTTAATTTAAACGATCAAAAGTTGAAAATTCGCCAAAGATTATTGTTTAGGTGCGCCTACACTTCTGAAACGAGCTCTATTAAACTTTGTATCGTATAACTATTTACATGAATTTAGTGATCCCTTCCCACCACATGCTAATCACTACATTCATGTAAATAGTTAAGCTCTAGTAATTAGGGTTTATGCTGTCAAGAAGTCGCCTTTGTAATAAAAATTTAAAAAAAAAAAAAAAAAAAAAAAAAAAAAAAAAAAAAAATGTCTATTAATGTTTGAAAGATGGGGGGAAAAAATGTATCAAAATCTCTGAAAATGGCCGTATGTCCCCAAGACTCCGGCCTTATTCCTTGGGGTATCCGAGGACAAACCTTGAAAAAAAAGAAGGGATTAAGTAATGATCGACTCAGACCCAGACCCAGCTTCCTCATCTGAATTTAAACGAGCTCAAATCGAGGGATTCCTTGTGTCCTTTTTTCTGTAGCTATTTTATGTAAGTCCGGTTTTGCCGCGAACACACTCCAGATTGCAGGAGTACGGACGGTTGCGAAATGAAGGACATTTATTTGCACCCTCTAGAATGAGTCTTGGAATGGGGATATGTAGGTATGATGGGGATGTGTTTCGTTGCGAAAACACTTCTTCACTGAATTATTACAACAGCGCCTCCCGCTGTTGTCTCTCTTCCTGCTCTCAAGATCCTTGCAGGGTTGCCATGTGTCGAAAGCAAAAAAAAAAAAAAAAAAGAGCTTGGGAAGCCCTATTTTTTTATTCTCGTATCTTGAAGTTCTCGCAAAAATACATTTTTCAGTGCAATAACGCTCTTCGTTTTCGATTTATCGAAACTCGAAGTTTGATCTTGAGCTATTTTCAAAAATTCGTAGCCCCCCTTTAAATCGTTCAAATTAAAAAAATGTAACGTCATAAATGTTCTCCGAAACAAGAAACTTTTAGAATTATAAATGCGACGCCCCTCCCCCCCCCTCCCCCAAATTTGCCCATAAATGAATTTGGGGGTCAAAATATTTTCGATCCATTGAAAATTTTGGTAACACTGGTTTTTTCGGGTAGCTATCAAGATATCAAATGAAGGACTGTAAATCGTCGAAATTGTCTCTTAAACCGATGAGACGTCCTCCGAAGCCTCATAATTGACATTTATTTCCAATATTAGGTCCCATCTGCTGGTTGAATTTATCTTGGAAAATCGTCATATTTCAGGGTTTGTGTGTTGAATCTTAAGGCTTTACAGGGCTTCATGTCGATGTTATAGTGACTACTCTGACGATTTTCAGTCTATTATTGATAATTTGATAGTTTCCCGTAAAAACCGGCGTTGCCAAAATTTGCGAAAAACCGGAAAAAAATTTGAGAGCCCCAATTCATTTTTGGGTAAATTTTTGGGGGTCGTCGTTTTTGGTTTTTTTAGTGCTCTTGTTTAGGAGAGCATCTTTAACCCAAGGTTTTTTGAATTTGGGCTATTTATTTAAAAGGGGGCCACGAATTTTTGAGAATGGCATCATGATATCAAACTTCGAGCTTCGATGCATCGAGGAAGGAGAGCGATATTGACTTCCGATTTGTGCCGAACATTGTCTTTTTGTAAGTACTTTAAGGTGCGAGAGTAGAAAAATAGAGGTTCCGTAAGAATTTTTTTATTTTAGTGAGTATGCCCCCCCCTTCCTCGCGTCCCTCTGGGGCTGGATAAAAGGCGACCCCCCCCCCCCCCCCCCCCCCCCTCAAATGGGTCCTCCTCAACAATATCAGACAGGTGTCGATCCGTTTTTCAATATCTGCAGGCGTTGCTGAAAAAATAGCTGTGGAAACTTTTTTAAACACCCTGTATAACACGTACTTGCGTATCAGTAAAAGCTAAAGTTTTGGTAGTCAATACTGCAAGCGAAGCGCAGAAATTGGCTTTGATTACACGGAGATCACCGCGAATTGTCTCGAATTCACGACTGTCAAAACCTTTGCGTTTAATAGTACTTAATTGAACGCTTAACACTGACGGTTCTAGAAGCTGATTATCAAATAGTGAAGACGAGGTATGAAGTGAGCTTTATCAAATTTTTGATGATTTAATCTTCCAATTAGTCGATCAGGGAACAAAGTAATGTATCAGGGATCAACAAGATGAAGGAAAGTCATAATTTCTTGTTGCCAACGCATTGGGAAGCTCTTATACATAAAAACTATTAAAACTGGCTTCTAGAATGACGCATCAGGTGCTCAAATGCGACCGCTTGTTCGAGTGAAAGTTGCAGGCCTGCAGCGTGCTGCAACTGCACTTACCTATTCAATCCTTTTTCACGTATCGAAAGTTCACTATTTTACAAACTTAGCTCGTTTCAGACGAAATCGTACGGATTTTTAGCTATGTTACAGACTAATCATCTCCTCTGAATGGATACGCTCTTGTGGTGATTCGGCGCCACATCAGAACTATTGAAAGGCAATAAAAACTAAGGACCGTTCAATAATTTGTTTCGGAAACCAGTGAATAAACTTTGAGTTGTTCCAGGAAGGCGTTGCAAATTTACACTGCGCTCCATTAACCGGTCGAGCATCTTTCTCATCTCAATTCGCAACACCTTGTTTTAATGTGGTGCTTTCTACGCACGATCAGTTACCGGTGAAGCGCTCTCGGCGAGTTATTTGATTTGCGCGTCAGCGCGCATCTCTTTGAAACATCAACCTTATAGTATTCCTGGATACAATAATTGTCCAAATTTTTCCAAGTTATCTGAAGGCCTTCGTTCACGCTCAAAGGATTTTCTACGCTTTAACCGTTAACGGCATAGATATCCGATTGTCCGCCCCTAATGAATTGTGACAAGAGTCCCTAGACACAAACACGGGTTTTTTCTTATAATTGGACCTGTAATCGCGTGGATGGCATGCCATCCGACGTAAATTGACCTGCCGAGTTCGAATTTGGCCTTAGTTTCGATCGAAATATTCTAGATTTTCCACAATTTAAACTTTATCGCGAAAAATGTTTAAAAGTAGAATATGCGTAAAATCGAGACGAGTTAAGTAGAAAATTATATCATTTTTGACACCAGCGTCCCGAATACCATGGATTTGCATTATTTTAATGTAATTCACAAGAAAATTTATTAAAATACATTAAATTTTAGTTAAAAAGAACACTGATGTTTGGTGCTTTTTGCGGACAGTTATGTCGCTAAAGCGGCCTACTTCGCTCAAAGTAGGATCGTCAAATTGGCATCGGTGAGCTGAAATCCATTGGAAATAATTGAATTGCCAACCTGACATTTCTAAAATTCAAACATAACTTTAATCAAAACACCTCCTAAACGGGTTTATTTGCTATGTTGAATGTAGATTGGTGAACAGATGACACAACATCCATTGTCAAATAACTCTGCGGTTTGGAGGGCCGTCAAATGCACAGCTGTTTGACAACGTTTTAAGTCCGACAGTCAGCACACTCTTCTTCGCTACAAACTTCAAAGTTGAAATTTTCAAGTTTTAAAACGAAAAAAAGTGTATTAAACTGTGACGGGAGGGACGCTTGCCCTGGAATGACCCATAAAGTCACCCATGCATCTTGCATCGCGTGCATGCTTCACTTTTGGATTGAACTTGGCAGTGGCGCACCCAGGGGTTCTTTCGGGGGGGGGGGAGGCTAAGCAAGTCAAAGATTCTTGATCAATTTTTTTAACATCACAAAATTCAGAGTGCGGCGTTTATTTACAGCTCATTCCGGACATTTATTCTTGGTTTGGGGGCGAGGGGAAAGGCTTTAGCCCGATAACCCCCCCCCGGGTGCGCCACTGCCCCCTCGTGACCCCTGCTTCGATTCAGCTCGGCAAATGGAGTCGATCGCCTTCAAGGGTTTCCATATCTTTTGCAACTGTGGCTCTTTCACTCATTGCATTTCATGACTCATCATTTGGGCAAAAAGGCGATGTCTCCAAAACCCCCCGTGTGACCCCTCTATCGATTCAGCTTGGCAAATGGAGTTGATCGCCCCTAAGGGTTTCCATATCTTTTGAAACTGTGGCTTTTTCACTTATTGCATCTCATGACTCATCATATGGGCAAAAAGGCGATGTCTCCAAAACCCCCCTTGTGACCCCTCAATCGATTCAGCTTGGCAAATGGAGTCGGATCGCCTTCAAGGGTTTCCATATCTTTTGCAACTGCTCTTTCACTCATTACAACTCATGACTTATCATATGGGCAAAAAGGCGATGTCTCCAAAACCCCCCTTGTGACCCCTCTATCGATTCAGCTTGACAAATGGAGTCGATCGCCCTCGCCCTCAATGGTTTCCATATCTTTTGCACAGCGCCGGATTTACACATTTGCCGCCCATGGGCCATTTGACTATTTGCCGCCCCCATCCAAGCCCACGCCCGAAAGAAGGTCGGGGTCGCCCTCAGCTACAGGGGTGCAAAATTTTCCAAAACGCTGGGGGTTTCACGCGATTCGGGACTTTTTCCTCACAGGATTTTCGAAAAATTTCCTCACAAAAATTTGGGAAGTGATAACTTTTTTTTTTGTTTTCTTATTTTAACATTTAAACACTGGGTACGCAAATTTACCGATATTTTTGAAAATTTGAGACATTTTCTGTAAAAAAAACTTGTAGGTAGCCATAAAAAAAAAAATTGACAAATTTCTTCACTTTCACGCGATCCACATATTGCTCGATCGAGCAATTTTGCAACTCTGCCCAGCTGGGGAGGGTCTGGAGGTCCACCACCGGAAATTTTTGTAATTTTTACCTCTTAAAGGTGCAAAATTTTGTGATTTTTAGAGAAATTTCCCTATATTTTCACGCGATCCCCGGATTGCTCAATCGGGAAATTTTGCAACCCTGCCCAGCTAAGAGGGGGTCTGAGGGTTGATTCTGCTCATTTTACGAGACGAAATTTTTCGGCTGTGAAAACCACGTATACTTGACCAGGGCACGTCCTTGGATGTTCTAGAGCGTTTCTGTGAAAAACCACTTTTTCCGCAAAATTACGCACCAAAATATGTAACACCAAAGGGGGGACCCCGGGACCCTTGCTTACTTTGGGTCGATGTGAAAGGGGGACCCTTTGGTGTTTCGCGTAATTTTGTGAAAAAAGTGTTTTTTCGCGGAAACGCTCTGGAACATCCAGGGAAGTGCCCTGACCAAGTAAATCTGGTTATCACAGCCGAAAAATTAGTAAAAACTAGAAAAAACCGCAAATATTCCTCTTTCCCCCATAAGAGCCTGTGTAAAAGTTGGCAACCTAATCACATAACCTCAAACCCCGAGCTACGGTATGTTTAGATGGTATTGCTCCGAGTCGTCTCGCCCTATCTCTTTGCATGAGATAGAGTTGTTTATGTCGTCTATCTCGTGTCCTCTCGTACGAGATAGACAGGGAGAATCAGCCTACTGGAAATTTTCGTGATTTTTTCCTTCTTAAGGTGCAAAATTACGTGATATTTAGAGAGATTTCCCAATATTTTTACCCGAAATGACTTTGATTTTAGTGGTGATAACAATTCAGTTGTTTTCGGCAAGAAAATAATCAGCAACAAGCCTGAATTCAGATGAAACGCAAGGCTACGAAATGATGCGCCGGCCGCTGGCACCGTCACCGAGCCGCCCGCCCCGCGCCCTCAAGTGGCCACTGCAATTTAAACTTCTGAGTATTTGCATATTCTTTACTCGTCTACCATCGTGTCAGCTGTTCCAATTTCGAAGCTGCACTTGCGACAGCACCCATTTAAAAAAAAAAAAAAAAAAAAAAAAAAAAAATTGCCGTGAAAAAGGACGTGGCACAATCCTTATGGGAAATGGCCTACGGTCAAACTTAATAAATGTGGCATCATTTTTTTCGTCTCGTCGTCCTGATCAAAAAGTCTCACGGGCCCAAAAAATTATCATCGCCCGTTTTCGAGATAATCGAGCTTAAAGTTTGAACAAATCTCGGCACTCAGGGACGAATTCGCTCGGTAATTGAGCGTGCGTCTTACCCTGGAAGCGGCTTACCGCAAACTGGCGATGGCTGCCGCCGGCCGCCCCTTTTGCTCACACTCTGTCCGGAGAGCGTGTTGAAGCGTTTGGAGTGGGAGAAAAAGGGGCATCACCTCCGGACGGAGTGTGAGCAAAAGGAGCGGCAGCCATTGCCAGTTTGCGGCAAGCCGCTTCCAGGGTAGGACGCACGCACAATTGCCAAGCGAATTCGTCCTTGAGTGCCGAGATTTGCTCAAACTTTAAGCTCGATTATCTCGAAAACGGGCGATGATAATTTTTTGGGCCCGTGAGACTTTTTGATCAGGACGACGAGACGAAAAAAATGATGCCACATTTATTAAGTTTGACCGTAGGCCATTTCCCATAAGGATTGTGCCACGTCCTTTGCCGCCCCCAGAAATCTGCCGCCCTGGGCCACGGCCCATGTTGCCCGTGCCTAAATCCGGCGCTGCTTTTGCAACTGTGGCTCTTTCATTGCAACTCGTGACTCATCATATGGGCAATAAAGTGATGTCTCCAAAACCCCCCTTACTTGGACTTGTAGGCACTCCGCGGCGCGCGGCGTGCCTGTATCGTTTGTCAAATACAACCCGGCTTACATCCGCGTTTAGTTGCTAGAGTTCGTTTCAGAAGTGTAGGCGCAGCTTACCAATAATCTTTGGCAAATTTCCAATCTTCATTCGTTCAAATGAAAGAAAAAACTTGCCTGGAAGTTTGACCTTTTAATTTTAAAGCGTTCCTCAATAAGAATCCAACGCTGAAATTCACTTTTATTTGTTTTTATCATGTAATAAGAGAAATTGCGTTGGGAAATTCCGAAGATTATCGGTCCAGGTGCGCTCACACTTCTGAAACGATCTCTACCTAAAAATAAGTGCGAATCAATCGTGAAAGTTTCAATAGCGTGTAAACTTTCTTTGATTACCTAACGGCAAACGTCCGTGTTGCGATTTCGTTTTCGGTTCTGAAATGAAGGTAAAGATTCTTCTGTCGATCATTAAAATTCATGAATGGAGGTTAACTACGACCTGCCTAATTACTCATACAAAAATAAATTACTTTCGTCGGTCGATGCCATTCCTTCTCCCCATCTTCGTCGCTTCTTTTCTAGAACTGTGCCCATTTTTTATAAATGGGAACTCACACAAACACGAGAAGCGTGTTATTGGATTCACCTCTTGAGAATTATTAATTTACGGTCCAAAAATAAACAGAGGATATTGTAAAGGAGAAGTAGCCAGCATTTTTAGTGTGTAATTAAATCGCGTACTCCTGAAAGAAATTGGAAAAATCAGGAGGTTCACTCTGTGCATGAAGATGAACCTATGTGGCGGAGGGGGGTTGTGACGATAAACTCTAGCTGAGGGTGGCATCAGCTCATTTTTTTTCTCCCTCTTTTTCTTTTTTTCCCTCCAAAAGCTCAGAATTTAGGAAAGGTCTGCAAAAAAAAAAAAGAAAAAAAAAGTGTAAGGGTGGTGCTGTTGGTTTACTTTTTGCGTTTAGGTCGCAACTGGTGAGCTTTTCTCAGACCGAAGTCAGTTCATACAGGGTGTTTAAAAAGTCTGCAACCTCTCCTCCATTTTACGATAATTTATGCATTTTTATTTTCTTTTGTTTCCCAGATCATCCGTACAAAGCATATATCAAAACCGTTGAGGACGGTGGTAAAACTTTTAAATATTTTGACCTGCCTCAAATTGATAGCAGTTATGGTGAGTACTGTCTCTTTTTCTTGCTCTGGATTGCTAATCGCTACTTTCTGAGATAGCTTGGTTGATTTTTATATTTTATTGAAAACTTTGAAGCAACTTAGGTTAGACTCGTCAATTGAAGTTATATTTTTTGTATTGATCTGATTGATGTATAAATTATTTGTCTATCGGAAATAAAAAAAAATTGGTCTTCATTTGATAATGGGTCTATTGCGCACCTGTTTTACGATTTTACAGGCCTGCAGAATCTTCCACAACCTCTGTATTCTTTTGCAATCCCAATTTTTTTTTGCCGCACAAACTCTGTTTTGCCACACTTTTTGCAAAAAGGTTGCCACAAAACTTTGATTTTTGCCACAATTTGCCACAAAATTTCCTATTTTGTCTCACCAATCACGCGATCCGAAATTTCCGGATAGGGAATATTCTGCAGGCCTGCGATTTTATTTTCTTAAAGTGCTAGATGAATGAAACTTACTGTTTTTTCAGCGTAGGTCAATTCCGACCTTTTCTCGTTTACATGTCAAACTAGCAACTGGATAGCAAACCACTAGCACCTAAACCACCTAATGAAAAGTATTTTTCAGGCTACCTTCGAAACTTGAGTGGTTCTGTTTTTTTTTTTTCTCTTGTTCTCTGTCATTAAGTTTTTCTGTATCTCATGCAACAAAATTAATTTTTCAGAAAAACTGCCGTTTTCCATCCGAGTTTTGGTTGAATCTGCCGTGAGAAATTGCGATAACTTCCAAGTAACAACTGAAGATGTTAAAAATGCGTATGCATGGGCTGAAAAGCAAAAAGTTGAAGAAGGCGTTGAGTTTGCTTTCAAACCAGCTAGGGTCATTTTACAAGTAAGCTTTGTTATTTTTTTCTTTTTAAACCAGAGTTTTGCCTCAACCAAAGTAGATATAGACGTTTTGGAAAAAAAAATCCATTGTTGCAGTCATGTCTTCAATTAAGTAGTCAATCTTACTTCACCAGTGGCGCAGCGTGCATTTTGGCAATGATGTATTGTGTCCATTTAAATCCATGTAAAAGGTCGAATGCGAAGGTGTTCGCCGAACACCCAATAGTTCGATCTTTTTCATGGGTTTAAATGGACAGACTGCAATGTTGCCAAATTGCATGCTATGCCACTGAAATTTACCACGGTAAAGCATATATAGAGAGTTTTTGCCTCATTTCTGTCTCTAGACTTGAGTGAGAGCATTCAATTCTTCTTTGTGAAACATGATGGCGCAAATTTTATGCAAAGTAATTGTAAAAAATTAAAACCGCAATATTCCTTTCTTCTGGAAAATAGGCAAAGCTTTAACTCATGGATTAACAGTTTCACTCTTTCTTCATGAAGCCATAGGTGGTGCGTGTATGGGACTGTTGGGGCTATAGCCCTCACTTTTTGGAGGACTGCGGGACTAAAATTTTTTGACAAAGCAAAAAACTTGAAGCTGCAACTGAAAAGCAAAAAAAAAAGTGATCAATTTTTTTAGCCCCCCTACTTTTGGGCCCCACGCGCTACCCATGTGTGAAGCTTGTCTCCTAAGTACTACTTTAAACAAATAAGAACTGCGTCGGTGAAAAGAAAAGTTTAGTATAATTTACGCAGTTCCTGAGGGGGCAGGTCCTTTTGATTAATACTTTAGAAAAAAAAATGAAAGCCTTCAAAGCCATATTCTCAAAAAGTGACTAGTGGCGCTATCTGTGGTACCAGAATCTTACTTCAGATCGGTGAGAAATCACCTTAAATAACTGCATTGTTCAAAATTTTCGTAACTGTTTCAGGATTTCACTGGAGTACCAGCTGTGGTGGATTTTGCAGCCATGCGAGATGCTGTAAAGAGTTTGACTGGAGACCCTGAAAAAATCAACCCCATTTGTCCATCTGATCTCGTCATTGATCACTCCGTCCAAGTTGATTTTGTGCGGTCGTAAGTAAAATTCTGTAAAATTTTGTCAGTGAGCTCTGGGGTAATATTTAATGATTGATTTCTAGAAATCTAATCAGCAGGCCGGTTATGGCGGATCTTACTGCAATCGCTATTGAGTATCGCTACCATAACGAGTCGCTTTTTTTAAGTGCTTGTAATTCTCATGGGTAGTTTATCTTTCGAGTTGTCATTTTGATGGAAAGCCTTACATCTCTGTGGAAAGTCACCGATGTTTCCTGAGCTACGCGCACACATTGCAGGGATCAAAGGGCTTCTATCGAAATGCCTACTCGAAAGATAAACTCCACCCATAAGAGTACCATGACTCAATACGATAACGTTACGATTCTTCATAATCACCCTCCAGAGCTTTGTATTGTTGTCCACCTATCTGATATACGTATAGGTGGTCCACCTCGCAAAACGGTGTTTTGCAGGAAATAATTTTTCAGTTCAGGTGTTTATGTTAACTTTCAGCACGCAACTGTTGAACAGCATTTTTTTAAAGTTCATCCTTTAAAGTTCAAAGTTCAGATTTCTTGCCTCTAGAACATAAATGCCATTTCAATTTACATCTCTCAGTAGTTTTCTGCAGATTTTGTCAATCATACATGAAGAGTGCAATTCAGAGACTCAACAAAAAAACTTCCTTGAGATGGCCTTGGTTTGAGAATCCTTTGAGATTTTCCCATTTAAATTGTGTATAAGGAAGAGAGAGAAAGAACGATACTCATCAACAAATGAAGCGAGGCACTTTTCCAAGGTAGATCGTCAGCTCACTCTGGGTACTACCAGTCTAAAAAATATTTTCTTTCTATCCTTGTTTCCTAAGAAACTTTTTGAGACTTTCTCTTTTTCAAAGATTTTTCTTGTATTTTTATTTCAGTTCTGATGCTGCCGAGAAGAATGAACAATTAGAATTTGAAAGAAACAAAGAAAGATTCACGTTTCTCAAGGTAATAATTCCTCCCTAAGTTTTAAAGAATTTGAATAATTGCACCGATTTTCTTTTCTCTCTCTTTATTCCATCGGTAAAGTCTGGTTTTAATGGTGCCAGATTTTTCTATAATTTTCCAAATTTTACATCTCGTCAAATAGAAAAAATCAGATTATTATTAAAAAAAATAGCAACACTGCCTGGTTCTCGATAAGACACAATACCTTCTAATCTGTAGTTTTGTAATGCCTGTTTTTCCACTGACAAGAAGGTCAAACAAAAACCGTTCCCAGTGAGCGCACAAATCGACCTATCGGCATCTAGGATTTCAAAGGGCGCTGGTTGATTGATGTGCGAGCCTAATGATGAAGACCAGCAAAGAGGAGACATTGTAATCTGACTCCAGCTCTATGCTGTGCAGTGACGCAAAAAGTTGAACATTTCTCAACTCTGCTGTGTCTCATTGGGAACCAGGCTTCATAATGATGACCAGTGGCGGCTCGTGAAATGCGATATATCGATGTCCACTCCATTTAAAAATATGGGAAAGTATCGATTTCTCGGGGGTTCAATTGCACCCCCTGCTGATCGATACTTTTCTATTTTTTTAAATGGAGTCGACATCGATATATCGCATTGCACGAGCCGCCACTGATGATGACCAAATGTGTTCAATGTGTTTGCAGAATTCTTCTTGATAGCAAATTTGATCTAGTTTCTTTTGTAAAATTGTGATCGGAAAACAATGAGATCATTGAAAAGTTTCAAAATCTATTCTTAAAGTTTGATGAAACCCTCAAAAATTGGAAATGTTTTCATGGTGAAATAGAGGTACTGTGGTTGACAGAAGCATTCCTAGGAATTTTTTTTTCTCTCTCTCTCTTTGCCCAGTTAAACGCATGCGCAAAAAAGGACAAAGATAGGAGCTGAAATTATGTGAAAGATTCTCCCTATCCTTTTCTATCATATCTGTTTAAATGGGCAATGAGAGAAAAATACAGTTTTCTGAACACGCCTCTGCTGGTGGTAGTCCCATTTAATCCATCATTTTCCGGGTGTATCCTCGGGCGCATTATATCTAAGTTCCTCATTACTGATCCACTTTTATCCATTTCAACTCTTTCTTTTTCTCTTTTATGCTATGTCTCATTTTGTCCACTTCATTTTCAGTGGGGAGCGAAAGCTTTTCGTAATATGCTGATTGTACCTCCAGGATCAGGAATTGTCCATCAAATTAATCTGGAGCATCTAGCCCGTGTTGTATTTATGGAGGGTGACACTTTGTATCCAGACTCTGTCGTTGGCACTGACTCTCACACAACCATGATCAATGGTCTGGGGGTTGTCGGATGGGGTGTTGGAGGTAAAGACTTTTTTTACTACATCATTTTTCTCTTTAAATTCCTCTCAAAATTCAATGCATTCATTTCTGTCTTTTTAATGAATTCATCTAATAGTCTATCCTTTACATGGGTGGATACTGCAAATTGTTAGTCTCTCTCTCCACTAGGGCTGCGAACCGAAATGATTTTTAGAACCGGTTCCGGAACCGGTTTCGAATTTGAATAGATATGTATTCGGTTCCTATTCCGGTTCTGGGTTTCACTTCAATTTCACTTCTGTTTCGGTTTCGGTTCCAAAGTTAGAACCGAAATGGAACCGGAAAAGGCGACAATCATAATCTGACTTTGAGGGAAATGGAAAATTAAATAAAAATTAAATTAAATTTAAATGATTACAGAAAGAAAAAAACTGATTGTAAGTGCAATACCAAGTCAAAATTTAGGGAAATTAAGGGATGAATTTACCTTAAAGATTACTTGTTGCTCCTGATTATCAAAATATCATCGAGGGCTTGTGGTGTTAACGAGGATCGGAGAGGTGAAAGAATGAAAGAAAATTTGGAAAACAGCCTTTCCTCCGACTCTTGAGTACCTGGCGCAGCTTGCAGCTAGTGCCACTGTTGCCAGTTTGTAAAGGATAAAATTTGCGTGAGACTCGTCTTTAACTCTGATCCAGTACTGCATACTGCATACGTACTGGGCTTCGCGTGGAACCGTTAGGTGGTTAAACAGGTTCCAGAACTAGAATCGAAAAAAAAGTGTAATCAATTTCGGTACCGATGCCTTTTCAATCGGTTCTCAATTCCGGTTCTGGTTTTTACTTTTCAGTTTGCCCGATTCCAGTTCCGTTTCCGGAACCGTAAAAACTGCCGGTTCTTTTCGGTTTCGGTTCGCAGCCCTACTCTCCACCCATTTAAACCCATGCGTTGGAAAAGGACGTAGATAGGGGCAGGGGCTAAAGTCACTTGATGGCCCCTTTGCTATCCTTTTCTTACATACATGTTCAAATGAAAGGAGAGAAAGAAAGGCAAACTCCTGTAACTGCCTTTGATCATTTATTTTTCTTTTCTTTCTTGATAATGTGATCTAATGGTCTGTCAAAATTATATTTTCTCTAGGTATTGAAGCAGAGGCAGTTATGTTAGGACAAGCTATATCCATGCTACTACCAGAAGTTGTAGGCTATAAAATAACTGGAAAATTGAATCAGTATGCCACCTCCACAGATCTTGTTTTAACTATCACAAAAGTAAGTTTCAATCTGCAATCAGCCAAGCCTGGTGAATCAAGTTTACCATAATGTACTTTTTCTTCAACCTCTTAAGCACTATGTCCAAATATACCAAGGTGTGAAATCGTTTGTACTGTACGATTTGTGAGCAATGCTGCCACGAGTTAGTTAGACTGTAAATCAAAGAGCAGAGTGCAAATCTATCAGCAAAGAAGTGAACTTCATGTTTTATGCTCACTAGTTATCGACAGAGGGCTGGGCATCGGATCAGTCGTTTTTAGTCAAACGCACACTTCTCCTTGAGGGGGAGAAAAACCTGGCACTGAAACAAACCACCTATCTTGTTCTGCGAGCTGATCAGGGACTTCACAGTTAAACTGGTCGATAAAACTGAACATAAGTGACAATACTGGATGACCTATTTAGAAGTAGGCTGGAGCGGGAATCTTTCAAAAACCACTGTTCAGTTGCTTGTTATGGAAAGGTGTCTCCGGAGCAACCTATAGTATAGAATGAGCGACTGAACAGTGGGTTTCGAAATACTTCTGCCCCAAATCGGTGCATCATCTAATAACAACACTTGTATTTTGTTTTATCAATCTGTTCAACTTTGAAGTCCCCAATCTGCTAGCTGTAGACTTTCAAATTTTGTTTTTTTTATAGTTAAAATCACTGTTAGCTTTTAAAATACCCCCTGACGTTAGTTTTAAGTTTTTATGCGGAGAGGATAAATCTCTTGATGCCCTCCAGCTTTTTTCTTTGACCAAGCTTTTGCTTCAAAGTTAGCCAAATAAAAAAGGAGCAAAAAGAACAATCTGCTAACCAAAGCGTTTCATAAATTTCTTCCCTCTCCATCCAACTTTCGGACAAGGTTGACAAGGTTGAAGACAAAAAATAAATAAATAAACCTGGGGGTTGCAAGAATGTCAAATAAATTAGGTAACTGCAAAATGAAGGAAGTTGAAAATTAAAGAGACAACCTGCAAGTCCCCTCCTCTTTGCTTTGCACTTTAAAAATATTTTCTTCTGAGAATAATTTCACTCTCTCTTTTTTCTCTAGCATTTGAGACAGTTAGGAGTTGTCGGCAAATTTGTGGAATTTTTTGGTCCTGGAGTAGCAGAGCTATCCATTGCAGACCGAGCAACAATCAGTAACATGTGTCCAGAATATGGTGCCACTGTAGGATTTTTCCCTGTTGATGTAAATAGTTTAAACTACCTGCGACAAACAAGTAAGCGCAGTTTTTAACTCCATCCAGTAAACTCTCAATTTTCCCGATATCTTAGACCAGGGACCAAATAATGTTACGTCCTCACAGTCCCGCACGCAGGATGATCGGTGAGCACTTACGGGGGTTTAAACCACACGTAACCTTACGTAAGTACGCACCATCCAACGTCTTTCGGAGGACTGTCAAGCCGCAACATAATTTGGTCTAAGACTATTTGTGGTTTAAACTGTTCATAATTGACGTTTCTGAAAATTGAAGTTCCAAGAAAATATGTTTCATCTGCTTAAATCTGCATTTCTGCTAAAAAAAAAATTGATACGTATCGTTTGAAGCGCTTTCAAAAGCAAAGTAATGCAACCTACATATTCGGGTACACCTCTTGCGAAGTGTGGCAACACGGATTCATGGATGTTATTCAGCTCTCAAATTCAAACATGCATGCAATCATTTGAATATGTTTTTGCATCACACTTTTCATTGTTAGTTGGAAATTTTAAGAGAAAACTTGATCCTAATCTGATGAAATAATTTTTGCTGAACGGTTTATTTTCTTCGGAAAATCAAGGTACCTGGAAGATCAAAAAATGTAACACTCTAAGTGTGTATGGGTTTTTACCAGGAGCAGCTGACAAATTGAATGATGATCGGGGCATCTAAAGCAGAATTTGCCTAACTGGGTAGTACTCGGGATTCGTAAATGTTTTCAATTGTATTTTAACGTTCATCAGAGCAGATTTTTAACGAATCAAGTTTGTCCCCATGTCTATAATAATTAAATTAAAGAGTCACAATCCACTCTGATTACCGTTGAAATACGATTCAAAAAATGTATGAATCTTGAGTACTGGTACTCATAGTACTCAACTACTACCCCCTTTTCCCAACTCTGATCTAAAGTTCCCAAAAATCCTTGCTCGATGAAAAGGTTTGAACGGGTATAAAAGAGCCTTGCAGAGGTTTTTGTTCTCAGTGAAAGACCCGCACAAGAGCTGGGTTGACAGACAGATTCTATCCTTCCATCTAATCTATCTATCTATCTAAAGTTTTGCTGTGTTGTAACTCTTCTTAAAATTGTATGACTAATCTTCCAAATATTTTTTAATTTATTTTCTCTACTAGATCGTGGTGAAAGGAAAGTTAAATTGATTGAAGAATACTTAACTAAAGTTCACATGTTGCGTGATTTTAATAACCCTGATCAAGATCCCACCTTTAGCCAAGTTGTAACTTTAGATTTAGCAACTGTAGTGTCTTCTGTGAGTGGACCCAAACGGCCTCATGATCGTGTCTCGGTATCAGACATGAAACAAGATTTCATCAGCTGCCTCACGAATAAGGTAATTTTGTTTTTTTTTTAAATCATTTTGAGAAGTTGAAAATTCGACTCCACCTACCTAATTAAAAAAAACAGCAACCTAAAGAAGCTATTTATGTTTTTGCAGTATATCATGCTTGTCTTGATGGAACTCATAAATAGAGCCTTTTTAAGGCTTCCTGTCACGAATCATTGGAACTTTGTTCAACAAATAATCGACCTAATGTTTCTCTTTCATTTTGAGCACTGTAAGCTAGAGTTTGTTTTGGAAGTGTAGGCGCAGCTAGATCGGTAATCTTTGGCGAATTTTTAATTTTCATTCCTTCAAATCAAAATGAAACTTGCGTGCGACTTTAATTTGTGATTTTAAAGCGTTTATCAATGGAAAGCCAATGCTCAAAATTTGCATTTTCATTCCTTCTTATCATGTATTATGAGAAATAACACTGGTTAATTCCATAGATTATAGGTCTAGGTGCACCTACACTTCTGAAAGGACTTCTACAATGCACTCTGCAACTGAATGGATGAAGATGCTTTAATCTGTTTTATCCTTTCCCAGTGAGCCATAAAAAATGTTCTATTGTCATGATAGGGTGGAAATTATGTTTTTTTTACGGGGATCAATTAATTTTCTCTGATGCTTCAGTTGGAAGTTTCTGATTTTGTGTCCAAGCATCAAATTTTGTACTCAACTGACTAGAAGAGTGCAAAAGAGGAGTGTTGAGTCCGAAAGCTTATCCCTCTGCACTCTGATTGATCAGAAGTATTAAATTTTCATACCATAAGACTTCTTCCCATCAGTTTCTCCCATCTCCTATCAATAAAATTTGCTTCAAAATCAACACTGAGATGTGTTGTATCAAAATATGGTTATTTTATTCCGTATTTTGAGTGTCTCGAAATTTTCTTTCAACGGTTTTCTTTTTGGAAGGAAATTCGGTTTTTACTGTAGACAATATTCTACCTTTTTCTGATTCAGAAAGAAAAATACCAGAAAAATCTGACACCATGGAATGGATTAATTGCCTTTTGGATACGGACCAAATCTTATTCTTTGCAAAAAGTGTCCGGTTTTTACTGGAAATTTCTGTACTCCTGGGGTTCAATGGCAGTTGTTATAAATCATACAGAATGGGGCTCTTGCAAACTTTTGCTGCAGGGGATTGAAGAGGTGATTCTTGCATAAAAACCTGTAAAAATGACAATGAGTACACCAAAAAATCACGAAATTCCGTCTCAGAATCGGGCTTAATGGCGGAGAAACGCAGGTATCATGGGAGATTCCTATCTAAATCGAGACAAATCTCTGTGTTTCATCAGAGAAAGTGACAAATTAGACAGGAATCTCCCATGATACCTGCGTTGAACCACCATTACGAACTTGACGTTTTTGCAGCTATGTGCGTTTATTGCTGAATTTTAGACTTTGTCAGTGTGGTTTTTGTGATTTTCTCTGGTTTTTACATTAAATTGGACTAGGTATGCATTTGCCCCCAGCAAAAGTTTGCAAGAGCCCCATTGAAATTACCTGTCACATCAGGACCTCTCCACCATGGTGCTATTGTCATTTGATCGTTATTTTCCTTGTCCATGCAGCGATATTTACCCGGTGATGAAACATATAACATCGACCGAGGTATTTATCTCTGAGTGGAGTGTAGGATTTTATCTATCATGACTCCACCTGGAAAGTTTTGAATCCATGGCACTCTGTGATTTTCTGCAAGGCTGTTGGTAATCTTGATTGGGTCAGCGATGTTGTTCCTTGACTGAGGAGCGATATTTAACCGGTGATGAATTAATATCAAACATCTACCAGTCAATGACCGCTGCATAGTACAAAAGGATTTTTATTACTATTTTCTTCAAGATTCCGAGTTGTTGAAATGCTCCACACCATCAGAATCAGAGTCACGGATTGCGGTGCTGCAATATTTACTGTCAAAACCATAATTTGTGACTATGGGAGAACGTTTTCTTGGATATCGCCTGCTGAAAGGCAGTTGTAACTCCAGTGTTTTACCGCTCAGCAAGCAGCGATTCATATCCAGTGATGAAGTGTCTTCACATCCACTGAGATACAAACTGCTGCATGTTGGCAGTATCTTTAGAGTCTTCTTTGTTGTTTCCTCATGTTATGTCTATTGAATCGGGACGTAAAGAATGACTGACTACAGTATTAAAAGCACCACTCAACTAACATTAATGTCACTGATTTTTCATTTCTTTTTTCTTTAAAATATCACTTGGTCTAAACTACTCGATGATTTCGAAAAAGTTCTGGCATTTTATTCTGAATTACCTAATTTAAATTCAACCGAGTTACACCTTTGGCTCCATTATTTTTTTTTAATGGGTATGTTGCGAACTTTTGCTACATCAATATTACTCATTGTCTCTAATGTAAAATTCGGCGAAAAGAACGATGCGTACATTAAAAACTTTCAAAACCTACTCATTAACTCAGAAAATACCTTCCATTTCAAACAACCCGCGCTACACTAGACACTATATCACCAACTTATAACTACATAGATGGAACCATTGCGTTTTTGTAAACATGAACAGAACTTACAAACGTTGGAATGCTTCGTTCAGATGCGTACATTTCTTATATTATTTTGTAATCTTTGATAAACCGAAAAAACCAGACAGCAAATGCAGCCAATAGTTCATGTATTTAGAAGGGAATTATATCATTTTGTAGTTATGATGTTGTTTACTTATACATGGTGGTTCTGTCTATGTAGTAGTATACTGGTGCAAATAGTGTCTAGCGTAGCGCGGGCTGTTTGAAATTGAAGAGATTTTCTGAGTTAATGAGTGGATTTTGAACGTTTTGAATGTGCGAATCATTATTTTCGCCAAATTCTACGTAAGTATAAAGGCTCCATATTGTTGTAGCAAAAGTATGCAACAGACCCACTGCTAAAAGTTGAGTTCTTCCTTGCTCTCACAAGTTAATTGATATAATGCACACTGTTGCTGAAGCGTTATGGAAGGTCAATTCACAGGTAACACTTGAATATATCGTAAAAAGCATTAGAAAGTTCTGAAATCCTTTCACAAACTCAATTAGTGCTTTTAACAGAACTACAAGGTGGCGATCAACTGAGCAGATGACCACGGGAGTGTCCCATCTAATTACAGCTTTGTCTATGATTAATCACTTTTCTCAACATAGAAAGCTGCAATTAGATCAAGACCCGCTCATTTGACAGCCATCTTGTAATTCTGTCAAATGCATTTATTGAGTTTGTGAGTGAATTTTGGAATTTCTGGTGCTTTCAACGTCATTTTCAAGTGATTTTACAGAGAAATAATTCCTCCATATTGCTGTAGCAAAATTTTGTAACAGATGCATTAAATACTTGATACAAATTGAATATCATTGTTCCAAGTGTCTTTTTAATCGGTCCCTATTATTAGTTTGAACTTTTTTTTTTGAAGCTAGTGTGAAATATACTGCAACACTGAGATAACAGTCTTGTAAAATCCAAAGCAGTAGTACTCTGAGAAGCTTGACTCCTTGCCTATGCAGCGATATTTACCCGGTGATGACTCAAACATCTACCGCAGTATTTACCGCTGCGCAGAGAAAAGGATGTATCTATCATTGATCAGTCACTCCTCAATGTCATCTGATATAGTTTGAATGAATCGCAGCTGTTGAATTTCACCTTCGATGATCATTCCCTAACTTATGCAGCGATATCTACCCGGTGATGAAATAACGAACATCTACCGAGGTAACTACCGCGGCACAAGGTTAGGATTAAGAGTGTTTTTACGTAAACTGTTAATTCCTGGGTTTTTGGAAATACTGATATTTGAGGCTCTTTCGTTCTGAGCAGGATTAGTGGCTGTATTATATTTGATCACTTTAAGTTGTTTAAAAGTTAACGTATTCTTGAGTGAAAAAAGCTAAGGTGTCTGAGAAAGCTATTGACTTAAAGAATTAAAGGATTAAAAGCACTTGATTTAAAAAAAAAAAAAAAAAAAAACACCTAAAATATTAAAAGTTAGGAGATTAAAGTGAACTTTTCATTTAAACTAGATGTTTTTCAAATATTCATGGAGAAGAAAGTAATCCCAATAGTCGCAAGGATTTTTTTCCAATAAAAGCAAAAGTACCCAGAGGGGGAAAAAAGGAAAAATTAGTCTTACAAAAGTTCAAACTTCCAGAACTGAACTTTTCAGTCGTTGGTTCCAGGTTGTCACTCCATTCCTACAGGCAGCGATAAATACCCGGTGATGATAAAAAACACATCTACCGGAGCATTGATCACAGCCTGTCAAAATGGTCTCCTTTCGTTGTATTCAAGGTTTTGGTCAATTATCCATACAAAGTAAAGTTGCAACTCAGTTTGTAGTATTTTGATTGATTCTTCAAAATGTTTGTTTGAATCAAATCTTTTTGAACCTCAAGACACAAAATTATTGCTCTATGGATGATTACTCCTGCGGTCTGCCGCGATATCTACCCGGTGATGTGTACCAAAAATACATTACCGCAGTATTTACCGCGGCAGAAACTCAGGAAATGCCGATTTTAATATAATTATTTAAACTCCGCAGCACTTGTTCTCAGCGCCTTTTTTGTCGGAATATTCACGTCTCAAATGACGTGATGAAAATTGTTTACCATGGCACAGGCAGCGATATATACCCGGTGATGGGAATTAAAATGCATCTACCGGAATATATACCACGATCCGTAATACATGGCCTTCCGGCAGTGAGTCCTTGATTTAAGATTTTTATTTTCCAGGATGAGCAGCGATTATCCACCCGGTGATGAAAAGAACACATCTACCGGATTGCTAGCCGCTGTTCATCACCGAAAGTTTTGTTTCCTCCGAGTGTCGTACATGTAGAACAATTTCAAGTTTGAAGTGTTAAGAAATCAAGTGGGTCAATTTCAAGGAACTAAAAATTTGATTTCTTACACTTTTGAGATTTTAATAAAAACCACAGTCTGCCATTCAGCAATGATAAATTGAATGCTACTTCCCTGCAATACTACGAACTATTGTGGTTTAAAATCCCCTTCAAATCAAACGGAAATACCTTCTAATTTTAAATCTTTCCTCGTTTCTTGTGAGGTAGGGAATTACTTTTGCTATACCTTTAACGTTCTAAAATTGCTTGTATCAGTCTCTAAAAATTGGTGGGAGAAGGGGGAGGCCATCAACAAAAGTTGAATTATAATTTTGCATAAGTTTTCTATAGATCGGAGATGATTCTTATTGTTAAAACCGTCAAAGCAACCGCCCTAAAGAACTGTCCAAGTTTTTCTTAAGAACTACTGTAACACATTGTCACTAAAAACTAATTTACATACAAAAGTCAGTTATTTGCTAAAGTTTAGTATCCTATCTAAAATATTAATTAGCTTTTACATAGAACAAAAATAATCATTAAAGCTTGTAATTTTTTTTTTTTTTTTTACGAACAATATGTGATAGGAAGGACAAAGTTATTAGGACAGTGATTGCATTGTTCAACACACAAGATACCATTTAGCAATAATTTGTGTCGTGGATTGCATACCCTGTCCCTGTTTCCTTGTCCTCACTGGTATACTACGATTGCATACATATCCTTCTTTTCGTCAGGAAATTAGAAGCTTCGATTTAGAACTTAGAAAGAAAAGCTAAACTACGAAGCAAAATTGAAATATCTAGTCAAATCAGCATATAAAGCTGTACTATAAAAAATGTATCGTAGTTTCCTCTTTAGTAGAATAATACCTAATTCATACATAAGTATTCATAATTCCACAGAATTAAAATATGGACAAAATTACTTATCATTAGAATTATTGACATTGGAATTGAAAAGTTTCCAAAGTTAGCCATTTACAGGTCAGAAAATCACAGAAGCACAAGTTTTTTTTAAATCCTGAAGAATTTTTTAAAGAGTACAAAGTTTTGTCTCTGCCCTCGTCTCAAGCAGTAATTCATAAGAAAAACTGTTTTGTCCATAAAAAGTTTCTTCCTTGTGTATTATTAGAGGTACCTACAGCTGTTCAGGTTGCTCAATATGACATCCCCTAGTGAATTTTTGAGTAACGATGTCATATTGGGCAAACCATTAAGCTATCCAGTAACTTTTTATTGAAAACGGCAGTTTCTCTCATGAAATTTTTATTACCTTTACTGTATTAAATTCTAATGATGTGTACAACTGGCCCTTTTGAATATTCAAACATCGGGTGAGAAGCCGATCTTTTCAAAAAAGTCGAAGCGAGAATTTTCACTTCAGAGCTTCCGCCTCTTCTTTTGTCGCAGTACATTGTTGTTTATGATCAATAGAGCTAGAATTGTATGCAACTGTGATACAAGGTAGCAGCACCTGTACTTCTCAGCTACATGCAATCCCAGATCTATCGCAAATAATATCTTCCTTCTTGATTTGAGTACTTTGTTCTTCTTGGCTGTTGACAACAGTAATTCTTAGAAAATTCTATGTATACTTGAGTTGTATAAGTTTCAAGTCTCCTTCTAAACTTTCTCTCTACCTTCTTTTGAAAATTGTTCTCAGACCTGCCGTAATATGTATATTTAATGACATTTTTAAATTCACTGATGATTCCACCGGTTGACCAAAAGATTACACTGTTCCGTTCATTGTTTGATGGTACTGCAAAAAAATACTCTGATCTGAAATCTTTTCTCAACCAATATAGTTGTTGAAGACTTGATAAAACTTGCGGATATTTTGATTAAAATAAAGATTCCATCGTTTGAGAAAAGAGTACAGGTAAGAGTATTTTTGTGCTTTATAGCCAAACGCTGAGTTGAACTGTGTAATCTTTTGATCAACCGGTGGAATCATCAGAAAATTAAAAAATATCATCAAAATATACTCAAAATGGCAGCTCTGATTGTTCTTCCCTTTCCGTTAAACGTTTTATAAATTTCAGCCTTAAAATTTTTTCTGTGGCTTTCAAATACCACGCAGCAGTTTTGCAAGTACCTAGACCTAGACTCAGTTGCTGAAGGATGCGAAGAAGCAATAAGTAACTTAAAATGCTACCCCAGTGAAGGATGGATTTAAAACAAGTTGTATTTTGTCGCTGTTTCCATTCCCTCTCTGCAAGGAACCGTTTGTGTGATAATCTTTCAATTTCCATCATCACATCAACAGTTCCTTATAGAGCGAGAAATATTTGCCGGTGTCTTCATCCGATGATTACATTGCTTCATCTTGCGTTTTATTGTGTCCGGTTTCTATTACCCTCTGCATTACATTAGAAAGTCTTAAATGTCTTGCACTAGAAAGCAGTAGGACAAACTTCCTTTTTTGTTCTTATAATTAAATGAAACTATCTTTTGTTCAGCTATCGCAATGACAATTTCGATTAATTTTTTAATGTAAGTATGTTTTGTCTTATTTTAATTCTGTTTGCATGCTCAAAATGTGCTCACTTTGATTCTGTTCTTGGATCTCTATGACCTTTGTAGTTGTATAAACAGCGATTTCTGAAATTCTTCTATGGTACCTTTCCGTGTTTGATGGTCATCGCAGTTGGGCATCTCAGGAGATGGTCAACTGCGATGATCATCAAACACGGAAACTTGCCATCAAAGAAATCGCTGTTTATACGACTAAAAAGCTCACATTGGTCCAAAAACAGAATCAAAGTGAGCACATTTTGATCGTGCAAACCAAATAAATTTTTGACAAAAAAATATTTATGTCAAAGGCAAAGAGCAAGCCGCTTATTTACGATCAGAAAAAATTTAGATTAAGCGTAGTGGTGATGTACAAAATAATTATATCCAGATTTGACTTCGCTCATTCTAAAGCTAACAAGCTATCGATTGTGCTGATATCCACAGATTCAGTTTATGTTGATTAGTTCTTGACCTACGGTGTTTTAAATGAATCGTTTTTGAACACTGTATTCAATCGCTTTAAATGTTCATGAAAAGAGAACTAGTTGAGAAATTCTGAATCTGTGAATATCAGCATGATCGTTTGTTTGTTAGCTTCAGAATGAGTAAAATCAAATCTCAGTATAATTATTTTGTACATCACCATTACGGTGAATCTAAATTTGTCTGACAGTAAATAAGCAGCTTGCTCTTTGCCTGGGCATATAGGCAATTGCGCTGTGCCTGCGACATTTACATGAAAATATAATCAAAATCGTCATCATGATGGTACAGCAAAATGCAGTGATAATCTTTCAAAAAATGACTCAAAGAAAATCATTTAACTGCAAAATCAATTCTAACAATAACTGTCGGACCAAAGCTATAGTTTTTAGAAACGCAAATATCACAAATAAGTGCAAGAGTTGCCATAAAATTGTAATAAATCTGTCGTGTACTTTTTCAATAGCAATATGGCATATGGAACTAAATGTAAAATTCTACAAAAATAATGTTAAGCACATTATGAGCTTTCAACATTTACTGTTTTCAATTCGTATGCCCTTTTAAAGTCTGTTAATTCTACCAGCGATTGCAATTTCTAAAGTAAACAATGAAGAAACTACCGCAGTCAGTAATGAGTTCAGTCATTGTAAGCGCTGATTACATGATCAACAGCCGTGATTTGTTTTGGCATCAGTGATGCAGATGTTTTGTGCTATTTTGCTTAAAAATCAAATTACCGATTAAGAAAACAATTTTTCAGCAGAAATGACAATATCCTGATGATTCTGAGGTGATAAAATGGCTTTTATGGCTAATTTATAGCAGATTTGTACCAGATTTTTCTGCTGTCACTCAAAGTTGTTTGATGTCATTTTTGGGCACCACGATCTGAAGCTTGGCGGCTAAAAACGACAACAAACTACTTTTGGTGATAGCAGAAAAATACGGAAATCTGCTGTAAATTAGCTGTAAAAGCCATCTATCACCTCAGAATCATCAGGATATCGCTATTTCCGTTGAGAAGTCAGTTTTTCAATCGATATTTTGATTTTCAAGCAAACTAGCCTGAAACATTAGCATCACTGATGCCATAACAAATCACGGCTAATTTGATCTTCATATGAAACCACATCCATTGCAGACATTTCCTCTTGTTTCTAATAGAGTAAAATTTTACAGTCAATTTGAATTTGCTAGTGTAGGTAATAACTTATGATGACTAGACTCGGTGATGATTACAGCAGCAGCTTAGTTTTCTAACAAAAAAACATTTTAAAAGTGCCTATCAAACTGACAGATCTTTAAAAGGCATTTCTAACTTTTTTAGTGGATTTTGGAAGTTCCCAAATATATTATTGGTGTTTTTTAATTAAAATGTAAGAAAAATGCTGACTCAATATAAATGCAGCGAAAGTGTGCTACAGACCCGATTTGCTATTTTAATATTTATCTTGATTCCGCACAATGAAGAGCCTTATTTTGCTTTGCCACTGTAATGACAATTTTGATAATTTTTTTTACATAAATATGTTTTGTCGTACTTTAATTCTGTTTGCACGCTTAAAATGCTTCACTATAGATCTGTTCTTGGATGACTCTGAGCTTTTCAGTCGTTAAAACAGTAATTTTCAAAATTGTCCGATCGTAAATTTTGGTGTTAGATAGTCATTGTGGTTGGGAACCTCAAGAGATGGTAAACTCCGCAATGAGTATCAAGCACGGAAACTTTCGGTCGGAGAAATTAAAAAATTGATGTTTCAAAGACTAAAAAGCTCTTAGTTGTCCAAAAACAGCATTCGACAAAACATATTTTTGTAAAAAACCAATCAAAACTGTTATCACGATGGCAAAGCGAAATAAAGCTAAGGTGCTAGGTACACACTGTACAAGCAGTTGCTTAAGACCTGCGTAGATAGTTCGATGCAACCCGCATTACATGTAACCCAATCCTTTTTCGGTTACCAGTAAACAAAAGAAAAGGAAGAAAAGATTGCGTTGCTTTCACGTGTACTGTGGGTTGCATCGAATCATTGACGCAGGACTCATTCAGCTACTTGTACGATATGAATTAATATTTTGATCGAAAATCAATAACCTAAAATTTCAATGTGTCAATCGAAGTATGGGCAAAGAATCATTTCTACAACTAATTATTGGATTAAAATTTCGCTTAAAGTATTTATGTAAACATGAACATAGAACCATTATTATTGAGACTGAAACTTTGACGGTTTTAATGACGATTGTCAGCAAGAAGGGGTGCAGGTATACACATGGGATGCTAATTTTTACATTACTACTGAACGTACTTTTTGGCTGTAAGACCATTTCTTAGGACTAAATAAAAATATCTAATGTTGAGCAGGTTGATTATAAACATTGAAATTTTAATTGATTTCAGTCAATGGTCTGGTGCAGTATACCTTCAAAGGTGACATAATTTATTTCAATAAGGTTCTAAAAAAAACCGTCCAAGTTCCTCCATGAGGAGCCGATAAGTCTCCGGCTTTCAGCTCCTCATTGTAGACGTTGGAGAGTTAACATCAAAACCTTTGAAAAGAAATGACATCGCCCATAAAATTATATTGCTTCCGACCATCAACAGTATACGATTGCGATTGGATTTTCATAATCGACCTGCAGGGATATTTTCAACCATATTTAAGAGGGCAAAATTGATACCTCAAATTAGGGCCTGAGTGAACTCTCCCCCCCCCCACTCTTCTATAAACATTAGTATAGGTACTACACTTACTATTTTGGTAAATAGAGGGTTGTCAAAATCTTAAGCAGTTGCTGCAAGTGCAATTTGGCAGCAATGTTTTCCCTCCATATGACTCCATGTAAACAATCGAATGCTGGTAAATTGCTGCTTCACTATCAAATTTATTGTTTTACATAGAATCAAATGGAAGTTAACATTGTTGCCAAATTGCACGAGGTACCACTTATCGCCAAATACAAAGTGTACAAGCTAGCAACATTCGATACACAATTTTAGAGCCACAACTTCAACTAAGAATTTTGCTGATAGAAGGACATTTCTTAATCTTTACAGTTTCGAGAAAAATACATTTGAACTGTTTAAAGCCTTCTGTAAATACTCTCATGGAACCCTTAAAATTGTAATTTACCCTTGAAGCATACGTGGATCCAGAAATGTGGCAACCGTGCTTTCTTTCCATTTGAACCTATGAGAAACCATCGATTCTTAAGAAAGCCGTGGCCCTATACTATTCGATTGTTTTGCATGCATTTAAATGGGAAGAATGCACAGTTGCCACATTGCTGGATCTGCCTTTGCCTTGAAGACTAAACTAAAGAACCAAACTAACTAACCAAAGAAACTATTCTTTGAAAATATCAACAGATCACCATGACAAATTGAAATTCATTTTTCTCTTAACTGTAAAAATTGAGAATGTGCCTGTAACAAAGTTCTCCAGTACAAGAATGATTTCTGAAGAAATCAATTGTTGTGACTCAAAAGTTATGCT
The DNA here is from genome assembly GCA_011764245.1 of Trialeurodes vaporariorum. Lineage (NCBI taxonomy): Eukaryota > Metazoa > Arthropoda > Insecta > Hemiptera > Aleyrodidae > Trialeurodes > Trialeurodes vaporariorum. The sequence continues at coordinate 31,399,714 of VMOF01000002.1, read as the reverse complement.
TTCTATTTCTTTTCATTTTTTTTTGGTTAATGTTTCCTAATGTAGCCAGTTGTTTGTAGCTTATATTTGCAACAAAATTCATATTCAACCCTCTCAACTGAGGTAAAGGGAATTAGAGCAGAACGTGATCGAAAATGAGGGACAATAATACTGGGGAAAAGTTAAGAAAAATTGCTGTCAAGCAGTGTTGGGAAAAAATTTACTTTTGAACAATCATAAATAATTAAAACTAAAATTATTCACATTATTCTCACGTTATTCCTATCAGTAAATCAAAGTTTTAACGCTACCAGTCATCCATCTTCTGAAAGTTGGGTATACTGGTAGTGTTAAAACTTTGATTTACTAATTGGAATAACATGAGGATATAGTGTGAATAATTTTTGATAATTATTCTTGATTATTATTAAAAAGTTAATTTTTGCCCAATAACGCTGTCAAGCAGGTAATTCAGAGACTTCGAAAATTTCTTACCATGTCAGCGACGAGGATGCACTGTCAAAAATCACTAACAAATCGTAACTCAATTTCTCAACACACTGATAAAACACTTCCTTTTTGCATAACACTTTCGATAAATGTATTTTTTTAAACTGATCAAATAATAATTAATAAATAATTAATATAATAAATAATAATTGAACTCAAAATCGCAAAATTTAGTTATCACTTGATCTAGTAGAATGCTGCTTTGTAAATTTTTATGTTCAAAGAGAATTAGGAGTTAAAAAGCACTGTTTGCATGAGACGATTGGCACATTATACACACATCATAAACGGTCTAAGCACTTTTCAGTTTGTTTTTTTAATTTTTTTCCAGATTTCAGTTTCAACTGTTCTTCCAAAAAAAAAAAAATTAATGAACTAAGGAAACGGAAAAATAATAACTTTAATACTCGGACATTTAGCAAAAAATAATGAGGATTCTAAATTATTACTTTTAACGCTTTTAGCAAAAATTTCCAACAAAAACCGAGGGAACTCAGATAAAATTTCATAAGTCAAGTCTTTAAAAGAATAATTCGTATTTAACACTAAATAGTTTACACCTTTAATTAAAATTTTCGAAGCACTTCACAAAACGATGTTTCTTTTTAAAAGGAATTTAAGAAAATGATAAAATATTCGTCGCGTATTAATTCGTTAAAAGGGTATAATTAATTCTGGTGAGATAGAGAAATAAAATAGAAACCGCAAGAATGCGCACTTATGACTTGAAATTTTCTAACACTTAAAATCTCTAAATCGAACACTGGGGACTTGGATTTAATTAGACTAAAGTTATGTTTGCTGACAGGAGCCAGTGAATTCATCCCTGGTCAAACGCCAGGTCGGAACTAATGGTAATCCAAATCAGCACCTTGTATTTATGATCTCGTACTCAACCCTCACGTCTATGATCGACGGCCAATCAGGAGGCAGGACCTGCAACCACCGAGTAACCTGTCAGCGGAGAGGGTAGTGGCACCCCCACGTGACTGATTTCAGACCCTCCCACATCCCTCCATCCCCTTCGCTGCTCGTCTCTCATGGAAATCTCACCCCCTCCTCCGCTGACGTGCGTTTTCCCGAGAGTTGGAAGATCCTGTCTCCCTCTCTCTCTCCTTCTTTTTCCTCCTCTCTACCCCTTCTTGACTTTTCCCGTGCCAATTTTTAACCTTCGCGTTTTTCATTTTTTCCGATCATATGCAAATGGAATAGAAATATTCGCGAAAAGTAAAAAAAAAAAAAAAAAAAAATAATGCAACTTGTTTACAAAATTATCCAAAGGAGAATCAAGTTTCGTCTTTCTTTAAGGCGAGTGCATGGCTCGAGTTTCTATGATTACGGTAAACACGAATTTCTGGCCTTTTATTTATTTTCTAAACAAAAAACATGGTCCCCCAACGTGACAAAGTATACTCGTAAACACCGGATTTATGTCAATGTTCCAAAAGCAAAATTTACATCTTAATCGTTTTAAAACGGCGATCGTAAAATAATATAGATTCATTTTCATGAAAGAATGCAGGAATGTTAGTCACTGCTTCAGGACTGGTTGCCAGTAGCGTAGCGTGCAGCACGGCAACGTTGTATTTTGTCCATTTATAACCATGTAAAAGGTCGAATGCAAAGGTGTTCACCGAACACCCAACACTTTGATCTTTTTCATTGGTTTAAACGGAAGAACTGCCACGTTGCCAAATTGCACGATACGCCACTGCTGATTGCGTAAAACGTGCAGCAAGCATTTGGCCGAGAATTTTCAAAGTTACTAAAGCTTTAGTTTTCACAACATAATATTTTATTGTATATTGCCTCATTATTCTTTTAAGATTAAAAGCAATTATACGTTCAACAATTGTTGACTGTCCAAAAATGTATCGAAACTGCGCGCAGTGAATTCATTATAAATTAAACAAGGTTATCGATTTTTGAAAATTATTTTCGACCTGTTACAAACGCAGTGAAATCACTCGGAACAAAATTCTAGATGCAAATGTCCGAATATTTCGTCATGGGAGGGCTGCAGGCAGTGGCGCGGCGTCGGGTGCAATATTGCAACATCGTATTTTGTGCATTTTAACCTGTGGAAAAGGTCGAGCTACTGGGGTGCTCAGTGCTTTTCCTCGAATCGATATTTTACGTGTGTTTAAATAGATGGAATATAGACTTGTCAGCTTTCACACGACGCCACTGGTTGCAGGTCGTAACTACGTGTCTTTGATCTAGCCACTTCAACACCTCTTGGAGTCTTGGGGCCCCCTATACAGTATAAAAAAAAAATGAACACAGTCCACACAGGTTTGGGGGGGGGGGGGGGCTTGGGAACTGGGTCAAATCTAACACAAAAAGTGTGCAGACTTCACAAACAAATCCACGGTCTCCGCAAATTTTGTGGTAGATTTGATCATATTCCCATGCGCGTCTCTAACTTTTGTAACTATTTTCAATAACGTATTATTGGATTAGGTGATCAAATCCCCCATTACTAGAAGGGGTCGGGGGGGGGGGGGTCCAAGGGGTTTGGACCATTTAAGGAATATCTGATCCCCCCCCCCCCCTTGAAACCATAAGTTACCCTAAAAAAAAGGTCAATTTTTGCGTTTTCAGACAAATTTCACCAAATTAGTATCTTTCGACCCCCCCCCTCCTTGACAGTTTTTGGACCCCGGACCCCCCCCCCCCCCCTAGAAAAATTTCTGACTACGCCACTGTCGATGACGTTAGCGCGTGGTCGTGTGAACACATGGGAAGCCCCAGCAGGTCAAAATTGAGGTTTGGCCAATCAACGAGAAACAAATTATCAATATCCTCTATTATGAAAAGAGGCAAGTTTTAAGAAAGCTTTGGAAACTTTGAAGCCTCCTTCCGTATTTGATCGTGTGAAAATGTGAGCTTGAGTGCTCGAGTTTCGTCGAAATACGTCGGCGCGGGCGGGCGTTTGTTCAACGCGATAAAGCTCCTTCAATTTCTTGCTTATGCAAAAAGCGTACTTTAGAGCAGGAATATTTACCGTCGATCACGGCGCGTTATTGTTTTGGTTATTATGCTTTCACAACGTTAGCCGTCATTTCTCGATTCTTCGGAGTTGGGCAGATGGGGGTGATAATCCATTACACGATTAGCGAGTAATCGTAATCTTCGTTTTTCGGAGGCTTATTTTACGGTATTCAGGGCTGATTTTTTGTAAGTCACACATCATGCATTATCGATTACGCTCCTATCTGTCCAGCTCTGTTTTCCTTCACATTCTTCTGAGAATGGAGAGAGAGAGAGGAGTTATCCAATACTTCATTTCAAACAATATTTGACACTTTCTTTCGTATCGAGTTTTGATTGGGTCTCTGCAGTGCAATTCGTTCGAATAGTGGATCTGTCTTCCATAAGAAGTATCCACTGCACTATAAGTATTCCATTTTTGAACATTCTCATTTATAAAAACATTACAATATATTTTGCATCATTATATTTTGCACCTATGAAAGTGGCAGAAAGCCATTTATTTTGAAAGTTCACTAATATTCATGTTTTAAGCCGCAGAAAGTGGTTCATTCTTCGAGTTTTCCCATAACGAGGGGCGTTTTAATATTTTGAAAGGTGCAAGTTTTTACTTTCTCACACTGAGAGAAATCACTTCTTTAAAAACAAGGAAACACGTTTACTTGTGACAGTTTTTCTTGCGCGAAGTAAAGTTCCGATTGTATGAAGGAGAATAACTGTCACAAGGAATCTTTTACTTGTAGCAGCAGACATTTTCCTTGGGTTAAAGGAATTCCCCCTTTGTCAATATTTCACTGTGCAGTTTCTTTAACACAAATGATATACACCTTGGGTTAAAAAAAGAATTCTCTCAGTGCACGCTAACAAAGTTAGGTTAGGGTTTTTTTTTTTTTTTTTTTTTTTTTTTTTTTCCTCCCCTCCAAGAAAGTGATCACTTTGAAGGAATATTGGTCGAAGATTGAATTATTACTATTATTATTTATACATTTTGATTTAAAGTTAGTTCTATTCATTGGTCCGTTGGATTTTGATCCAGCTTTAGAAATCTGACCCTCTTCGAAAAAAAAGCCTTTTCTACAAAGACGACGGATGTTCTTGATCAAGAATCCAAGAAGAAAAATATGCTGGCCCACTCTCTAAGGAACTGTTGTTCCGATGAAGTTTTTTAAGTATCTCATCGCTGCGGTGGTTCCTTGCAGAGAGGCCTCAGCAGACATCAACGCTAAAGGCTAGTTCAGGACCGCCGCGCCGTCCTCGCAAAATGTGCTTTAAAGCTCAGTTCTTTAAATATGATAGATTGGAGTTATACGCCCCTTTTTTAGTTTAATTGTTCGTTTTTCTAGCTATTTTTTCTCATCTGATAACCTGCTCAATTTTTTGCTTTTTATAAAATCTCGAATTTCTTTCGTACCTAGGTTGATATTTTGGTGGAACATAAATTAAAATTACACATATTAAACTTTTTCGTAACTAATCACGACTATAAAGAATACAAAGCTATTCTATCATGATTACAGAAATAGTTATTTTCAAAAACGCCGAGCCTTTGACTATTTTTAAAATCTTAACCGAGGATTTCTTCAGCGTAACTGAAAAAAATTAGATAATTTGGAACGAACACGCCTTTCATTTGTCCTTCCTCTAATTCTTGCGATTCGGCCTTTTCAAATGTTTAGAGTTTAGACGTAACTTTGAAAAATAGACAGAAATAGGGTTAACATTTGAAAAAAATCAGCTATATCTTTGGTTGTTTAGAATGAAGGTTATTTTTTTTTTTTTTTTAAATCTACCATTTTTAGTAATTTAAATCGATCCGCTACTGTGCTTCCGTTAAGAGTTAAATTCATTTTTCATGCACACCTTTTATCAGCGGCGGCGTGTGCAATCTGGCAACGTAGCATTTTGTCCATTTTAATCCGTGTAAAATATCGATTTGAGGGAGTGCACTGTGCACTCTCATAATATTTCGACCTTTTCCATGACTTCAAATGGACTAAATGCAACTTTGCCAGATTTCACGCTCTATGGTTCGGTTAAATCCTGGAGTCAAGAGAAAGAAGTCATCCCGAAAACAAAAATTGTGCCATCAACTCTTTAAGGAACAACTGATGTGAGTGGTGTTGTTTTAATATTCCATCGCAGCAAGGGTTCCTCTCAGAGAGGCTGGCTTTCAAAGTAAACGCAAGCAAGTACCAACTTTCTATGTTTGAAGCTGATCAGTCAATGAACATTTTTACCCATCGGAATCAGTTTTTTATGCAATGTGCCTTTTGGACAAAAAAAAAAAAAACAAAAACAAAAAAAGGAAGAAAACAACCATTTTAAAATTCCTTCAAAATATCCATAGATTAATTCAGGTTAAGTTCGTTTCAGATGTGGAGGCAAGCAAGGTCGACCACTTTAATATTGGTATATTACAGTGGCGGAGCGTGCAATTTGGCAACTTTGCATTGCGTCCATTTAAACCCACGGAAAAGATCGAACTATTGGGTGCTCGGTGCACACCTTTGCTTCCGACCTTTTACCTGAGTTTAAACGGACTCAATACAACGTTGCCAAATTGCACGCTACGCCACTGCTTTGGCATATTACCATTGGTATATTACCAAACAGCAAGGGAAGGTTTATTTGTTTTTCATGTAGAAACATTTTTTAGCAGGCAGGAACGCTTGGTGGCCGAACCGACGAAGTACTTACCCATGCTAAAAAAGTGTGTAGGGTAAAACTAAATGAGAAAAGACAAAAAAAAAAAAAAACCGTGGGACGGCCGGTTCCTAAAATAATGTTACGTCCTCACAGTCCCGCACGTAAGATGAACGGTAGCCCTTTACAGGGAGTTAAAACCCTACGCAACTACACTTAAAGTATGCCCCGTCCAACGTCTTTCAGGGGACCAATGACCTTCAAGCCGCAACATTATTTGGTCCCAGGTCCAGTTTAAAGTACTGACCTAAAGGTCGTTTTAGCAGTGGATGTGGAGCTCAAACAATACTCTTCGAGACATTTTCAATCTTTCAAATCAAAACAAAACTTGCCTGATACTTTGGCTTCGTGATTTTAAAGCGATCTCTAATGAAAAGCAAGAGCTGTCAAACATTAATCTCCATTCAATTCTATCGTGCATGCAATGTGAAGAATAACGTTAGGAAAAGTCCAAAGATTATCGGTGAGCTCTGCATTTACTTCTGAAACGAACTCTATACCAGACAGGAATATAGGAATAATAGGTGACCTCAAAATTGAAGCTCAAAGTACACTTCTCCGTCTTATGCGGGTCAAATTGAGAGTGCCCAACCATCCAAGTTTTCACGCGTCAGTATTTATTGTTCCTTTCCCCCTTTTTTCTATACTTATTGTTAGCTGCAGTGGCGCACTGAGAACATTAGTTTGGTGGGGGTTTCACCGCAAATTTTCCATTTTCTGAGGCCTGGGGGGGGGGGATTTGAAAGAAATTTTGGCCGAAGATGACCTTTTTTAGGGCAAAATCTTGATGCTTAGGGGGGGTTTTGACCCTAAAACCACCCTCTTCGGTGAGCCACTGCTTAGCTGTTATTAAACCGCTCTCGTCCAAAAACTCGAAGAATTAACCAAACTAGTGTCTCAAAGAGTACCTCCACCTGCGAATTTAAAAGCGCGAATTGACTGCTTGGGTCAGTGGGCTTCTTTTTCGTCGTTACATTGAACTCGATCTATCGACATCAAAGCAACTCATTGGCTCAATAATTTTATTTGTGCTTTTAAATTCACAGGTGAAGAGACCCCTTTTTGGGCACTCCCTTTTTCCAGCATTCATTTTCATTGTAGTCATTAATAGAGCGGTTTCTAGAATAAATGCCGATGAAACATCAGATGTACTCTTCCGAAAAAAAAATCAGCCTTGCTATCACATTAAGATGCCTGCGGAAGAGCTCATCTGATGTTTGATGTTTTATCGGGATCTTCTTTTGGAAATGCGGAAACCAAACCAAACTATTTAAACTATTCTCTGATTTTGACTTTCACCGAATGTATGATTGATGATGTTATGGTGGTTTTGCCGCCGAATAATGTTTAGCCCATCAAATGCCTCCATTCGTTAGGATGTGTTCGGAGACCTTAAAATGACTGCTTTTTAAACTTCGCTTTTAAGATTTCATCCATCGAATGCTGTATTTTGTTTTGACCTTATCAATTGATGGCTGGTGACAAAAAACAGCATAGACCATCCATGCTATTTTGTAAATGATAAATCCGCGTGTTTCTTAATGTGATTCCAATCGAAACTTTTCCTGATTTCAATCCAACGTGGCGCCACTAGTCACTTTAGGGGAAATTTGTATTTTTGGCATTTTTAATTGGAAACAAAGAAAAAACGCAAAATTCAAAAACGTCTGCTCTTGTGTAGTTTTTTAGGGATCCCCCCCCCCCCCTCAAAATGAACCAAATTGGTTGAGAATTAAAAGCCGTAATATTGGAAATGAATATCGCCGTAAGCCTAGTTAGTGCGAGTGAGAGCGAGTGAGACCACACTCATCTGCCTCACTCGCACTCATTGGGGCTTTTGGAAATTAATATTTTCCAATTCTCGGCTTCATTTTTTATTGTTTCAGCTTGTCATTTTCAGGGGATATTCCTGGAGAATCCTTGCAAGTGTCGATGTCCCTAATATGTGTTGTTTTTGCGTTTATTTATCAATTTTAGCCAAAAACTTTCGAATTTTTAAGCAGTGCGACGTTGTGCTTATGGCTAGAACCAATCGAACCTGGAATCACCTCAGTAAAACTGTAGTTTTTTGTAACAAAGAAAATTGACAGAAAAAACGAACCAGCGACAATACTTGAACAGTAAATAAAACAGGAACGGGTAAAATGCTGGAATACAACCTAAATTGGCGAGGACGTTTCGGCTCAAATCGCAGCCACTTTCATCTCAAAAATAATAAAATTAACCCATTATAACCCACTGGTATATAAATATACCACGATTTCGCCTTCATTTAAAAATGCCGCAAAAATCGAGTCTTGCTCATATCAATGTTTCTGTGGTGAAAGACCACTCTCAAGGGTATACTCGATAGTGCTCTGTAGTTGTATGGTCCATAATACTTCTTATCAGCTGTTTTTAAACATTCAAACATAACCTAAATTTCGAAATTCAGGAAATCGTGACTTTCCTGTAAGTAATCATACATAAGTAACTTTAAATGTTTTTTTTAAAAAAGCGGTTGCTTACGTCTCAAAGAGGAAGATATAAGCTTCAATTTGAGACATCGTGCAAGTTTTTTTGTTCACTCATGCTTTCACAATTCATTATTGAAATTTTGGGGTATATTTATAGACCAGTGGGCACATTGCATAGCAAAACGGTTTTGGTTGTTTTTGAATTTCTTATGTATTTCAAAGTCTTTCATTGATAATTTAGAGGTAAACTAAGGCAAGGTATGAAATTATATGGCTATTCTAAGTAAAGTAAGTGTCCAAACGTTAGTGGAACGGTGGGGGGGGGGGGGGGGGGAGGCTACCTTTTATTCAAAGTAAGCTTCAAAAACTATATTGAAATTTGTCTATGTTAGATTCTCACCTATTTATTTTCAACCATTAGTACCTATGTATTCAGGTCATTCATGTCTCAGTGCAACTTGGGTAGATTCTGTTGGGGGGGGGGGGGGGTGTGGAGGAGGAAGGGATGGAGGTGACATAATTGAGGGGGACAAAAGATGACTTTTCTGCCATTTTTTCCCCAAAAATTTACTCTTAGATTTTTTTTGCTACCCCCCCCCCCCCACCGCATCAATTTATTTACTAGATTTATTTAGGATGTGCTCCACTAACGGTGGTGGCCCTTCTTTTCTTGGGCTGTTGATCAAGCCTGTGGCCAGCGATGGCTGCTCTATCGAAAATTAGGAAATAAAATTCCTCTCCTGAAGTTTCGCCGGCAGCTAACTCTTGAAATTTTGCATACCCACAAGCGAGGAAAGACTCCGCTCTGTACATCTTCAAAATTTGAATGAATTTAATCTCAAAAGGTTCTTCATAGTTTTTTTTAGAATATAAGCAAGCGCATTAGTCAACTTATTTACTTAGTATGTAAGCTAGCACGGTTTTCACCGCTCATTTTTTGACAAATAAAATATAAAAAATCAAACAAAGAAACAAGTAACTTATTTTGAAAATATTACATCCTAAATAAATCTAGTAAAGAAACTGATGCGGTTGAGGGGGGGGGGGGGGGGGGGGTCGCAAAAAAAAAAAAAAATCTAAGAGTAAATTATTGGAGAAAAAAAATTGGCAAAAAAGTCATATTTTGTCCCCCTCAATAATGCCACCTCCATCCATTCCTCCTCCTCCACCCTCCACCCCCCTCAACAGAATCTACCCACGTTGCACTGAGACATGAATGACCTGAATACATAGGTACTAATGGTTGAAAATAAATAGGTGAGAATCTAACATAGACAAATTTCAATGTAATTTTTGAAGCTTACTTTGAATAAAAGGTAGCCCCCCCCCCTTCACCGCTCCGCTAATTTTTTTTGTAAACCATAGTACACTAAAGTGCTCAAGATATAGTAATTCGTAATTCATCGCTGTATACATCAAAGAAAAAGAAATAACTTGTCAAAGATAGCTCAATGCTTGAAAAAGGTCAAAATACGTTTTGCTATGTAATGTGCCCACTGGTATATAAATATACCATGCTCTCCTGGCCCCCCTAATTGAGATAGAGGGCTGAAATTTTTTTTGGTACATCAGATTGACCTAATGACTAAGTATTGCGAAAATTTTCAAAATCTGACAAGGATTTCTATGCTTGGGTATTAATGGGTTAAATTAAAGAAACAAATTTCATGAGGCGGAGAGAGCCACCACTCACAACCCATAAACACAGGAAACGTCCTCGCCAATTTAGGTTATAAAAAATCCGTTCCTGTTTTATTTATTGTTTTATGTAACTTTCCGTTCCTTGCATTCAGTTAATCAAATGATTTTCGAACAAAATACGGCCGGAACTTCGTACACGCGAATGGGGCTCTTGAAAACTTTTGCCGTAGGGGATTGAGTTGATTCTTGCATAAAAACCTGTAAAAATGAAGATGAGTGCACTAAAAAATCACGAAATTCACTCTCACAATCAGAATCGGGCTTAATGGCGGAGAGACGCAGGTATCATGGGAGATTCCTATCTAAATTGAGACATATCTCTGTGTTTCCGTAGAGATAGTGACATAATAGACAGGAATCCTCCATGATACCTGCGCCGAACCGCCATTTCCATCTTGCCGTTTTAGCAGTTTTGTGAGTTTATTATTGAATTTTAGACTTTCTTAGTGTGATTTTTGTGATTTTTGCTGGTCTTTACATCAGACTGGACTATTTATTTGCTTATAGCAAAAGTTTGCAAGAGCCCCATTTTTGATTTTGAAAACTTAACATCGTCATTTTGTTTTGACTCCTGATGCCCGGTGGAGCTTAGTTGAGGGTGGAATTTCCTCTTTGCTCGTCATCATCGCAATCAGGGGTGATTTAAAGGCGAGACTCATTATGAAGATCGTCAAGGCGAGGTATTCAATGGAGCTGGGAATATTAAGGATCCAAAATCTGCTTGTACCGCCGCGCCCGCCCGCCCGCTTGGGGAAGCACGTCGCGTCACACGAATCTTGATTCCCGACCGCATGAATAGCGCGCGTTGCATTCTCGTAGGGAAATTTTCTCAACCGCGCACCGGTCAATCCAGGCCAAATCTCCTTTGCATTGCTTATTGTTCGTCGATTGGTGGGATTCCACGCTCCTCACCCCGCGAGTAATCGATATTTATCGATGGGGGCTCATCATTTCCGCTCAAAAACCTCGATTCGCATTTCCGCACAATTATTTTTTTTTTCACATTATGGCAACGCTGCGGAAAGATTAACTTAAATTTTATACGTGACATTGAAAAATGGCGTAAAATGTAGGGAAATAGAAGGACTCGCCTGTGATAATAGAAAAGTTTCTCGAGCAGTAATGTATCGGTATATAAACGTCAGATTTGTTAACCCTTTACATCCGGCACTATTACAAACCCTACTCACAAATTCTTTATCAATCTCCAAAAAATAGAATGAACTTTTTTCGTTTAGTTTGATGTGCATACTTATCTAGTGATTTTTTTAAAATTACTCATAAAATCATGTCAATTTGGTGGTACAAATGTGTACCGCCAGGATACAAAGGGTTAAGTAACCGTACGTGTACCGAGCATTGGCGGATACAGGGGGGGGGGCGAAGGGGGCGATCGCCCCCCCCCCCCCCGTTCAGCTCAACAGGTGGGAAAAGAGGGGAGAGGAAGGGGAAAAGCAAGAGCGAAAGCAAGAAAAGGGGGTAATTTAGGAGCGAAAATCCCAAAATCGCCCCCCCCCCGTTCGCGAGGGCTGGATCCGCCACTGGTACCGAGCGTGAGTGGCGCTGATAAGCTCTGCCTCTAACTTACGCTAGGGTTTTCTTTTTTGATGAACGTCATTTCGGGCAACAGATTTAATTTTCAAGGATACAATTAAGGGTCTGTGCATCTCAGATTTTCTGGATTGCTTAATGAATATTCGGGTGTTGGAGGGAGGGTATTAAAAGAAGAAATGTGATTTTTTATCTCACCCGAACTGTTTGTTCGGCAACGTGAACGTGACATTGATGCAGTAACCGAATCTTGAAATATACTATTTTAGTAGAGCGATACATTGCATCGATTGCCGTTGGAGGACCTCTGATTCCAAACAAACTTTGATTCAATGTATTTTCCCCGCACAAGCGCATTTTTGAACGTAAATTCAGGCTATTAAACTAAACAATTTTACCATGCAACTTTTTATGCGATTATGAAGTCTTCGTCCTCGAAAATGATCATAATTTTGCCTGGGGTTCCACGACAAAGACTGCCGAATTCAACAAGATATTACAGATTGAGCAATGCATTTGTAGGATGGAATCACCCAAATACTACTGTTGTTGTGGAATGGGTGTGAATCGAGCGAGAATTGGGGTGATTCCAACCTCCAGTAGCATCGTTTAATCTGTATTAATATCATGTTGATTTCGGCAGTTTTATCCGTGAAACCAGATATAGTTAAGCTTTTTTGAGGACGTAAATTCATAATCGCAAAATCTCAGGACTATCTACCAAAAATTAGCCTGTGCCTACTTTTTCCTGAAATATGGGTGGTATCTGATTTAATGTGCCTTTGCTACATTAGAACCGTAGGTCGAGGTAGTTCCAGAAGTGTAGGCGCACCTAGACCGATAATCTTTGGAATTTGTCAACATTATTTCTGATATTACTCTTTGGAAATGAGTGAAAATAAAATCGAGTGTTCACTTTTCAATGAAGAACATTTTAAAAGCAAAAGGAAGAAAGTCAGAGGCAAGTTCGGTTTTGATTTGAAGGAACTAAAGTTGAAAATTCGACAAAGATTATAGTTTAGGTGCGCCTACAACTTCTGAAACGATCTCTGTACGAGCTCCAGAAGTTGCCTCTTCGGGGGATTATTGTTTTGAAAGAAGCTGTTTTTTTTTTTTTTTTTTTTTTTTTTTTTTTTTTTTTTTTTTTTTTTTTTTTTTTTATTATTTTCTAAAAAAAAAGAAAAACAACCTGCCCTTCCTTCAAAGACCTTTTGAATAATTCTGGCGATGTAGCTTTCGATGAGGATTGCCCTTTGATATTTTCGAGTCACTTTCTGATTGCATTCAATTTCAATTTCTTGATTTGTCGGCTGATTTTTTATGTCTCATCGATACCCTTCATCCCTGATCAACGAGCTATACATTTATCTAGAGTGGCAGTTTAATGGGTCACCTGCGTAACAACCTTGCAGGATTTTTAGGTTAGGTTTAAGCGAAAAGCGAGTAATTTTTTTCATTTATTTTCATGTATTTTGAAGCAACGAACATGTTTCTATTCCGCGTGCGCCATCGTCGCCGACCGTCGTCGTCGCTCATCAAAATGCATGGGAATAAATGGACAAATAAATTACTCGCTTAAACCTAACCTAAAAACCCCCTACGGTGGTTACGCGGGTGACCCATCATTAAACTGCCACTCTAGATAAATGTTTAGCTCGTTGTCCCTGCCGGAAAAGCAGAGGGGACGTTTTGAGAGCCCAGCGCCTTGTCAGCGATTAAAAGCCCACCAAAAAGACAAGTCTGTTTTCTTATTTAAAATTAAAGTGGCGGTGCCTCGGAAGAGCAAGAGGGTCCGGGTGACCCCCCCCCCCCTCATCACTAGTCACCTTCCTCAATTTTCGGGGGGCCCTCGAAATGCATCTTTCCCCGTGGCCCTCAGAGGTGTAGCTACGGCCCTGGTCCCTGATGTTGTGAAAGAAAGAAAACACCAAATACACGGCTCTTACACTTTCAGTTACACTTTGTACTCTGATTTGAGGTGACTTCACAGTGCATGCGCTTCATAACAGGCGCCTTCTATACTCGCATTAACAATGCGCCTAGATATCTCGAACAATGTATTTTGAATTTTGAACCATAACAACCTCCTCGCCTCTCAGCTCAAAGGATTTTCGCCCCTTTAGAATGAACGCTGTCTCTGCTAGGGTGGCGCTTGTCGCCTCGAGGCATCTTACCTGCGATTCCTGTGCATTCCTGCACTCTCTCTCTAACCACAACCTTCTATCGCGAAAAAGGGTTGTGTGTACTCAATACTCATGTTTACAACACCTACCCGGAGTCGTAGACAGCCTCACAAAAGATGGACCGTCTGCCTGAAACCGCGTATTTTGACCCCTTTGCGGATTTTGAACTCTTGTTATGCGCGGCCAGCGTAGCGGATTTACCTGGGAAACCACTTGTTTTTATATAGAAAAAGTTGCAAGCAGTGTTGCAAAATTTGGCTGGAATTAGATGTGGGAAAAGTGGGGAAAATACTTACTGTGACACTCTTGCAAACTTTTGCTATAAGCAAATAAATAGTCCAATCTGATGTATAAAGACCAGCGGAAATCACGAAAATTTCAATAAGAAAGTCTAAAATTCAGTAATAAATTCACATAACTGCTATAACGGTAAGATCGTAGTGGCAGTTCAACGCAGGTATCGTGGGAGATTCCTGCCTATTATGTCACTTTCTCTACGGAAACACAGAGATATGTCTCAATTCAGATAGGAATCTCCCATGATACCTGCGTTGAACCGTCACTAAGCCCGATTCTGAGAGTGAATTTCGTGATTTTTAGTGTACTCATCGTCATTTTTACTGGTTTTTATGCAAGAATCAACTCTTCAATCCCCAAGAGTAAAAGTTTGCAAGAGCCCCATTATACGCACAACGGCAGAAGTGGCGAAGTGTGCTATTTAGCAAGGTAGAATTTTTTCCATTTTAACCCAGAGAAAAGGTCAAATTCGGTGGCCTTCGCCAATCCCTAGATAGTTCGATATTTTTTGTGAGTTTAAATGAACCACATCTGCAACGTTTCCGGAGTTGCTAGCTTCGTTTTGAATCGCAGCCCCGGTCGCGAGAGCTCCGACCGCGGCCTAGATCCTTGATGGTTTAACTTAAGTCTAATGGGGCTCCCGCAAACTTTTGCTATAAAGGATTGAAGAGATGATAATTGCATAAAAACCTGTAAAAATGACAACGAGTACCTTAAAAAATCGCGAAATTTACTCTCATAATCGGACTTTATGGCGGAGAGACGCAGGTAACATGGGAGATTCCTTTCTAAATTGAGACTTTATCTATCTGTTTCCGTAGAGAAAGTGACAAATTAAACAGGAATCTCCCATGATGCCTGCGTCGAACCGCCATTACGATCTTGCCGTTATAGCAGTTATGTGAGTTCATTACTGAATTTTAGACCTTCTTAGTGTGATATTCGTGATTTCCGCTGGTCTTTACAGCAGATTGGACTATTTATGTGCTTATAACAAAAGTTTGCAAGAGCCCCATTGCAAGCGCATCATCGATGGTAGTCATCAGATTTTCGGGCCCAGATTCACGGAAAAAAAACTACGGTGAAATTAACCATACGGATACCTGATTTTGGCACCTGCTAGATGTTATGGTTATGTTACCCAGAAGTATACTATGTTTTGACTAGGTACTAGGTGATGTTACCTGATTGCATGTCGAATTTACTCAAAGTATCGGTAAATGTACCATACTTCTGGTCAAGTTTACCATAACATCTAGCAGGTGCCAAAATCAGGTATCCGTATGGTTATTTTCACTAATCCTTTTTTTCCGTGTTGTATACGGTACTGATTGTCCTTTCGACTGATGAATGTTGAGGACCTAAGAATAGCGTTTCAATGCTGAATTCACAACGGTCAGCAAGCGGCGAGGAGTCGAGGACTGGCTATCCCATGCAAAATGTGGGCCCTGTGAGTTAATTTTGAAAATTTTGATCGTCAAGATCTCAGGACGAGGGTGCGGTGTTCCGCAAGCGACCGCGACGCAGCGTATTGCAACCTGCAAAGGTTGCTTGATTGCATCAGAGACTAATAGAGACCCAGCACAAGCATATGCTATGCTTTCCGTGTTTTGAAAGTGAGGGAAGGAAAATAAACTGTAGAGAATAATACCCTACGAACACTTTTCTCACATCAACTTTAATCTGAGGGAGACCCCCAGACCCCCTTTAATATCCTGGGGGAGACCCCCAACCCCCCTTTGATATTTTTATCCAGATCTAAAGATTCTTTTTTGAAATATTTAAACTTGTCCTATTTTTGACCCATTTTCCCATTGATTTTAATGGAAACCATTTTTCATCCATAACTAACCTATAAAAATTAAAATTTCAAAAGAACAAAAAAAAATCCCTCTGGGAATGTTAAAAGAAAAATCTCTGCAAAATTGATACATTTGGACCTATTGTGCAAAAGTTATGCTGGGATACAGACGGACTCACGGATCACGGACGCCACAGACATTTTATACATTTACTGCTGCAAACCACATTTAATTAAGAAATATTAAAATGTCATGGATAGATGTTCTTTAGGATAGTATCAGGCATGATGAGAGCCAATTATTTCATAACTATCATGATTGACTTAGTCATAGTGGGTCAAGTATCGAAACAAACTGCCTTGAAAATCTCTGCGCCATCGCAATACTTTCTCAATTTTTCTAACTTCGTTAGAGTGAGAAAGTATTAACATGGGGAGTATGAGGGAGCACCATCCAAAATGGACCATACGTTTATTGATGCGACTTCGGTGCTTCGGTCTCATCAGGCAAAAACCTCAACAATTTCGCTCATCAGTCAACGTATGGTCCATGTTTGCGGTGTTTTGTTGAGGCCCCGCAAAGAAAAGTTGCCGGCCACTGCGCGAAAACATGGGCAAAATAGATAGTGCGTGGTGTCTATCATACATATATTGGCTTTGGGCGACTGTTGGATGTTGTTTGGATGAGTCCCAACCAAAATGGGTCTTTTGCACACTTCGGCTAGAGCTTTTTGAAGTATTTGAACCCATGTGAAAAGCCGTAAAAATGACAATGGCAGCATCAAAAAACACCAAAATTCAGTAATAAACTCACAAATTGCGAAAAACACTAGACACCATACCCCTGTATCTTTTTACCACGTGCACGATATTTCGCGGGATTAGCGCGGCACATTCAATTAATCATGGCCGACGGTCATCACAGCTGACTTCATAAACAAATAAATAGTAAACACTGACGGCGTCTGTTCGAATTCTTACGTCTCAATATCCTCAATTCCTGACAATGGGTTGTGAAAGGTACGGAAACCGATATTAGTGTCGAAAACTTATCAAAATGAAAAAATTGCTCTCAGAAGTTCAAATTATGATTTTAACTTCAATCATCATCCTTGCAACTCCGGTGTGTTATTATTTCATTTTGATAAATTTTCGACATAAATATCGGTTTCCGTACCTTTCACAACCTATTGTCAGGAATTAAGGCCAATTAAGGTGTTTATTAAGACGTAAGAATTCGAACAGATGCCATCAATGTTTACTGTTTATTTGTTTATGAAGTCAGCTGTGAAGACAGTCGGCTATGATTATTTGAATGTGCCGTGCTAATCTCGCGAAATATCGTGCACGTGGTGGAAAGATACAGGGGTGAATAGTGTCTAGTGTTTTTCGCAATTTGTGAGTTTATTACTGAATTTTGGTGTTTTTTGATGCTGCCATTGTTATTTTTAAGGCTTTTTACTTAGGTGTTAATACTTTAAAATGATCTTGCCGAAGTGTGCAACAGACCCATTGAGCCGGAAATTTGGAGACTCCTGTTCATGTCGCAAGCTTTGAGCTGGATCTCTCTCTATTTGTCTCTGGATTTGCACGCGACGTCTCTGATAGCGCCATCAATCGACGCGACGCGACGCGACGGTGAGAAAAGAAACACCTTATTGTTATTAGACTGGCGACATGATTTTGGATGGAAGCGTTTGAGGGCTCAGTTTTGACTTTGTCTCTTGACTCCTTATCCCTGCCCTCATGTCCTCGCTTCGGCAGTTCGGCTTCTTGTTGAAAATGAAACTCGTTTTGATTCCTGCTCTGCAGGAGAGGAGCCACCACCTTGCCATCGAATTTAGTTATCTGACTTTATTGGTCAAATGTCTGACCTTATCGCCTCGATAGTAAAATTCCTCGAACTGTAGTTCTTCCTCCTATGTTTTTCATATTTTGACTGTCTATCTCCGCTCCAGCGTCCTTTGTCTGAGCTTTCTATGTACGAGATCAGCAGAGTGTCCAGAATTATTCTCGTTACAAAAAGTACCACTTTCACTTTTTTCGATTGGTATATTAATTTTTGGTTTAGATCTTGCCATTTTATTTGTTGAACCTGATCAAAAGACTCAGATCTTGTCCTTGTCCGTGCGGGTTTCAAACTTTGTACCCTTCCACAGTGTGGTGGTTGATGGTAGGTTAGAGCCGAGGCACATATTAATACATGCAGATACTTTGGAATTTATACACTGGCGGATCCAGGAAATTTTCCTTCTCTCTCTCTGGCCATTTGAATGAATGTAATAGAAAAGGATAGGAGAGGGGGCAAAAATCACATTGCTGCCCTTAGTGCCCATGATCTGTTCTTTTCTGACACACGCGTTCTTATGGGAGAAGAGGGAGTAGGACATATTCCTGGATCCGCCAATGAATTTATAGGATAAATGGAGGGAGACTTAATTGAGAGCAAACGAGTCCGTGAATGATTTGCGGCACAAAGTAAGCCGGTGAGCGACCACTTTCTCCATTTAAACCTATTTATAATATCGAACTATTGAATTCGACCTTTCACGTGGGTTCAAATAGACTAAATACAACGTTTCCTACTTGCACGTTACGCTGCTAATACAGATATAGCACTATTTTCTCATCGAGAAAAACTATATTAAAAGAAACGAAAATCCTGACAAAAGTTCGGTTCACAATTTGGTCACAAGGATGGAAATATTTTCAATCCCCCCCCCCCCCAACAATTGCTCTTTGGGGTTGGGGGTGTAGTGTGTAAATCTCGATTGACTCCAATAAAAAGGTTACGTTTGTATTTCAGAACTAAATCTTTGTAAAAAAGTATGGCATTTTTTTTTTTAAGTTTCTCTATTCTCTGAAAATCACCTCTTTTCCAGTTAAGAGTTTTTTTTTTTTGTTTTTTTGTTTTTTTTTTTACTTTCTTGGAGCGATTTGCAAATGACCGCTCCTCTGTGGTCCAAGATTGAATAAAATTGGCTAAGGCTAAATAAATCAAGTGATAAAAAGTCATCAAAAATAATAATCGTTTTTGACCTTTGAAGCTTAATTTAAAACTTTTTTGTGACAATTTTAGGCTTCAATATCTTGTTTACAGTGTTTTCTTTTGTTTTGAAGGGTTATAAATGATGAATTTATGAAAAATTTACTTTCTGATTTTTGGCCACTTTTTGATGAGCTCAGACCATAGTGCATAGTACTGTGACCACTGTAATAATTATTCTACAGCAAAACATACTGCATCCATATAGTACGAGGATGCTTGCGTTTTACGCAACAGCGCCCAAGAGTAAAAGATATTCTGAAAGTGCAAACATAGAACGTTCTTTTGATGTGTCAATACCTTGTGAATTTCGCACGATAAACTGTGGTTTACGATAAAAAATTCGGGGGAAATAATTCGATAAACAAGTTACCCGCTGTAAATTTTCTCGCCAGGTGTTCAGACACGTTCAATGGCAGCTGTTATAGCGAGGCTTATCAATATAAATTGAAAAAAGGCACAATTTGATAAAACTCAAGTTCGATGGCAGCTATAATTGTTGAGCATCATTGACCAAGTCTGTTCTTTGACGGGGGTGTTTTTCTAATGGTGTCGAGGAATGGGAAAAACTTGAACTTTTGCCGCTCCCACGGATTTTCTTTGCTCCCTTCCCCTATTGGGATTTTTCCCTGCGTTCACCCTGCATCTCATAATGGGTCTGTTGCAAACTTTTGCTTCACAGCGATAAAAAGTGTTTATTCCAATGTAAAATCGCCTGAAAAGTCCATTGGTGGCATCATGAAGTCATGAAATACAATATTAAACTCACCAGAGGCGTTTATTGAAATCCAAGATGGCGGCAAAATATCGAAGAATCTGAATGTATGCACCGTGATCATCCAAGAATTGCCAACTTTGACAACCTCACTGGAGGTAGAAGTTATGTGTTTGTTTACGTTGTGATTGGTTGTGATGGATATTGTAAGGTTGGCTATCCTTGAATGTTCGTGGTGCATGCATATTGCATACACACGGAAAAAAAAACAACGGTGAAAATAACCATACGGATACCTGATTTTGGCACCTGCTAGATGTTATCGTAATGTTAACCAGAAGTATACTATGTTTTCACTAGGTACTAGGTGATATTACCTGATTGCATGTCGAATTTACTTAAAGTATCGGTCAATGTACCATACTTCTGGTCAAGTTTACCATAACATCTAGCAGGTGCCAAAATCAGGTATCCGTATGGTTATTTTCACTAATCTTTTTTTTCCGTGCAGATTGCTCGATATTTTGCCGCCGTCTTGGATTTCATTAAACGCCGCTTGTGAGTTTATTATTGCATTTCATGGCTTTCTAATGCCACCATTGGACTTTTCAGACGATTTTACACTAGATTGTACACTAGATTGTACACTCTATAGCGCTGTAGCAAAAGTTTGCAACAGACCCATTGAAAATATTTTCTTCCGCCTTGGTTGCATCCGCATGAAAACTGACATTTTGTGTACATTTAATGATATTTTTCAATTTACCCATGACTCCGCACCGGTTGATCAAAAGATTACACATTACAGTCCAGGGGGGTGATCACGGAGGATCGGATCGTTTTGCTATCGTTATCGTTATCGTTTACATGTAACCTTATGGGTGGCTCAACTGATCGAATCGTTTTGAGCCTCTCGTAACGATTGAAACGGTCGAAAGGAAGCGATGAGTTGGAGGCTGTCGTTTACTCGATCGTTTGAAGTAGGAAGAGGTGAGGAGGGGATCACCTGCGCGATCGAGTTGCTTAGAAGCAAGCCCATTTGATTTAATGCAAACGATAACGATAACGATAACGAAACGATCCGATCCTCCGTGATCACCCCCCTGTTCATGACTGTAATGCTCGAAAGTACGCTGATCTGTAATATTTTTTCACCCAGTGCGGTGGAGTCTTTGTCTCTGACTTGAATAAATCATCGGATATTTTGATACTCAACGGTGACCCTCCGATTGAGAAAATATTACAAGCGGGAGTATTTTCGTGCATTACAGTTATTACACTGAACTAAAGCGTTGCAATCTGTGGTCAGTCGGTGGAGTCATCGGGAATTTAAAAATGACCTTTAATGCGCACAAAGCGGCAGTTTTGGTTGGATTAGTGTGATTCCAATTTTTGCCTTTTGAGCTACGATGGACGATTCACATATACTCACAATCAGTTCGATGTCTCTAAATAAACATCCCCTATGCGGCTTACAATATCGTGTTATTCGTGTTTCATAATCAGAGTACTTCCCGCTGGACTATGATTGATCTGACTTGTTGCCAGTTCGCTAGTTCTGAGAATCACACTCTCTGCTCTCCGCATGGACACATTAAGTCATGTCTTCATTAGGATCTACGAGATCCACGGGTGAAACCCTCGGTCGGTAATTACGCTGTCAATGTTGCATGCTCGATTTACCCACTTCCGTCCGCGATTTCCAAGCCACTCGGAATTCGGAAATGAGGGAAGACACAATCGGTGATTGACGATGACTCCTCTTAGCTCATCCCGTTGCTCTTTACTTGCAAAGTATGATTTTCCCCCCTCGCGACACACTGGATCGAATTGGTAACTTTCTTTGGACATTGGCATTTGTTGTTGTTGTTGTCAGGGGTGCCCATGTAATAGAAACCATACGAGCAACTCTTATGCTTCGAAATTGGGGTGGGGGGGGGGGGTGAAGATTTTTTTCCCCTTTTTAGAGAAAATTAGTATTTTCACTTACCGATGAACGTTTTCTAATCACTATAGCTTCATAAATACTTAGTTTCTATCTCCTTTTCCACCATCTATACTCTCCCCCCTAAATTCTCCTTCCTTTGTACAATCCCCCCCAAGTCCATTTTTTCTATCCACATCCCCCCCCCTAAACTTTTCCCTCAACCCGATCTATACCTCCCCCCCCAATCCATTTCTCATCTCAAACTTACACGCCTCTCAAATCCTCTTCCTCCCTCTATCAACCCCCCCCCACCAATTTCCTTCCAGAAATGTGTACCCCCCCCCCCCCCTTCCCCCAATCTTGACGTAAAAAGCCACAACAACGAATTCTGAAAGGTCGAGTTTTCAAAAAATGTCCTTGGGTGCACAGTTAGAAATTCATTTCTTTGGAGACTCCTAAGTGGTTTACTAAAGTCAAAATCCAAAAAAAATACCGGGAAAGGTCCTACGAGCCCCCTTCTCTGTCAGGGTACCCCCTTTTAAATAACCTCCGACGTACTGTAGAGGGTCAAATTTAAAACAATTTCGGAGGGAGCACCCCCGAACCCCCCATTCTCCTGGGGGGGATTCACCTCGAACCTTCTGGTGGGGGGGGGGGGTCGATCTTCGTGATTAGGGGGGTAGCTCGTACGGTACCTGGGGGGGGGGTTGGGCACCCCTGGTTGTTTTTTTTTTTAAAAACAGTGCTACAGTCAGTGACACGAACTTCGTGTATTTTTAATGGCATGTTTTCACTTCACCGATGATTCCTATGGTTGATAAAATCCACCGGTTAAGAAAAGATAACACGGTTCACTGTGCGGGCTTGTGCGATTTGACAATAAATGTTTTGTCCTCCGTTTGATTCTATGCTAAACAATCGACTTGACTGTGAAGCGGCGGTTCATGAGCAATCGATTGTTTTATATTAATTCAACTGAGGGAGAAACTGGGTTGCCGAATTGCACGAGCCGCCGCTGCTCACTGTATACCCTCCCTAGGTAGCTTTAAACCAGTGGCGTAGCGTGCAATTTGGCAACGTTTTATTGAGTCCATTTAGACCCATGTAAAAGGTCGAACATGAAGGTTTTCACCGAACACCCAATAGTTCGATTTCATGGGTTTAAATGGACGAACTGCAACTTTACCAAATTGCACGCTACTCCGAGCCACTGCGCATCATCGTTAGCAGATTACTGATACTTTACGACGTGAATGAGTATATTATGAACTTACGCTGCCATGATTACCACTGGTCTGCATCAAAAAATGAACTGGCAGGGCGATGATGGGGGATTTTTACTAATTTTGGGTCACTGAATCCAAAAATGACCTCCTTTTTTTTTTTTTTTTTTTTTTTTTTTTTTTTTTGTATTCCTCCGTTTTCGAGTTCAATCCCGTATGTACCACAAATATGGGTTTAATTGGGCTGATTTCACTGGTCTGGGAAAACAAAAAACAAAAAAAAACAACTGGTATGGTGACGTGTGATTTTTACTAATTTTGGGTCGGTGAATTCAGAAATGACCTCCGTTTTTTTTATGCATCCGTTTTATTACATTAAATCCAACGATGCTATAACAATAGAGGGACTACAAGTCCAATTGCAAAAAAAAAAACAACATGAAAGCCCTTGAAGGCGATCGACTCCATTTGCCAAGCTGAATCGATAGAGGGGTCACAAGAGGGGTTTCGGTGAGATGACCTTTTTGCCGATGAGCAGATTCATGATTTGCCATGAGAGAAACGGCTCCAATTGCAAAAGATATGAAAACCCTTGAGGGCGATCGACTTCATTTGCCAAGCTGAATCGATTGAGGGGTCACAAGGGGGGTTTCGGTGACATGACCCTTTGGCCCATTTGATGACATATGATTTGCCATGAGAGAAACCGGCTTCAGTTCAGTGGTGTGGATAAGAATCCCCCCGCGAGATTCAAAGTGGCGCCTCCCACTTAACTGCCCCAGTGCCCCCTACTCGTGTTCGCACTCCCTCCACCCTCACCAACGAGGAAAGTGAAAGATCCAAGTGAAAGATACGTGTAATGATTGCTGAAGCTGCTAATTCCCTAACGTTTGACGAGTGTGTGTCTGTCTCCTTCTTACGACTGATTCATCCTTATTCTCATTTTCGGGGGCCGCTCAAATGGCCTACATACGGTCGGTAGGGGGTGGTGGGCTGCGCCCCGTTTCATTAAGTAAGAAAGCAAGAGAATGAGAAAAATTGGAGATTGGAAAGTGCAGAGAACGAGGAGGCAGGGGTTGGGAGGGTTTCGGTTGGAAAGGGGTGCCTCCAAGTTCTTGCACGTATATACGGAAGCCGAAAGGCCGAAACTGGCCCTGATTCTGATTACAATTTTTTTTCGTTTAATACATCTACCTAAAGCCCAACGGGTGCGCCTTCAATCGCATTTGATGATTTTGCGCGCATGGACCCTGCGCCTCCCCGCGCCGCGAGGGCTGCGGGGGGGGGAGGTTGCTATCCATGCCACTGGCTACAATATACATGCTCGCTCTAAGTCCTATTTCAAAGTGTGACAGCATGGACGATTTGATTTCGGCTTGTTTGCCTCATTTTTTTTTTAACCTCAAATCAAAAATTTTAATCAATTTAGTGGAAATTGGTTTTAAACGAAAGTGCAAGTGTTTTAGAGTGGCTATAAATCTGGACATAGATCTTTATTGCAACTATTCGTCAGGTGAGAAAATTTTGCTTGTTTCTATCATGTGGCAGTTTCTATATCGCACAAATCCTTCCAAAAGAAACAGTTGATACGATTTTTATGACCAGAATGCAACTCCAAGCCACTTTCGCCTTCATTTCAAACCAATTTCAAACGGGTTACCCACACTTTGATGCAAAAATAATCAAAATCTAAAGAATCGATTAAACTGCTCTTGCAGTTTTGCTTGTGAATCTGATCAAAATGCTCGCGCTAATTTAAAATGTAACAAGTTGGCGGGCAGCATCCGTGGCAAAAATGGTTCATACAATGAATCAATGAATCTGTATGGACCATGTTTGCCAGGGTCTATTCCTTTATTATCTTGACTGCTATAGTGACTTATAATAAAGGACATTACCCAAAATCGGCCTTTTTACCCCTGAGAGCGAAATGTGAAATACTTTCAGGGATGATAGAGGAGTAAATCAGCGTTCCGAATCTGGCCTATTTTTTGATTTTGGACGAAGGGAAAGGAAGGGAGGGGGGTCCAAAGTTAGACACTTCAAACGCCTATAACTTTTGAACGAATAAAGATATGATGATGTGATTTCTGCGAAAAGATAGATCTTTTAAAGACCTTTCGATTGTTGTGTATGATATTTGCCTAATTTTAATTTTTAATCGATTTATCGAAGTTTTTTTGATTTTTTTGAAATCGGGGTTTCAGTTTTTTAACCGTGGAAGTTTGGCAACGCACGAATCATCACAAATTGTTTTCAGGATAAAAGTAGACGCAATTTGCTAAAAAATGGTTTAAACCGCATGTTGGGGAAATGCTTTGAAGCGGAGTTATGAGGGTTCAAAGTTGGCGCTTTCGCGAAAAAGGCCGCCCCGAGGGGCGTACTACAGGTGGTAGAAGTTGGCATTATCTGTTCTTCCCGTCCAAATGACTTGAAATTTGGTATTCCCGGGTATTTTTTAACGCTGAATTCAAATTTTGCATCAGTTTTTCAAAATCAAAAATCCAAGATGGCTGCCGACCATTTTTTCGGAAATTTGGTCGGCAGCCATCTTGGATTTTTTCTTTAGAAGTTTCTTTAGAAATTCTCTGTTAGTAGAATTTTTGTCCGTGCGGTCATTTATTCATTGCGACTTGTTCGTGAATGCGGTGCCGCAGTTTTAAACCCGGACACGAAAGTGTGATAGGCGAGCCGAGATGCATATCACTGAGAAAAATTTTGTCCTGTTAATTCAACCGGAATTCCGTTTAGGAAAGCATTAAATAGAATGTTTCTTGAAGTGACCGGAACGTTTTTTACATTTACTGGTTTAAATTGTGAAAAATCTCGTTTTCCCACTCTACTCTGTCTTCCTCTACCAAAACTTTCCTAATATATTATGTTACTAGAAAGAAACGTTTAACTATTTTTATGACGCAAAGACCCCCACCCCCAATTATAAGAGAATTTATTGGTAATACAAGTTGTGAATTATTAAAATTGAGTTTTCGCTTGATCAATTATAGGAATACTATGAGGTCAGAAATTCGTCCGTTGACCGTTAGGCACAAGGCAGGCGGGGAGAAAGTAGAAACCGCATGATTCATTCAGACGGGTTCCCCTAGATTTCAGTGTCCTTTTTTTTCAACCCCACGATGATTCATCCTTGAAGTTAACCTTGGCCCCGAGACATCCCTTTGAAGTGTCCTTACCGTGAAAAATAGGTGTTTTTGCTTCATACGAAAAGGTCACATCACCAATGACTAATACACGCGTCCTAAAGAGAATATTATTTGATCTTTGATATCCCTTGTCTCACTTGCTTTCCTGAAGCGGATTGCAGGAAATGTTGACGAGACAGGCAGTTTCCTGTTTTCTCCTTTATTCTATCCTTATGTGTTGGTTATTGCTTTCAATCTTATCTTATAATGTACAATGTATCAATATAATATTTCAATGGCACCAGTCTTTTGTGAAAAGCCATCCGTTTCACAATAACTTCAATAGCTAGTTATTTGTTAACCATAGTTGCATGGATTTTTCAGGCAAATCTTCGGGGTATTTGAAAGGATGATTATTATTATGATAGGCGGCGCTTGTATGGGGCTTTTGGGGCTATAGCCCCTCCCCCTCCCCACTTTTTTGAGGACACGGGGCTAAAATTTGTTGAAAACGCAACAAAAAATCTTCTTGGACGAAGTCACTTTATTTATGCATTAAATTGATATGGTTACTAAGGAGACATTAAGCTTGTTTATTCAACACTTCCATAAGCAAAATGTTCAAGTACTGTATTCTGTAAAGCCCCCCCCCTCCCAAAGAAAAATGTCATCGATTTTTTTAATTTTTTTTTAAATTTTTTTTTTTATAGTATATAACCCCTACTCACTTTTTGACCTCAAGTGCCGCCCATCACTATCATTATTAGATAAAATGTTGCGATTAGAAACGTTTATAGCTTGTCCCTGAAGCGATTATTGGAGTTTACAGTTCTACAGCTTTCATGAAAACATCAGCTTCAAACCCCCAACCGCGCAATCTGATTGGTCAGGAGCTGTAAGCAGTAGACGTGTTCATTCATGCTGTATACAGCTGTTAGGTCCAATCATTTTTGGGACAGCCTCTAGTGATAAACAAGAAATTAAAAGATAACTGAAAGCAAAATGCAGTGTTCCATTTGACATTCCAAGTAGTCGCAAATTTTCCCCAACAGGGCAGTTACAGGGGTCTGAATTTTTGTATTTTTTTGTTTTTTGTTTTTTGTTTTTTGTTTTTTTGTTTTTTTGTTTTTGTTTTTTATATGAAGAAATTGAAAGTACTTGATGAGCTGAAAACGGAAAGGTGCTTTTGGCTTTTTCTTTAGCGTCCTGATTTCAGGGACTTACTCGTGCAAATTTGCAAAAAAAAAAAAAATAATGTGTTTGTTGTTTCGTCACAACGCTGCATTGCCAATTAAAACAATGTATTGTTGGTCAAAATCGCACACTTCCGGAACTAAGAAACCTTGTTAGCATCCAAAGGCATTTTTGTTTTCAGCTCACCCCGTACTTTAATAGCGACTAAAAAGCACAAAAATTCAGACCCTTAGCAACTGCCCCATTTCACTAAAACCCGAAAAATATTCTTTCTAAGAGTCGACTCTCCAGAGACTAAACTTTGACAGCCATGCTGTGAAAAACTTCCGAGCCAATCAAAGTTTTTATATATTTCAGCGCAAAAGCTCAATATCTATTTGTAAGTAATTTTTTCTTCCTTTTTTTCTCGAATTATGTGTTTGCGGTTGGCGAAACCTCAAACGTTGCCCCAGCAAAAGTGTTGCACTTTTCAGAGGCCTCTGACTCCCTTAAGACATTGAATGATCTGCAAAAACAATCTACATTTCATTATACTTAGGAAATTTCATGGTGTCGCTATTGAATGGTTGATCGTTTTTGCTCTTACGACTTGCCTTTGATTTTAACCAAGTTTTGAAAACCTCATAAAAATGATCCTTCATTCCACAGCGCTACCAGATAGGTATTTGTTGCGCGATGCACGTTGTTCTTGAAGGTCATTTAATGTCTTGAGGGAGTCAGAGGCCTCTGGAAAATGTAAAATTTTCGTTTGGGCGACGTTTTAAAGAGGTTCATCGCCCATAAGGAATGGGCTGAGAATGGATTTCCTTCATTTTTTCAGGGCTGATAGAGCTATTCTTGGGGAGTCTAAAACTGGCCTATTTTTTATTTTTGCCCTCTTAGAACCGGGGGAGGCGGGGGTCAAAGGTAAAACGGTTTTTCGGCCATAACTTTTGAACGATTAAAGACATTAAAACGAACTTTTTTTTAATCGAAAGATCTTTTAAAGACCTATCTTTTGATGTGTATAATGTTTCAAAAATATTGAATTTCAGTTGAGTTGTTGCATTTTCAAAATTTTGGAAATTCCAAAAAATTAGTTTTTTGGATTTTGTTCATATGGGGATCGCACTGAGGAAAACAAAGAACTGTCTCAAAGAAAGCCCTTTTTTCACCGGTTAAAATGAGCTAAAGTTTGTTTTCGGGAAATGATTTGTCTTTGAGTTATGAATTTTTAAAGTGTCAAAAATCGCTAATTTTGGGTTCTCAGCGGCAGCGACGAGGCCGAAAAAAATCATTTCTCCGCATGTAGTGGACGAAATTCAATGAAAATCGGTATCTGGGGGTTTTTGAGGTCGCAGATTTCAATTCTGCCGTCATATTTGAAGAATTGTGAAATCCAAGATGGCCGCCGACCTCTATATACTCGGCAGCCATCTTGGATTTCACAATTCTTCAAATCTGACGGCAGAATTGAAATCTGCGACCTCAAAAACCCCCAGATACCGATTTTCATTGAATTTCGTCCACTACATGCGGAGAAATGATTTTTTTCGGCCTCGTCGCTGCCGCTGAGAACCCAAAATTAGCGATTTTTGACACTTTAAAAATTCATAACTCAAAGACAAATCATTTCCCGAAAACAAACTTTAGCTCATTTTAACCGGTGAAAAAAGGGCTTTCTTTGAGACAGTTCTTTGTTTTCCTCAGTGCGATCCCCATATGAACAAAATCCAAAAAACTAATTTTTTGGAATTTCCAAAATTTTGAAAATGCAACAACTCAACTGAAATTCAATATTTTTGAAACATTATACACATCAAAAGATAGGTCTTTAAAAGATCTTTCGATTAAAAAAAAGTTCGTTTTAATGTCTTTAATCGTTCAAAAGTTATGGCCGAAAAACCGTTTTACCTTTGACCCCCGCCTCCCCCGGTTCTAAGAGGGCAAAAATAAAAAATAGGCCAGTTTTAGACTCCCCAAGAATAGCTCTATCAGCCCTGAAAAAATGAAGGAAATCCATTCTCAGCCCATTCCTTATGGGCGATGAAACAACCTCTTTACGCCAACCGCCAACGTGTAATTCGAAAAAAATTGTCTTTTGGATTAGATTTTGCGCTAAAATATATTAAAACTTTGGTTTGTTTTGAAGTTTTTCAGTCCGTTTTCGTCCATTTTGACCTTTTTTCGAAGAAATCAGCGGCTCCAAATTTTTGGAAAATTGAAAAAAAATCGAGGGCCTATTCATTGATTTTAGGCCAATTTTTTGGATTTTTCGTATTTTTTTTTTTTTGCTCTTGGAGTGCTTGTTAAGTAGAACATTTTGCTCTCAGAGTTTTTTAAATTTAGTTCATTGAAAGGAGAGCAACGAATTTTTGAAAATGGGTGGATATCGATTTTGAACCTCGAAGAAATACCGAACGCGAACAAGGACAGGTCAACAAAGTTTGACTTTATCGGAATTAAGAACTGTCATAACTTCAGTGCGAATTCACATAAAGAGCTCTGGTTTGCGTTAAAATTCCTCATTTTTTATAAGCTTTGGATTGGTGTATCACAAGATGGGGGTTGCCTGTAGTAAAATTTGGATTGAGGGGGTTTAAGGCCCCACCGGGGCCCTATGGGCGTCCAAAATTAATTTTATCAAGTGAAAAAGTAAAATCTAATCACTGAGAAGGTATTCTCAAAGTTTCATTCCTGTGGCATTTTCCAATCATTAGTTATGAGTTTATATAAGCTAGAACAGCCATCCGGACCATAGTGCGCCGCCCATCATAGATGTCTTTTCTCGACCGGTAGAGTCGTCGATAACTTTGGAAACTTGGGGATATTTTAATTAGTTAACGATGTTTCCACCGATTAAGAAAATTTTACAGAAAAGAGTATTTTCGTGCATTACAGTCGTACACTGAATTGAACTTCATAATCTTTCTCAATCGGTGGAATCATCGGTGAATTTAAAAATTTCATCAAATTTACGCAAATCGGAAGCTCTGCTTAAAATCTCCTCGCACGGC
This sequence comes from Trialeurodes vaporariorum, assembly GCA_011764245.1. Lineage (NCBI taxonomy): Eukaryota > Metazoa > Arthropoda > Insecta > Hemiptera > Aleyrodidae > Trialeurodes > Trialeurodes vaporariorum. The sequence continues at coordinate 31,369,298 of VMOF01000002.1, read as the reverse complement.
AATCGATACCAGTGGCGTAAACTTGGGATTTTTATTGGGGGGGGGGGAGAGGGGCAAACCAACTTTTGAGAGTTGCACTATGGGGGGTCTGGGGGACACCCCCCAGTGAGAGGGGGGTCCGGGGGGTCCTCCCCGGGAAAAATTTGAAAATGCAGGCTCTCTCAGACGTTATTTTAAGCAATGTTATCGTATACAAATGCCACCAAATTTAAACAAATTAAAAATAGATTTTACGTTTAGTTTCTTCATTTCTCAGCCAAAACGGGAACTTTTCAGTTTAGACTTTCAGCTTATTGATGAAGCTGATATTTCTAGGAAACTGTTTCTCACGGTTAGAAGTCATCTGGAAATTTAAAACTGCAGTAAATGTAATGTTCCACTTACAATTAGTGACGTAAAATTTTAGATTCTTTTTGAGGGGAGGGGGTAGCAAATAGTCCGACACTATGGGGAATCTGGGGGGACACTTTCCAGTAATAGGGGGTCTGGGGGTATTCCCCACGAAAAATTTGAACATTTGGGTTCTCTCAGACTTTATTTTAAGCAATTGAATCTTTCAAAAATAACCAACCGACAGAACAGAAGTTAGTAGACTCAAGGTATATTTTCTCTATTTCATTGACAATAGAGGAATTTTTCACTTTAGATTTACTTTAGGTGCAGTTTCAGGGTAAAATAGAGCCACTTATTCTTGCCATTTTTTGCTTCTCAGTTCCTGTAATTATTCCTTCCTTTCTTTATTTTTTTGTGTTTTTCCGTCTTTTCTTTTCTCCCTCCCCCTTTTTCCCTCCTCTTTTTCATCAAATTATTGGGGGGGGGCAAAATGATACTTTGCCCCCCTTCTCAAATATTGGAGGGGCAAAAAGGCTATGCCCCCCCCCCCCTCAAGATTACGCCACTGATCGATACGATATATCGCCGTACGGAAACAGTCTATTACTATTCTTAAGAATCGAAACGGAGGTGGCTCGAGCCAGTCTAGCCAGTGTTGTGAGATTTTCCTTTAAATTAAGTATAACATCTTTTATATTTTGTCAAATGGAAAGAAATCGTATAGTTACCCAAAAACAGGGCCGGACTGGCCGGGGTGCTGGGGGTGCGATCGCACCCCGGGCCAACGGCCTCACGGGCCAAATTGCTACTCAGAAATGAAGAGAAAAAGGACAAAAAATGGCAAAGTAGCTCATCGTTTAACCCTTTCCAGCACGCATTTTGGAATTTGACTTTTTTTGAGATTTTTTTGGACCGTTCAAAAGAGGACAATGTTCTAAGACTTTTGATGGGTCACACATGTTTTTGCAAAATGTCCATTTAAATTCCATTGAAACCCATGTTACAGAAAATGGTGCGCATGTGTACCACCTCGCTGGAAAGGTTAACGTGACCGCAAAAAATAGTTTTGTTAGTTAAATTAGTAAATACTAATTCAAATGAAGGCTCATAGCCCCAGCTTCAGCAGAAATAACCGAATAAATCTACCACAAATCAACCGTAAATGTGAAAGGTGTAGCATTTCACCACCCCCCCCTCCCAAAGCAAAGGGGGGGGGCCCTTTGCTGCTCGTGTCTTTTAATTTGTATTGCGTCATTTGACAAACTATTTATGAAAAAAAAAACGGTAGAATAAGCATAGTTACGTTTACTATGAAATGTACTAAATTTCGTTTTGAGAGGTGGAAATGTCGAACAAATTTCCGGGGGAGGACCCCCCGACCCCCCCCCCCCCCACAGTAAGGAATGTTCCCCCTTAAACCGCCCACTCGGGTACCCGGGCCGTTTGGGGTATCAGCACTCCGGGCCAAATTTCCCAGTCCGGCCCTGCCCAAAAATGGCAACACTGCGCTCGTAGCTCTAAAGTGATCTCATTCACCCTCAAAATGTCACAATATTCTGAACCCAAGGATTCACAAATTCCCAAATGCACCGTGCTGCATTATGCAAACCACTATTGACATTGTTCTTTGTTCCTCACTCGTCGAGTATTCTACTATCGCCCACTCAGGCGAATAACGATCATGTAAGAGTACCAGAGTGACAATGTAACAACCTTCTCCTTCTTGTTCTTCAAGTTGACTCTGGTTTAACCATTGGACCATTGCGTTTGGCCTCATCGTGAAAACCGTTGCGTTGCAGTCCGGTTGGAATTTACCGATCACCGCACCGGTGAAAAATATCGAGTCACCTTCCACGCGTCTCATTATCCCGTATAATGTATATCCTCCACCCTCACCCCTCCCCACACTCCCTCACACCCGAATTTCTCTCTATACGTTCAGGGCGAATCCTCAGCGGGGCTAATTATGATTTCCCCATCTGATTTTCACGTTAAGTATTTAGAGGACTCCTCGCATTGTTAGCATTCGATAATTAACGAGGTAATTACAGCGCTGATGATTAATTTCATCAAATGCTAAAGCTAGTTCCCTCGAATATTCACCGGGACGTCCCGCTGCACAGTTGCAGTAAAGAGTATACAGGGTGTGTACAGAAAGAAAGGCACTACTGATTTTTTTCAGCAAAGGATGCTTGGACGATTTCGTCCAATGCCCAAGCTGCAAGTTCCTTTGAATATTCTGTGGGACGTCCCTCCGATGCCGGTTCAATAAAGATTATACAAGGTGTATAAAAAAGGCACTCCTGATTTTTTTCCAGCATAGGATGCTTGCGCAATTTCATCCAATTCTCAATCAAGTTTCATCGAATATTTAGTGGGACATACCACCACCACCGGTGCAGTAAAGATTATACAAGGTGTATAAAAAAAGAGGTACTCCTGATTTTTTTTCAGCATAGGATGCTTGGATAATTTCATAAATGCTCAAGCAAGTTCCTTCAAATATTCACTGGGATAATACCACTGCATTGATGCAGTACCAGGGTGTTTACAAAAAAAGGTACGACTGATTCTTTTTTTTTTTTCAGCAAAGAATTCTGACATCGAAAATACGTCTCTGAACCAATGCCCCTTCTGAACGTACCATGCTGCTTTTTTAAGGTTAAGGTGTGTGTACCCTGGCGGAGAGCGAAATGCAAAATTGTGATTTATTGTCTCTAAAAACGATTTTCAACTCCTTTACTCATTTTTTTCTGAGTAACTAAGGTCAAAAATTGCAATACTGACGTGCTCCTTCAATTTTGGTCGATCTTCAAAAAACTATAACCATAAATTCTTGGTAACCGCCGCGCCGTAAGTAAGCCATAAGCTTACATATATCAAGACGATCACTAATCCTTTAATCTCCAACGTAGCAACGTGGTATGATTATAGATGGTATTGTCTGAACACTATAGACAATATTTGCGGAGTTATCGCAGGGCTGGCCTCTAATAATTTTGCCCAGCAGGCAGTAGCGGCTCGTGAAATGCGATTTATCGATGTCTACACCATTTAGAACTATAGAAAAGTATCAATCGTTAGGAGGTGCAATTGAACCCCCGAGAAATCGATCCTTTTCCATAGTTTTAAATGGAGTGGACGTCGATTTATCGCATTTCACGAGCCGCTACTCAGCAGAGCTGCCGTTTCGCGTCTAATCAATGCTATTTTTCTATTCACCGATGATTCCACCGGTTGAGAAAAGATTACACAGCTCAGTTCTGTGTATGACTGTAATGCATGAAAATACTCTGATCTGTAATCTTTCCTTAATCGGTGGAAACTCCGTTACTTAATTAAAATATCCGCAAGTTTTTTTTAAATTCATCGACGACTCGATCGATTGAGAATGGATTACAGATGCGAGTATTTTAGCTCATTACAGTAGTACACTGAACTGAACTGTGCAATCTTTTCTCAACCGGTGTAATTATCGGTGAATAGAAAAATAGCATTGATTATTCGCAAAACGGCAGCCCTGCCGGCGCGGCGCTACTGCCATCAGGAGACTTGAACGCAGGTTCAGGAAGGTATCTTTCTCTATCTCGATCATGATCAGTGGCTGTTTGACAGCGTTGCATTCTGGCCATTTAAATCCTTCTAGAATGTCGGATTCGAAGGTGTCCACGAAACACCCAATAGTTCGATAGTTTTAAGGTGTTTAAATGCGGAGAAAGTGTAACGTTGCCAAACTGCACGCTACGCCATTGATCACGATTGGTGATCGTGAAAATAGCAATTGACGAGCAGAATAAAAAAATACTCCTATCAGACTGTTTCTAATGCAATCGAAACTATCGTCGTGAGACAGTCTAAATATGGATCGTGAAGGGACAGTTTGAAGCAGCGGTTTCCAACATTTTTTTGGTCGGAACTATCGAAGTTCTGGGTGCGCCGACATCATGCTCGGAAAAAAAAGACTGGTAGAATCTACCATCTGCGCTGATTTTGGAGTCAGCTATATCAAGTAGATGGTAAATGCAACGTACGTTTTGGTAAATTAAGTTAACTTGTTGATGCATTTTACCATCATTTAGTGAAATTTACCATACTTGATAGTTGACTCCACTTTTTTTTTTTTTTCCCCCATCCGTTTCCTAAAAAGTGAGGGAGACTTGTGCCCCCCCCCCCAGACCGCCTATGGTGACATGGAGTTGTTTTTTTGTTTTTGTTTTTTCTTGAAATATGTTTGTCAATGTGTCTGCTATGGTCTGTTATCGCAGGTCGGATTCAAGGGGTATGGGCTGGCACCGGATAAGTTGAGCTCGACAGTGCCATTCGTTTTCGAAGGGAAAGAGTACACCCTCAACCACGGCTCAGTTGTTATCGCTGCCATTACCTCGTGTACTAATACGAGCAACCCAAGCGTCATGCTTGGCGCCGGTAAGCACCTTCCTGCATCACCTCCTCCTCTTTTTACTCAAAGCATGGACGGATCCAGCAATTGAGCAACCATGAATTCATCCTATTTGAACGTATGAGAAACAATCGATTCTTGAGGGGGCTATGGCGCTTTTACTGATCGATTGTTTCTCATGCATTCAAATGGGAAGGACACACATAGTTGACCGATTGCTGGATCTGCCTTTGACTCAAAGTCAGTGCAACATTGTTGTATAGTATTACTCTTACAAAGTTGAACTATGCGGCTCTTGCAGACTTTTGCTGTGAGCAAATCAATAGTCCAATCTGATGTTGAAAACCAGCGAAAATCACAGAAATTACACTAGAAAAGTCTAACATTTAGTATTAGACTCACATAACTGCTATAAAGGCAAGGTCGTAATGGCGGTTAAACGCAGGTGCCATGGGAGATTCCTGTCTATCTTGTCACTTTCTCTAAGGAAACACAAAGATTTGTCTCAAATTAGATAGGAATCTCCCATGATACCTGCGTCTCTCTGCCATCAAGTCCAATTATTCTGAAAGTGAATTTCGTGATTTTTTAGTGCACTGTTCATCGTCATTTTTACAGGTTTTTATGCAAGAATCAACCCATTTTGGCAAAAGTTTGCAAGAACCCCATTATGCGAAAGTATCGATTATATGGAGGTTCATAGGGTCAGTTGCTTTGTTTTTTATCTTTGAAAATTGAATTTGATCCTTTAAATCATGTCGATTTTGTCGCGAGAAGGACGCTGTACTGCCAGTAAAACAAAAGCCTCATGATCCCTTGTCTTCCTTGTTAACCAAAGAAACGTCATCTGAAATTAAGGACATTTCTGGAAGAAAAGCCTATAAAAAAACCGGTGTACTTTTCAGCTAAAAACCTTCATTTGCTCACAATGCGCAATTCTCAGGAAGAGAACACCCACTGTTTCCAGTGGCGAGGCGTGAAATTTGGCAACCATGTATTTTCTCCATTTAAATTCACCAAAATGGTCGAACGCTTCTGTCATCGGCGATGACCAGGCACTTCGACCTTTCTAATGCGTTTAAGTGGGGAAAAGGAACGTTGAAAAATCGCACGTCTTGCCACTTGTTTCATGGGCCCTCCCTCCGGAAATGTCCTCAATTTTAATCCGATTACGTCATCAAGCCACATCGCTGTCTGCCAAGAGGGCGAACGTCTATTTCAACAAGAGCCGTTTAACACATAAGAAAGCACTCGTAGTAGATCTTGTGCTTTAATTGACAAAAGCTGTTTTAGCTGAAAAAAAATTCAACTATCTCTCCGACCATAAAAATTAATCAATAATTTGGTGGTCATTAACGAGTTTTGTTGGACTTTAGGGCCGAAAAGATAGGATATGCAGGACTGTAGAGTGTTTAAAGTAATATTTATGAGCATAAAGAAAAAAAAAAGGTTATCACATTTTTGCCCCCCCCCCCCCAAGCCGAACCCGAAATGACGCCCCTGTGCTTATGACGAAGAGGTATTAAATGAACCTCTAGTTTTCTTTGAAGGTGGCCTCCTCTTACTTCAGATTCTCTCTCCTTGAAAGGCTCGTTCAATTTTTCTTGGTAGTGGGACCTAGATTGTTGTATCGACGAATTAAAGATTTCCGAGAGATTTTCACGAGCTAATTGTAAGTTTCGCCTTGCAACTTAGAAATTTGTCCCCCCCCCCCCCCGAATACCCTCGAAGGGACCGTCGCGTCGGGGGCTTTTGAAAATATCAATAATGGAAATGTGGGGTCACTTCCCTGTAGCTGACTTTTGTGTTGCAAATCACTTGGTTCAGCAGTTTTCGAGAAAAATGCCCTATATCCGGGTACGGGTGCTTTGGTACACCCTGTAGGTACATATTTCCATCGAGGGACTCCAAGCGACCACTGCCGCAGTTATGCGTTTGAGTGTGGGACAGTAAGCTGATTATGAACAATCGTATCGTAATGCTATCGAGTCGATGATCGAGTGCGTGTTATCTTATGGGTGATGCCATTCCGATAGAAACCCTCGCATCTCTACGGAAATTCTCCGATAGCTCAGGAGTCATCGGATAATTTCCGTAGAGATGGGAGGGTTTCTATCGGAATGGCACCACCCATAAGATATCACGCACTCGATCATCGACTCGATAGCGTTACGATACGATCGTTCATAATCAACCTCCTAATCTGCAGCGGCTCTCCCACCCCACCCGCAGTGCCCCCCGCCTGCATGGTGTGATGCGTATGAAGAGTGGCCGAACCAGAACCTTGAAGGCAAAACTTAGCTCGTAAATATCTCGCGACAATCTTTAATTCGTCGATTGTACACATTTATTTCTGTTTTTTATTTGTTGTTGTTTTATTGTCACAATCAAACTTTTTTTCACAGGGCTTTTGGCCAAAAAGGCGGTCGAAGCGGGGCTATCTGTTGACCCATACATTAAAACAAGTCTTTCCCCTGGCTCAGGAGTTGTCACCTATTATTTGCGTGAAAGTGGCGTGGTCCCATATTTAACCGCTCTCGGTTTTGAAAATGTTGGCTACGGTTGTATGACTTGTATTGGTAATAGTGGACCTTTACCCGATCCAGTTGTCTCTGCTATTGAAAAGGTAAAATTCGCTTTATTCATTCCTACTCGCATGTTTTGTTTCACAATTTTTACTATTTTATTACATATGTATTAGGTACCAACAAAAATAGCAGCCATTCAAGTGATTAAAGGCTTGTGAATTGCAATGGTGCTGCTTTGTAATGCAGTGCTTGCACATTTCTACCATGAGCCTCTTTCGTGCATTCAATAAATGCATCATGCTGTATAAAAAACGCCTCAAAATGGAAAGGTATGCAACCTTGTTGATTACTTACCATTAGTTCGAGGAAACTCTCATAATAGAAAAATGCCTTCGGAGAGGCAGGTATGCATTATGCAACCTTTCTTAACTTACGTTAGTTCGAGTGAAAAAACGCCTTCAAGTGGATAGGTATGCAATCCGCACGAGACGGTACGAACATCCTTCATCGTCGCTGGAATCATACCTTAAATGATGTTAAAAATTGATAGTGCACTGAGAAGAAAGAAATTTTATTTTTCTGAACTTCAATTCTATTACTAAGACTTGGGAACAAGGAAAAAATAATGCTCATTTCATTTACTCAGACATTAATGGGTCTGTTGCTAACTTTTATGGTTTGCCAATTGAGTTATGGAGGGTTGGATCCTAATCTTGAACTAAAGGTTGGTAAAAATCATTTGAAAATACTATTGAGAGCATCAGAAAATTCTAAAATCCACTCACAAACTCAATGATCGCGTTAAACAAAATTACAAGATGCCAAGGTGTCTTCCAATTTTAGCTTTCTCTATGATGCATCACTTGTCTCAACATAGAAAGTTGCAATTAGAAGGGACTTCTCCAATGTGACCAGCTTATTCGATCGTCATCTTGTAATTTTGGTAAATGCATTTATTGAGTTTTTGAGTGGATTTTAAAACTTACTGATGCTGTCACCGTTATTTTTAAATGATGACTTGGAAATCACCGGTCTATAACGCTGTGTCAAAAGTTTGCAATAGATCCATTCTGTCGTAATTTGAAGCACATTTTTTCTGTCATGATTTTTTTTTTTTCCAGAATGAATTGGTCTGCTGTGGAGTTCTGTCAGGAAATCGTAACTTTGAAGGTCGTATACATCCTAGCACCCGAGCCAACTACTTAGCTTCTCCTCTTTTAGTCATTGCTTATGCCATTGCTGGACGCGTAGACATTGATTTCAAAACAGAACCTATTGGTAAATAATAATTCAATATTTGATCAATTCTGTGCATTCGAACAATTTCCCTGCTGAGTTCAAAAGAGATGTTCAAAAATGTTTTATTTTTTATTTTTTTTATTTTCATTTTTGGTACATAGTTAGCCAGAAAAACTGAGTGGGTACAAGTCATAGAAAAAATGATGCATTTGTTTTCTTATAGCTAGAGATAATTAATTAAACATCAGATTTTAATTTGTTAAAGTTTACTTATAGCTTATCAGTTCATCCAGGCTGTAAAGAGCATGGGATAGTAGAAACAGCTCTATAATGCATGAAAAAAAACTACTCATTTCTCCGTTTTTAAAATGAGTTTTCAAGGATTTAGGCAGAGCATTGAATACTTGGATTGCAGAAAAAGATGCATTGCTTTTTGATGATTCTTTGGATTGTTTATAAAAAGATGACGGCTATTATAAAAATTATATGAGATGGGCTAAGATCAGATGGACTTATAATGGCATTTTTGACAGCATATTTTAAAAGAGCTAGACAGTATAGACAAAATCTAAATTAGTTGTAAAAATACATATATTCCTGACATTTTTGTAGCATTATTTAATTTTGGAGGGGTGCTTCCTGGAAGGTTTTTTTGACTAGTGTCAGGGTAATAAATTGGTTTTGGATCTCTTTTGAAACCACTGCGTCGGGCCTATTGTGACAAGGATTTACATAAGAGTAATGCAGGTATCATGGGAAATTCCTATCTCATTTGTTATTCTCTCCATTGAAACACACAGAAGAAAGTCTTAAATTAGATAGAAATCTCTCATTTTGTACTTGCACTAGCGGATCCAAGAATTTTTCCTTCTCTCTCCATGGTCATTTGAATGCGTGTGTCAGAAAAGGACAGATAAGGGCAGTCACGTGACTTTCGCCCCCTCTACTATCCTTTTCTAACACACGTGTTTGAATGGATAGAGAGAGAGAAAGACAATCCACTGGATCCACTAGTGTGTACTTGTGTAGCTCCGCCGTAACGCTTTAACCTTTAAAGTCATTTTGTGAGTCAGCGAGTGATGCTCGTAATTTTGTGATGCGTTCATCGTAATTTTTTCTGGATTTTGCCGAAGAATTGATTATTCAATCCCTTGCAGCGAAAGTTGGCAAGAGCCCCATTCGGCGCATAAAAATTAAATGCGTTGTTTTCGTTCCAAAGCAAAATAATAGCAAGTGTGGCCATGATCAAGTGAAACCAAACACCTGACAGCAAAAATGAGGAAGCAAAAGGTTATGTGCGGTTGATGGTGGATGAATGTATCATGTCAACTGATTCACTGATCTAAGCCTCTTGAAATATCTTTGTTACTTACTCCACGTTTTGTTTTGGTATAAATAACGGAATAAGCGTCTGATGACTCGCTGCTTGGCTTTTTTCTGTCATGTTAGGTTTCAAAAGAAAATAAAAAAGCATATACAACAGTTAAAAATTTTCCTGTGATTCTTTTTCAACTAAACTAATTTTTTCTGATATTTCTCCGACAGGTATTAATGCTGATGGAAAGGAAATCTTCCTTGAAAACATCTGGCCTTCAAGATCGGAAATTCAAGAAATAGAGGAGAAGTATGTGATTCCGTCCATGTTTCAAGAAGTGTACGCTTGCATTGAAAATGGATCAAACAGTTGGAGATCCCTCGTAGCACCCGAAGGTCAATTGTATCCTTGGGATGTATCATCAACTTATATCAAGAAACCTCCCTTCTTTGAAGGAATGACTCGAGTAAGTATTATTCTCCAAACTGACAATGTCCAATTGTTTTGCGCCAGCTCTTTTATCTATCAATCCTAGATTCTTTCCTTGTGCCAGGGGTGCAAAATGTGCCCGATCTAGCAATCCGCGGATCGTGCAAAAATGAGGAAATTTCTGAGAAAGTGAGGAAATTTGTTCAATTTTTTTTTTTTTTTTTTTTTTTTTTAAATAATGGCAATTAGGATTTCCCAGGAAAATAGTGTAAAAAAAGGGAAAATATCAGTCATTTTGCAAAAAAACGGTGTTGAAATGTTAAAATAAGCAAAGAAAAGTCATCCCTTGCAAATTTTTGTGAGGAAATTTTTTAAAATCCTGTGAGGAAATAAGTCATGGGTCACGTGAAACCTCCGAAGTTTTGGAACATTTTGCACCCCCGCCTTGTGCTTTTTTTAATTGGAAGTGTTTTGTGTAATCTGAACCTCTTTTTTTCTTTTGCAGGAACTTCCGTCACCACAGCCCATTCAAAACGCTCATGTACTCCTACTTTTAGGTGATTCAGTGACAACCGATCATATTAGTCCTGCTGGAAGTATTGCTAGAAATAGTCCAGCAGCCCGTTATTTAGCAGAGAGAGGGTAATATTTTGTTTCACAAACTTTTATTTCATGTATTTATCATCAAATGTACTCAAAACAACTCAAACAACACAAAACAACTTGAAATATGCATTGAAATAACAACTCGAAACCAACCTTGATGGAAGTATAAAGGTGGAGGCTTTTGTACCCCACCTACGTCATAATGCGACGAATCTAGAGAGCGGGGTCTGAGGGGGGTGTTCACTGGTGGGTGCTGCATGTATCGCGCTCGCCAGTCACGTGACTGTTGGGTTCAAATTCGTCGCGTTGTAATGTGGGTGGATTTCCATCATGACTCAAAACACCATAACTTGAATTTTTAATTTACAAACTTTATGGGAATTCTTTATTGAATTACAAACCATGCACTAATTTGTTTATCGAAAAGTAATCATTAAAATTTGCATTGTGTAATTATTTTTGAAGTCTGAAAACTGAAATGTTAAGATGCATTGTTACGGAATGAAGGGTTTTGATTACGTTGCGATTTAAGGGACTACCTTAGCTGAGGATTTTGAAAAACTTTCAATGAGCTGAAATGTCCATCCTTTCAAGTTAAATCTTAAGTGTTTTTTGTCTATTCCAAGTTGACTGCATACCGTTAGACTAATTTCTAGCTTGGAGTTTTCTTAACCCTTTGACTGCTACGAACGAGTATACTCGCGGAAAAAAAAACCTTCCTCAGAGCTACGCCCGAGTATACTCGCATTCGTGACTTCCATTGAATTTCCGACCGTAGCGCTGTTGCGATTGAACTAAACATCAGACTATAGGTACGCATTTTGTCGGGGAAGATACGAACTACAAGTTACAAGTGTTTCCGATAGAATGCGTTGCCCCTTGATTTTAAAATATGTTTCTTCTCTGCATGTTTTGCTTCTGCTCAGCTGACGAAACCAAGTTAACCTAAGTTTGTCGGTATCGCGCTTGCCTCAGGGCTACGGATTTTTTGCAGCTAGTATACTCGTTCGTAACAGGCAATGGGTATATCAACAAATATGATTTTGGATGATTTTTTTTGTTTTTTTTCTAATGATTTTTGGCCATCTGAAAATGATCGAATTTGCATAATTTTTTATTCCTAACTCAGCTGGGGGGTGGCTGCACCTGAATTCCTAACCCAGCAGGCAAAGGGTTAATTACTCTCACAGTTTTTTAAGTGAGGAATTAACAAACAAAAATGGGTTTATTATCTAAGCAACAAGTGTAAAAAATTATTCTAATTCAACTCTAACTGCTCGGATTATAATTTGTTGAAACGTGAATTAGGTATGCATTATAGTAGTTAAACATACTTCCGCTAAGGTTCCCAAATGCTGTGTGTGTCTCTTTAGTGTTAAAAAATGCCTTATCAAAAGATACAAAAATAACAAAGTTTCTTGTGCACTCTGTATGGTTTTACCCACTCAAGCTTATCTCATGAAACAATTTATTTGAGTAAGATTCAACGTACGAGGGGTAAGGGATTTTAGAACTAATCAAGGAATTGTAATTTTCTTAATTTTATGTTTTGAAATATGTGTTTAAATTTTCGACAGAATACCTAGCAACAACCTTCCCAACTTTGCAAGCTGAGTGCTAGCCAGTGCTGATTCTCTTCTTTTTTCTTTTTTTCTACTATTGTTGAATAACTAATAAATAAAGTAATTTTCATGTTGAAAAAGTTAACTATTCAATCATTCTTGTTTTTTAGTTTAACACCGCGGGATTTCAACTCCTATGGCTCTAGACGTGGAAATGATGATATCATGGCAAGAGGAACGTTTGCAAACATTCGATTGGTCAACAATTTAGTAGACAAACCAGGTCCAAGAACAAAGCATATTCCCTCCGGGCAAGAGGTAAATAAACATTTTGAATTCAATTGAAACATTGCAAAGAAGAAGATGGATTGGATTAAAAGAAAATACCATAAATAAAATGAAACTAAATTCAAGATGAAGAAGATTCAGATTGGCTTGTAGTATAAATTTAGTTTAATTTTATCTCTCGTTTTTTCTTGAATTTAAGTATTGCATTTTATATTGATCTGTGTATTCCAATTTTTATGTAGGAACAGCAGCCTCCAATTGGCGCATATGTCATGAAATGCTAACTTTTCTAATTGAGTAGAAGATCACTAATTAGAAATAATGAAAGACAGTTAGCTTAAAATTATTGCCTTGCAACTCGTCTCAGTTTAAGTCTTATGGTTGAAACCCTTTTTATTTTCATGGAATTTTAACCCTCTCCATCTCCTCCTCCAGCATAAGTGCTTGTTAAGGATCATTATCTTTTGGGAATACCTCAATGGAAGGCTCTCTGACATTTCTTATGTTTCTAAATTAAAGCTAAGGGTTTATGATATAATTTTTCCATAGCACCCAGAAAAGAGAAAGTTATTAATTTTTCCGTGTTTGGTGTTTTTATTCAGCAGATACTTCCTTTTCTCTGGTGAAGCGTTCCTTGCATTTTGGATCAGAGTTGCCGTTTTGTGTATAATGGGGCTCTCGCAAACTTTTGTTATAGGGCAACCAACTCTTCAATATTGAAGAGTTGGTTCTTGCATAAAAATGTGTAAAAATGAAAATCAGTACACTGAAAAATCACAAAATTCACTCTCAGAATCGGGCATAATGGCGGTTCAAAGCAGATATCATGGGAGATTCCTATCTAAAATGAGACATATCTCTGTGTTTCCTTAGAGAAAGTGACAGATTAGACAGGAATCTCCCATGGTACCTGTGTTGAAGCGCCATTACGATCTTGCCGTTAAAGCAGTTTTGTGAGTTTACTACTGAATTTTATACTTTTTCGGTGTAATTTTCGTGATTTTCGCTAGTCATTACATCAGAATTGATCATTTATTTGCTTATAGCAAAAGTTTGTAAGAGCCCCATTAATGGTATTTTTCAATTCACGGATGATTCCACCGGTTGAGAAAAGATTACACAGTTCAGTGCAGTGAATGACTGTACTGCTTAAAAATTCACTAATTTGTAATCTTTTCTCAACCGGTGGAGTCGTCGATGACTTTAAAAAACTTGCGGATATTTTAATAATTCAAATGCGATTGCACGGATTAAGAAAAGATTACAGATCAGAGTATTTTTGTGCAGTACAGTCTAACACCGAACTGAACTGTGTAATCTGTTCTCAACCGGTGGAATCATCAGTGAATAGAAAAATGCGATTAATACGCAAAACAGCAGCTCTGTTTTGGATAGATCTTTGTGTCATTCTCTGTGCTATCCGTTCTTTTTTCAGTATGATGTGTTTGATGCTGCTCAAATCTATGCCAAAGAAAACACCCCTCTCATTTTAATTGTTGGTAAAGATTATGGATCAGGCTCTTCCAGAGATTGGGCAGCCAAAGGACCGTTCCTGTTGGTAAGTATTTATTTTTTTAATTTTGGTTCATCTTACGTCATTATAACTTTACCTCAATTCACTTTTTACCACCCAGTTACTCCTATTAGGTCAGGAAAGAAAAAAGAGGCAAGGAAAGTATACTAACTGACTCAAGTGCGGGATAGGGGACAAGATAAGATAAAAAACAAAACAAGAGAGAAATAATTCAAATAACAAAATTCAGGGATTTCTTCCTAATTATCACTGAACGAGAGCCTAGTTATAAATACCAATTGAAGATAAAGGCTCACTTGAATCCTAAAAATTAATGATATTGAAACGTTGGAAAGAACATTTGCAAAGAACATTGCAAGATGTATTGGTTTGAAAAAAAAAAAAACAAGTAATATAAAATCAAATCAAATCAAATTCATAATAAATAGCCAATATTGTACATAATTAAATTAAAACTTTCCCAAAGAGCCATAGGTCTTTCGGTGACTGATCATCATCGACAACGTTAACTTTTATTTATTTTGATAATGACACTGGTGATGATCTCGGATTGAAAAGCCTACAGCTCTTTGAGTCTTTGAGTGAGTTTTACTTTGATTGCAAGATTGGCTATTTATTATGAATTTGATTTCATTTCACTTCTCTTTTTTTCCTTTAAGGATGAATATGTATAAATAGTACTTTGTTATACACACACACACACACACACACACACAACCATGTCTTCAAGATCCATTTTCAGTTGTGTGTTAATTTAAAAGATTAAAATACAATGTAGAATCAAGTTTACAGACAAGGATCAGTGGCCAGAAATAAATAAATATAAT
Organism: Trialeurodes vaporariorum; assembly: GCA_011764245.1. Classification (NCBI taxonomy): domain Eukaryota; kingdom Metazoa; phylum Arthropoda; class Insecta; order Hemiptera; family Aleyrodidae; genus Trialeurodes; species Trialeurodes vaporariorum. The sequence continues at coordinate 31,354,238 of VMOF01000002.1, read as the reverse complement.
ACCTCGGAATTTACAGGCCTTTTTCCTCCAATTTATTCTAAGGTAGGAGAGAATAGTTACTTAAAAAGCATCCAATTATAACATCTGTTTCTGTAGGATGCTGCCTGATGCATTTTCCAACCTAGTAATCAAAATAAATTAATAGTTTTGAATGATCATCAAATAATTAGGTTGATTGTAGTCGTTCCTTTTCTAAGATCGGTAGTGAAAGAAGAAACTAACAATATTCTCTAATTTATGTTCTTTTTTTGCAGGGTGTAAAAGCTGTAATTGCAGAATCATTCGAAAGAATTCATCGTTCAAATTTGGTTGGAATGGGAATCGTTCCATTACAGTTCTTACCAGGAGAAAATGCTGAAAGTCTGAAGTTAACTGGCCTTGAAAAGTACACAATCCCAATTTCTGCAGACGTTAAACCTCTGCAAAAATTGACTGTAACGGTAATTATCGATTTTAAATTAAATGTTTTGCATAAGCATAACCAGCCGTTCAAGTAGCTTTTTTAAGCAATTAAAACTTTTACTGCTATTTTTACTTTAATTGCCTTTGATGATTTGTAAAGAAGTGATGTGTAACATACAAAACTCAAGAGAACACACGACAAGTTCATTTTTCATTATTTTATACCATCTCAAATCAAAAATTTAATTTTTTTCTAGATTATATTTGGCCTCTTATTGATTAATAGAAGGCAAATTATAATTATGATGATTAATGAAGTAATAAGTATCATACATAATTATATTATAAAGGGCATAGCAGGATAAGCATAGGATTTTGGGCCCTGGCGCCTTTCTTCCGGAAACTTTGGGTACTTACTATGGACCATGAGAAACTAATTTCTACAAATTTTCAGCCTTTAATTCTGATTGCTTCTCGCGCTAGACAAGTTTTTTTAAAATTTAAAAAAAAAAATTAATATCTCAAGAGTGGCTGCACTGATTGAGTCCAAATTTTAAGATGTAATGTAAGTAACCAAAATTAATCATATTTTTTTAGGCCATTTTTAGGGGTCAAAGTGTCCAATTTTTGGTATTTTTATTTTTTTTAACCAAGTTGCAATTCTGGTACGACAGCCAAAAGTGGACTGTAGACGCCTCTAATGTGCACCTTTAACACACATTTTTCCCCAAAATGTACGCCATAGTCAAATTTTCAAAAAACTGGTTCGAGGAGGGTCGAAAATCGCATTATTCCGAAAACCCTCGAACCCTCGATCCAGTTTTTCGAAAATTTGACTATGGTGTAAGTGGCGTACATTCTTGGGAAAAATATATGTTATAGGTGCACATTAGAGGTGTCTACAGTCCAATTTTGGTTGTTTTATCAGAATTGTAACTTGGTTAAAAAAAATTAAAACACCAAAAATTGGACATTTTAACCCCAACAAATGGCCGAAAACAAATCTAATTATCGTTGTAAGCTGCATTTCGGTCACTTACATAACGTCCTAAAATTTGGACTCAATTGGTGGAGCCGCTCTCGAGATATTAATTTTTTTTTAAATTTTGAAAAAACCGTCTTGCGCGAGAACAAATCAGAATTAAGGGTAGAAAATTTGCAGAAATTAGTTCCTCATGGTCCATAATAAGTCCCCAAAGTTTCTTGAAAGAAGGCGCGGGGGCCCAAAAACCTATGCTTATCCTGCTATGCCCTTTGCTGCTTTCATTATTTTTAACATGATTTATTCAGCTGGAAACATCAAATGTTTTCTGTTTTTTGCTTAAGGTGATTCCAGATAAATTTGTCCAGATTTCATTCCAATGGTATAGCGCGGAATGCCACTACTTAATTACTTTTGGGAAAAGTTGTGTTTTTGCCATTTTAAATTGGAAACAAAGAAAAAACGCAAAATCTCAGAATGTCGACACTTGCGTAGTTTATTTGTGGATTTTGTTAATCCAAAAATGGGCAAAATTGATCGAGGATTAAAGCTGTAATATTGTAAATTCATTTTGTCATTAGCTTAGTGAGTGCGAGTGATACTATGTCTATCTGCCTCACTAGCACTCATTGAGGCTCTCGGGAATTTTGTTATTTCCAATATCCCAACTTTATTTTTGGATATTTCAGCTTGAAACGTTCAGGGTATCTTCCTGAAGTATGCTCGCAGGTGTCGACGCTCCTCAAATTTGTACTTTTTGCGTAAATTCGTAAATTTCAGCAATCACTTTTTGACCAGCGCGACGTGGTGTCTGTGGTTCAAACTAATCGACCCTGGAATCACCTTAATTGAACTGTAAAAATTGAAATATCTAATTAAAAATTCTTCTTTTTTGTTGTTGCAGACTGACACCGGCAAATCATTCACTGTGATTCTACGATTTGATACAGAAGTTGATTTATTGTACTTCCGTCACGGAGGTATCTTGAACTACATGGTTCGAAAGATGTTGAAATAGACTGATTATTTGAACAATAATAATTGGTAGTTAATAAAACTGTTCATGATTATTTTAAGTACCTATTTTAATTGTTACATTGTGTGCAAATAGTATTTATTTATTTTTGTTAAATGTTTTCTCTGCCAAAGTTAGCAAATTAAATTGCAGCTCACAAAAGTATTTGAATCAAAGGATTTAGCAAAGTTAATGCTTGCATGAAGTGTGCCACTTTTTATAAATTTTATGCTATTCTTAGTCAAACCAAATTTTCATGTTTTAATTTTTTGTCTTTAGACTTAGTGAGTGCTCACCGTCTGATTGTATTCTGAATCATCGATTATTTTATTAGAAATATACAATTTTTTTTTTCCTTTTTTTTCGATAGATATTTTTAGAAACATTTTATCTTTTACTTAATTACTTTGCCGTATTGTTTTTTGTTTTAATCAAAAGAACACTTAATCATATTTCTCATTTGTATTATTAGTATTTACAACTTTTTTGATCAAATTTTTGCTCTCCCTTCCTCTCTTTTCTCTTGTATCATAAAGACATAACTCTATTATAGCCATTATTTTATACATATGTCTATAAATGTTTCCTTTTTTATCCAAAACATTCCCTGCATCTTGCAATGAGGCATTTGCAAGGGTCTGATAAGTTGTGTTTTATATCAAGAAAATGAAAGTAAGTTGATTAGCTGAGAACAAAGATTCCTTCGGTTTCTAATTAAGTCCTATCGTTCCGGAGATAAGATTTGGGCCCAAAATACATTGTTTTAAATGAGAGATCCATGTGTATAGTGATGTCACTACACACATAATTTTTTACAACTTTATACGCGTGTATCTCCAAACCCGGGACACTTAGAAAAAAACAAAGGCACCATTGTTCTCAGCTCTTCAAGTACTATCATTTTCTTTTTAAAAAACACACAATTTCAGGCCTGCAACTGCCCCAATTTATTGAGCTGTTGGACGGAGACAGTTGCAGTTTTTGCCCTTTGGCAATCATATTTCTCAGCATTTTATTGTATGCAAAAGTATTGGTTTACCAGGGATTGCAAGAAATCCCCTGAAGATCGAAGATTTATGTTGATCCCTTGCAAAACTTTTCTACTTTTCTATCCGATGGATAGCGCCACTAGTCGCTTTTTGGGTACAAACCATTTGAACCTGAAAGTATGCACTTATGGAACTAAACGCGAAGTTATGCAACCGGCACATAGTGTTACAGCATGGTTTTCATCGTTGTGAGTTGGCACTGGAATTTTCAAACACTACTAAATTGGTTGTTCGAATTCTACGAAATTGACAAGATAATTTTCGGTCGGAAAAACGAGATATAAGGAAGATCAAAAATTGAAATGGTAAAAGAATAATTAAATGGTAAGCACTTGGTTTTATACCAGGACCGGCTGAAAAATCTGGAAAATCGAGAGTTGACTATAGTAGTAGAAATAAAAAGTAATGGCACCCTAACAAAGGTGGACAGATTGGGTTCATCAACAAAATATATCATTTGGAATGACGTGTGGGTAAGTTATAAATGACTTACCTTAATATTTTCAACTGTGGGTCCTAAAGTCATCAGCCATCAAAAATGTCACAAATTATGTTTTTCTATAAATAAATAAGAGGCTCCTGAGAATATCAAGTATCAAAGAATGCGGTTATAAGACTTTTCGTCCTGTTTTTTTTGTCCTATGAAATTTGGTCCTTGATAATTCGTCCAATCAAATTTCCTCCTGCAGAACAATTGGTCCTTTCATTATTTTCGTCCTCGACTGCAACGTCCATGAGTTTTTAGTCCAATTATTTTTAGGTCCAGAATATGTCTTTTGTCTGGTAATTTTAGTCCAATTTTTTTCATCCTTGCAAAAAAAGTTGGTTTCTCCCTATGCTCATATTCGTTGGCTTACAGGTAAAATAAAATGAAGTAGGATTTCGCCGAAAACAAATTACAATTCTTTTACTGTGTGTGGTGACCTGGAGAAATTCAGATTATAAGTCTGGCTGTATGTTTCTGGTAATCTAGTACTTAATCTTGAAAATGTTGATAAGAAAGACTTTCTGAATTGAATAAAATGGTGAATTCCAATTACATACATTCTCTGGTATTGAAATTTAATGTGTACTCATAAATTTGACCTTTAAACCAACGAAAATGAACAAAAATTTGCAATGGATGAACCAACCTTTTTTTTGAGGACAAAAAAATTGACTAAAATTACAGGACAAAAGACATTTTCTGACCTAGAAATGGGACTAAAAACTCATGGTTGTTACAGTAGAGGACGAAAATAATGAGTGGACCAATCGTTCTACAGGACGAAAATTGATGGGACGAATTATCAAGGACAAAATGTCGCGGACAAATAAAAAAAGGACAAAAAAAACACAGGACGAAAAGTCTTGTAACCAAGAATGCACTGTTTGGGTGGAATGTTAAGGTCTTGAAGCCATACCCGGAAAAGGGCCCATAAAACATCGGGTGTGCTTTTTCTGAGAAGGCAAGATCGTGATTAAATGGAGACTTTTGCCTGAAGAGCGCACCTTTTGTTTTATGGATCCCTTTTCCGAAAATGGCCTCAGTTGCTGAATTTAAAAAATAAAATCATGAAAGAATCAATCAAATGCATTTAGTTTCGGTCTCAAACTCTTTTTTCTGTTGTGAATAAGTCTGCGAACAATATGAATCATTAAACCAAAAATAATAATTTCAGACCATTGACAAAATGCTTACAGATGTGCGGAATTACAGGCTAATCAAGAAAAAAAAAACCTAATTTGAAAAAAATAAATAAATTTAAATTGAGAATGTACTAAAATTTGATAATAAAACCCCATGTTTAGCTACCAAAATTTTCACTGTCTTCTTTCTCCTTAAAAGTAATAATTTGACAGCTTTAAAAGGAAGTGCTTACATCTAAATTTGTGAAAGCTAGCATACACCGCAACAAAAGATAAGTAAGTTTGAGAAAATCTAGCGATTCATCCAAACCATCTAGAATATGGTAGTAATCAAACTCAACTGTCCATCATCAAAAAATTTACCATTTATTGTAGGCAGTCCCTTAACCAGAAGTGAATTTTTCAACAAAAAAATCAGTCAAAAACAATCAAAGCTCTTGAATAATTTGTTCAAATGTATTATTTGGTGGTGAAACTAATTTAGCCGTATCAAAAAGTTGGCTCTTTTACCTTTTCCATGATGTCAAAGATAATAATTAGACTGTGATGACAAAATTTCCTAAATTGAAGACCTTGCTGATGAAAGGGCGTAGGAGAAAATTTACTTCTGAGAAAAGCGCACCTAAAAGTTTTAAAAATGATATAATTCAAAGTAAGAAATCGGAAACCGAATCTTGGTCTTAATATTTCCTACTTTAAAGCATAAAAAACAACCTCCCAGACGTATTTTCGTATTCTTCTAAAGCATAAAGTTTCTTCTACCTTCTACACCCATTTATCGGCGAGGTCTTTAATTACTGTAATGCTTTGTGTATCATTTGAAATTGAAGGGGTTTTAACGAATCTCGTTTTCAAAATTCAGCAATGAAAAAGTTTACCTCCATCATTTTCATGGAGTGAAAAATAAGAAATAGAGATAAGAGCTTTATTAAAATACCCATTATCGACGAATTAAAGATTGACGAGAGATTTTCACACATTTTCAGCTATGGGTGTGAGTGTGGGACTGATCTGCAACGGCTTCCCCGCACTGGCCTCTCACCTGCAACGTATGAAGAGTATGAAGAGTGACCGAACCAGAACCTTGAAGGCGAAACTTAGCTCGTGAAAATCTCGAGACAATCTTTAATTCGTCGATAGTACATTACCTATAATTTACTGCTCATCATTGGTAATTGATTGTATCATTTGAAAATAATGGAACTTTTACGAATCTCAATTTCGAAAACAATAATAACTTGTGAATAATTTCCTCGGGTGTATTTTTTGAAAATCTAACTCGAACTCATGATAAGCTTCGATAAAGTCGACTCTGATACTATTGTCTCTGATACTTTCCATTTTTCTCTTTTTTCCTCTATTTGACCGGTTTTCCTCACTTCTCTACTTTTCACCTATTGATTTATGGACGAAAAATGGTATTTTCCTTTTGTTCTTACAAGATAACCTTATAATAAATAACATTAAGCGTGGACATTTTTCCCATCCCTGTACACCATTCTTGCCATAATTAATCACAACTAGCGTGGTTAACGCTTTTACGACCGGGTTATGAAGACAAATCAATGTTCACTCACTCAAATTTAGCGGGTCGTTAAATATTCGTACACCACGGTGCTGATTTTGAATACACAATTGATTGAAGGAACTCTACGTTCGAGGAAACATTATTATTCAAATATTAACACTTTGAAGCCGCAATGGGGCTCTTGCAAACTTTTGCTGTGAGCAAATGAATAGTCCATTCTGATGTGAAAACCAGCAAAAATCACGAAAATCACACTGAGAAAGTTTAAAATTCAGTAATAAACCGACATAACTACATAAATGGCAAGATCGTAATGGTGGTTCGACGCAGGTATCATGGGAGATTCCTATCTAATATGCCACTTTTTCTACGGAAACACAGAGGTATGTCTCAATATAGATAGGAATCTCTCATGATACCTGCGTCGCATAGGCGGACCGTGACCAAAAAAGTGGGGGGGGGGGGGGGCTAAAAAGTCATGTTTTTTTTTTTTTTTTTTTTGCTTCTCGTGTCTCAAGTGATGACTTTTTCCCGATTTTTAGCCCCTCCGCTCAAAAAAAGTGGGAGAGGGCTATAGCCCCCCTAGCCCCTGATACGGTCCGCCTATGCTGCGTCGAACCGCCATTAAGCTCGCATCTGAGAGTGAATTTCGTGATTTTTTAGTGTACTCATCGTCATTTTTACAGGTTTTTATGCAAGAATCAACTCTTCAATCCCGGGTAGCAAACTTTCGCTAGAGCCCCACTGTCGTGAATTAAAAAACTGAACTTGTGTGAGGCGGGTAGTTTCACAGACACGAATTTACTCGGGCGTGATTTGGAAAGGGTTAAAGAAAGCGCCAAGCGTCACTCGTTTTATCGCGCACCAAGCAGGAGCCTCACCTGGATGGTGGTCAAGTTAATCCGATTTTAAAACGCGGGAACCGCGACTTGAAAACTATCAACCAGTGAAAGCTGCGTTAAACACGAGACAGAACTGTGGTCGCCTGATGTCTGAATCCCCCGCAATACCCCGCACTTCTATTTTAGAAATTCGAAAGCTCGATCGTTTGATCATTTTCACAGTTGTCGATCGTGAGCTATTCCAATCAATAAGTCTTCTCTCATTTGAATCCATGCAAAAGTATCGATTATTTGAAGGCTTAACTGAACCTTTTCAGGCGATTCCAGGGTAGCTTGGTTCGAACCTTAGACAGTTAGACACCACGTCCGTCGCCGCGCCGTCACGCTGCTCAAGAAGTCAACAACTTTTGGCTAAATTTGATGAATTTACGCAAAAAATACAAATTGCACAAAACACGACTTTTCCCAAAAGTTGGAAAAGTTTCGCTTGGCCTTCAGAATCCATTATTTCCTGTCGGATAATACCTACGGTGGAGGTAGCAATAGGTAGGTACAAGCCAATTAATCTTTAATTTTTTAGATGAAGAGTATTGGGAGGGGGGGAGAGTTTGAAACCCCCCTTCTTCCCCCACCTGTGGGGACTGATCACCCGCGAAATAGAGACCTTCTGTACATTTGTTAAAATGGACAATAAACTCCTCCGTTTTCATATTTCTTGCTTCGCCATCGGATATAATATCATTTGTATAAATCGGTTCGGAGGACCAATAAAATTATGCTTTTGGGCAGATAGATTCCTCAGATAGGTCGACAAGATTTTCACACAACAATAAAAAGTTATAGGTAAGGTAAACTCCCCAGTAGCCGACACCTGTTTTTCGCAATGTGAAAAAAATTAGTTCAGTTGCAATTTTGTTGTTTTGCGTATTTTTTTCGAATGTTTCACATAGGAGGTCTCAGAAAAATAAAAAAACCACACAAAAAACCAGTATTGCCACCGTACTAGTACTTTTTACAGCGTGAAAAATGGGTGTCGGGTACTGGTGTAGGTAAATCTTAGGGGTGTCAGCTACTGGGATGTTTACCTTAGGTGACAAAGCGACCGTTTTCATCGTCGGAATCTGTGTTTATTCCGTGAAAGGAAATGGAAAACAATGATTTTTATTACATTTTGCGACGAAAGAAATTGAGTTGCTTATGTTTTCAAGGGGGGTTGGTCAAGGATTTTTGTCAAAAATTGTCGAAATTATAGTTTTTTCAGCCAACTTTGTTCTATACATAAATCCACAGCTTTTATTTAAGACCAAGATCGCACATATACCTGGTTCGGTTACGCATTAGTCGAAACGGATTGTATAAACATGTAAAAAATATACCCGGTAACTTCTAAGACTTTCTGAGCCTTTTTCTTAGGGATTTTTAAACTTTGTTCTTGAAAGTTTTTCGCATTTTGCACCAGAAAATTTTCAATTTTGTCTTTCTCGAGTTTGTGTTTTTTCACACAAAATGTAGATTTTCCAGAAACTACTGGGCCGATTTTCAAAAATTTGGGCTTATTTTGTTCCTTATTTAATCCTACTTACTACATTTTTTCAACTCGGGGTTTTCCACAAATTGTGGATCGTTGCCATTTTATGTCAGAAATACCACCAAAAAATATGGTTTTTTTTTTTTTTTTTAAATACAATTTCAAAAATTTCCTCTGGGGGCCATTTTTAAGAATATTAAAAAAAAAAAAAAAAAAAAAAAAAAAAAAAAAAAAAAAAAAAAAAAAAAACTTGTTAGAGTAGAAAGAAGAGTCAAAAGTGCAGGGATTCAAGTGAGCTAAAGTTTTTGAAAATCGATTCAGTAGGTTCTTGGAAATGGTACCTTAAAGTTGAAAAAAATAACAAGTGGAGGATAGACTTCTCCAACTCCCCAAAGATAATTCAGTTTGCGTTTAAATTTAAGTACATTGATGAGTGAACTGAATAAAATGAATTGAATCTCATCAATGAGTGACTTGGTCGAGCTCTATTATGAGTGAAATATTATAGTAAATGGGCGATGGCATCATTGGCCACGAGACACGAGACTAGATCGTGCTTTCAAGCAAGCACCGCACCGCAAGTTACTATTAAGCGGCGGGCGCGGGGGCACGGTGCAGCGCGCGCGGTGCAGCAGCTGAGTAAAAAGGTGGGATAGGTTGGTGGCCAGTGGATAGAATAGGATTGTAGCCAGGCGCATCTTCAGTATCTTCACTTTTCTTCAGTTCAGTGCGTGAAGTCGCCGAAGTCGTCCGCGTCCGCCAAGATACACTGGATACCGCGAGTCCGACATTAACCGCGAGATTTGAAATAACGCGTCGTGAGCTCGTAAAAAAAATTATCTCATACTCCACTTTTCAATAGTAAAACTGTACGTCACATCAATTTTCTTCGGCCGCAATTAATTTTAGGTATGACATGAAATGTTTTCAATTATTTGTGCCGGAGAATTCAATAAATTAAGAAATTTCAAAAATAAAAAATAAATAAAATAAAAAATTTCGTTGAATTAAACGATTGCAGTTTGTGTTGTAAATTTTTCCTCGCCGAAATAGTTGGTTGTTAGGTGAACACCTTTATTGAACAGCGAAAGTTAATGATTTAGTGAGATGCTTTGTGAAATAACGCAATTTTGATTAAATCTTACAGATTTCTTCGATAATCCTTTGAGGAATAATGGGACAAATATTGCTTCACCTTTATCACTGGAATTATTGGAATTCAAAGAGAAATTTTGCTCAAATTTGAGTGACCCATCAAATTTCTTAGAAAATTGTCTTCTTTTGAAAGGTTTCATAAAATCTCAAAAAAACTCAAAACCCAAAATGCGATAAAAAAGGTATAAAAGGAACAGTGTAGAGCTTCGCGTTTCTAAGTTTTTTTTACCACAATGAAAGTCAAGTTTACCCAACCAATTTTTTCAGTGCAACGAATCTACCTTAGAACCTCCTCCACACAAAAGGAGGGTTTTCTTTTTCTTTCCTCCTTTTTTCTGATTCTTCTTCCCTATTTTTTTCTCCAAGACTTTAAAAAAAGCAAGGTAACAAAATCACCCGTAAATTGTTCGGCTTTGGATTCAGCATTTTATTCCTGTAATAAGCTTGAGCACTAACATGCCTTAATGTCAATTCGTGAGGATGCGTTTAATTTTAAACTCAAACGTTTTACCTGAGGTAGAAAGAAATTTTGGATTTACCTACCTACTCACCGGAACTAATGTGACTCTTTTTCAGTTAACTGCCTCGTTTTTTCAGTTTCACACACAAGTTTCGGTCATTCACTTTCATTTTTTTGAACATTTAAATTTTGAGATGTTCAGTGCTACTCAAAAATACGCTCGAATCATTTGCATGCAACGTTTAAAATTGCAGTTAATGAACTTAAGATGTTTAAACCTAGCAGAATGACTCTAAGTTCCTCGGTCCTTAAACTGTGCTTAAAATGAAAGTATTTGACTTATCAGTTTGTTAGGTAAAAAATTGCATTAATTCATAGCTGATTCTAAAAAAAAACAAAAAACCAAAAACAAACAAAAAACAAAAAATGATGATACTTTTCCGACTTTTAGGACTTTTTATGCTATTTTGCTTGAAAATCAAAATATCGATTGGAATAGTGAGTTTATTAAGAAAACTACGCTTCTTAGCAGTGAAAACCCGACTTATCTCTTCAAAATCATCGAGAAAAAAAACTTTCATTGAAAAATCATCTTTTCAATCGATATTTTGATTTTCAACCAAAATAGCAAGAAGCATTGGCATCAATGATGCCACAACAGATTACGGTTAATCGAAGCAGGCGAAATCAACCTCGAATTCTGATGGGATTCTTTTCAACTTTTCGTTTTCTGTGAATTTTCGATTCTTAAAGCGAAGATATTAGTACCAAGGTCCATACACTCATTCCTGTCATTGGTATACTTACCATCAATATGACACAGGAAAAATATCCGATCAAAACCATGCAAATTAAAGCTAAAAGTACTGAAACAGCTGATATCGCGCACTCGATAAGTTCCACCACAGCGATATCAGCCGTTTTTGTACTCTCGGATTTTCCAGTACCTATAACAGTGATCTATCTATAATTTTTCCCACGTGCGTTATCTTTAGTAGGGTCTAATATCTACGCGTTATGGAATCAAAAACAAGCAGATAGTTCTGACACTACAGTGTCAGAGAAGGCGCACCTTGAGCAAATTTGGTCCTCATGAGTCAAATTCCATTTCCACCATCTCAAAAATAATGTGTCCAGCAAAAAACCGGGTCCGAACCTGGATGCGGCGAGTGGGTAGGGGTTAGGACCACTACATACGATCTTATATGGGACAAACCCTTCGAATATTCCACCACCTCAGAAAAAATTGTCCAGCAAAAGTGAGGGTCCGAACCTGTGTGCGGCGAGTGGGGGGGGGGGGGGGTGTAGAACCCCTACAGACAATCTTAGAACAATCCCTTCGAATTTTCCAACATCTAAAAAAAATTGTCCAGCAAAAGTTAGGGTCCGAACCTGTGTGCGGCGAGTGGAGGAGGGGGGGGAGAACCATTACGGACAATCTTAGGACAATCCCTTCGAATTTTCTAACAACTCAAAAAAATTGTCCAGCAAAAGTTTGGGTCCGAGCCTGTGTGCGGCGAGTGGGGGGGGGGGGGTGTGTAGAACCACTACGGACAATCTTAGAACAATCCCTCCGAATTTTCCACCATCTCAAAAAAATTGTACAGCAAAAGTCCAAGTTCGAACCTGTAAGCGGCGAGTGGGGGGGGGGGCGGGGGGCACTACGGACAATCTCAAACCCTTCGAATTTTCCAACATCTCAAAAAAATTGTCCAGCAAAAGTTAAGGTCCGAACCTGTGCGCGGCGAGTGGGGGGGGGGGGGGGGGTAGAACCACTTCGGACAATCATAGAACAATCCCTTGGATTCTCAAAAAATCATCTAAAAAAAAATTGTCCGGCAAAAGTTTGGGTCCGAACCGGTGTGTGGTGATTGGGGGGGGGGGGAAGTTAGGACCACTACGGACAATCTTAAACCAACCCTTCAGATTTTCCACCATATCTAGCAAAAGTTCGGGTCTGAACCTGTATGCGTCGTGTGGGGGGGGGGCGGTGGGACCACTACGGACAATCATAGAACAAATCCTTCGAATTTCCCACTGCACATCACTAAACGCACGTAATGAAACAATCAAATACTCATAAAACAATTTTGAACCCCCTTTAGTAAAAAGGTAGTCACTAGTCAACGATATAGTATGTCCCGCACAATAGGGACATGAAAAAGTGATCGGTAGTAAGAAGAAATCGGACCACCAAGAATCGATTATTTTTCATGATGTGTTAGAGTAGAGAAAAACAATGTTGCCATATTCCATTAGCTGGCACCGTTCTTTGGTTGCCCGGTAAAAAATTTGAACGTGAAGTGTGATGCCAAGTAAAACAAAGGACGCCATGGCAAAACGTAAGAAAAGATGAAGAAGTTACAGTGAGTCAAAAGACATCTCTCCTAAATGTCCCCATGACGTCCCACGACTGGTGACAAAGCATTTGATCCGCGCACAATGGCCGAAATACGTTATTCAAACCTCGAAATGATAAACAATAAACTGTAGGGAATACCCTAGGAACACTTTCTCACATCACTTTTATCTGAGAGAGACCCCCAGACCCTCCCCCCCCCCCACCACTAAAGAATTCTGGAGGAGACCCCCTAACCCCCTAAAGAATTCTGGGGGAGACCCCCAGACCCCCTTTAGAATACTAGGAGAGACCCCCAAACCCCCCTTTAAAATGCTGGGGGATACCTCCAGACCCCCCTTTAGAATTCTGGGGGAGATCCCCAAACCCCCCTCAAATTTCAAATATTTTCACCTCCGGACATAATATTTCTGCCTTCAATCCGAAGAGTTTGCAATTTTGTAGAGAAGCTGTAGGAATAGTTGCCTATTTTGTTATTTGAAGGCTAATTGAGAGCCTTAATCTGATGTTGCTTATAACAGGGTTTAGAGTAGGTAATTCAAGATTCCAATAAGTTTTTATTCTTTGAGCTGCATTCATTATATTTGCTCTTTGTTCTATTTTTGGGAGTTTCTTTTTCCCTTAGTTTTTATAGGAGGTCGAAATGTACTGATTCTTGCATTTCCTCCATTGAGTACTATGTTTGGTTTCTTCTTTCAAACTGTGGATCTTCGAAATAAAATTTTTTTTGTTTAATAGATTAACCCCCCTCCAAAGATGTACTTAAGTCGTAGATTGTGCAAACAAAATTTCAACAAAATTCATTCAGCCATTTTTGATTGACTTTTCTTTATAAAATTAATTTTCCTTGAATATTCTATTTTTTGGTGTAATGAAACCTATATTGCTTTTAAACAGCTTTAGACTTAAAAGTTGAATATTGTAGTAATACATTGAAAAGAAATTTCTGCCTAGGCTGGTTGCAAACGTTTTGATGCAATTTTCATCGAACTTAATTGAGTCATACTTGAATTACTTATTGCAAATATTATGTCTGTCTTAATATTTGCTTACAATTAGTTTCAAAAGATTTTTGCTCGATCGTACTTATATTGCCCCTCGAAACGGTCGTAAGGTTTTTATGAGGACTATACCAGAAAAATGTTTTAGTGCACACAGTGCAGTGTTTAGTGTATTTTTTTAACACATTATGTTTGTGAACATTTTTGTCAAAATCAATCCCATTAATGATTGACTCCAAGTTTAAAATTAATTCTTCACTATCATTCTTTTTTTTTTTTTTGGTCAAACACCCTATTTTGATTTTTTAAACTCTCTTAAGGGTTGTATATTGTAACTGTAAGGGCTAATTTCTTTTGTAAACCAATTGTAGATTTTATTTGCCAGATTTTGTCAAAATCCATTGGACCAAACCTGAATTATCCGAAATAATAAGATTATGTTTTTATTTGCTTATATACCCATATTTTTTCTCAATCGCACCTATATTACCTCTTGAAAAGGTCTAATCGGTTGTGTATGGTGATCAAGAGAGGATAATATGTTAGTACTTTGATAGTAGATTGTGTGTAAAAAGTTTCATGAAAATTCATCCAGCCATTATTGATTGACTCCAAGTTTTAAGATTACTTAATTTCTCACGATAATTCCATTTTTTGGCTCGAGCGCACATATTTTGATTTTTTAAACGGTTTTGAGGGTTGAATATTGTAACTATAAGTGGTTTATTTTATAGTAGGCTGAATGTAGATTTTTTTCGCTAACTTTCATCAAAATTGATTGAACCAAACCTGAACTATCCCAAATAATAGGATTATATTTTTATTTGCTCATATTCCCAAATTTTTTGCTCAATCGCACCTATATTACCTCTAGAAATGGTTTTATTGGTTGTTTTTGGTGACACAGAGAGGAAAATATTTAAGTTTATTGATAGTAGATTGTGTGTATAAAGTTTTATCAAAATTCATGGAGCCATTACTGATTGACTCCAAGTTTTAAGATTGATTTCTCACGATAATTCTATTTTTCGGCTCGAGCGCGCTTATTTTGATTTCTTAAACAGTCTTAAGGAATGAATATAGGAACTATAAGTGGTTCATTCTATAGTAGGCTGAAAATAGATATTTTTTTGCTAACTTTCATCAAAATTGATTGAGCCAAACTTGAATTATTCCATTTTTATTCATTTTTATCCATTTTACCATTGATTTTAATGAAAATAATTTTTTCCCCATAACTACCCTAAAAATCAAAATTTCAAAAAAACAAAAAAAGAACCTCTGGGGAATCTAAAAAGCAACAACTGTGCAAAATCTGGATGCATAAGGATCAATGGTTCAAAACTTATACCTAGGTACGGAGTGACGAACAGCCGGACTGACGGATAGACGCCACAGATTTTTTTTACATAAATCTCTCTAAGTCAGAAAGGGTTAAGAAATAGAAAATATGATGGAAGGATGTTCTTATGGATGGTATTAGACATGATAAGAGGCAATTACTTTGACTAAATCATGATTGACTTTGTCCTGAGAGGCCAACTATCGCAACAAAATACCTTGAAAATCTCTGCGCCAACGCAATACTTTCTCAATTTTTCTAATTTCATTTCAGTGAGAAAGTAAAAATACAATCACACCATCTCCGTCGGATGTAGACTTTTAGGCATGACTGATCCAACCTCAACACACCTAATCAATCTCTAATTCTGATTATTAGCGTTAAAAATATTTTTGGCTCAAATTAGCGCTCTCACCTCAGTATCAGTAAAAACCAATGCGCTGACATAATTTTTAAAAGAATTTGATGAGATCACACAATTCTCAGAAACACATGGCGCGTTGAGTCATTTTGCAGCAAAAAAAAAGCGCCATAACTTAATTTTAACCATATTGTGGTGCACGACTTTAATTTTCAGCAAAAGTATAAGCACTAACTCAATTTCCCCATTTTCTCCAATGCCGCATTGTTTTCTTTTTTTCTTATAGCGTTTGAAAATACTTTGCTCAAAACTGTGCGCTCACTCAAGTTTCAGTAAAAAACAGCACGTACGCTGACATAATTTTCAGAAGAAATTGACTCGGTAACACAAATTTCAGAAAGAAATGGAGCGCTGATTCATATTTCATCATATGACGCTAACTTAACTGTCACCAAATTGTGAGGCGCAATCCCAATTCTGTACAAAAGTCTAAGCGCTACACTTTTAGGCATGACTGATGATGATCTCCGACAAAATATGTGACTGTCAAAGGTTAGCGGACTACCAAACTATATGATTAAGGAACCAGTTTGAGTGTCTCAAGATACTTTGAGACATAAAAGGAGAGTGACAGCTTGAATCAACATAGGTATTACAACAGATGTAGCATAAGGTAGCATAAGAAATCAGGAAGTTCCTGGAGTACGAGAAATTTACTTGTAAATAGAGAAAGAGCGAAATAACTGCATTGAATAAATGATGCCTTGAAGCGCTAAGTCATTTGACGGGAGTTGCCAGACTAAATAAAATGTCAGAAAATTTGACCGCAAAGCACATTCCTTTAAAATTGAAAGAGGGCTGGCTTCCTTTAGGATCTTCAAAACCAAAAATGTAGAAGTAGAGAAATAAGAAGCATTTTCTTGTTTCGTTCTGAATAGGACTAAGAAATTTCACATACAATAACAACATGATGGAAATATAAAGCAAGTCAGCACATCACACTATTCAGAGGTCCCATTGTTGAACCTTTGAACTCTTACCAATTCACGAGTCATAGCTACTATGAACGCAAGCAGAGTAATTTTATTACGTTGAGCGTAAACAAATAGCTGAAATTTGATAGGAAATATGGAGGAGGTTAGGGCAGGGACCACTATGGAAACAACGACATCAGGGCTGAATAATATAAGAGATCCTCTTCGATGCGCAGTAATTTTTGGTAATTAAATGAGAATTCTGAGTATTGAGATAAGGAATGTTCAGAGTTTTTGCTGTAGGGACTTTCCGTTTTGCGTTTGACCACACGCTATAATTAATTATAATAATTGCATTTACATGCAAAAAAACAAACATTCAGAACGGCAAATGATTGGTTCTCTTGATCACCTAGAATATATACCGGGAAAATTTGAAATAATCAAAAAGTGAGGTTGGAAATTTTTGACATAGAATAACTTTAAAAAAACGTCAATCAATGAACATGAAATTACTCCCAACCAACTCAGAATTCAGTCGTGGCTGGGAGAACATTAACTTTTCAAATGAAATTAGCATAAAAAAAACACAGGACACAACCTAAATTTCACGACATCAAAAAAGCTCTTTTCGCCATTTGATCACAAGGGGGCGTAGTATACTCTATTGAGTATCAGGGCGATTTCAATAGGCGCACGTTGTGCCAACGGTGCGCCTAAAAAATAACGGAAAACTGAAAGTTTTAAAGAACGCTGGGAACAATACAACCCGGCTTACAGAGAAGGTCCAAAAGATTATAAATACCAGTGAATCTGTATACTAATATATACAATCCAGAAGGCCAGCTCTTTGTAATCTTTTTAGGATCCTCCTGTATACCGGGTTGTTTCATGCCAAGTTAGATTATAAAAACGACCGGGAGCGAGCAAAGCGAGCGGGAGGTGAACGCAGCGCGGAGCGCGCGTATTCGCCCGAAGGGCGTCACAACTCCCCTAAAATGCCAACAAATGTTATTTCTCTTCTATTAATTCAAACAGACCGCCAAATCGCCGATTTGTGTTGAGTATACTGTGGACAAATAGCGTCGGCAGGGGCTGCCGATTTCCATCCAGTTCGCTTACCTTCAGAGTTCCCGGGTGCTCCACCCGGTGAAATGGCTTGTTCCATCTATATGTGTATAGTGTAATCTAGGCGGGAATAGGCGGAATTCTCCTTAATAACCCTGGCAATTGTACATACAGATGCAGTTCATTAATTTTTTTTTGCGAAAAAAATTAAATCGAAAAGTCGTAAAATAGCATGACTTTAATTGAGATGGTCTGAATAATACTTTTAGGTTCAACTCTCGCTCTTTTTCAATTTTTTATGGTACAAGCTCAAATGATATACTTTAGGACGTTTTCTATGGGCTCATTACGCTCAATTTTTCAACCGCAGTTTTTTAACTTACAATTATTTATAGTTAGTAAGGTTTGGTCAGACAACGTAACAGGAGGAGGGGAGGGGACGGGTAAATTGGCGGTTGATAAGATTATGAGCAGCCTCGAAAAAAGGCCGCAAGTATCAGTAGCGCAACGAGAGTTTCTTCATCTCCCTCTTTTTTCCATTAAGAAACGTATGTTAGACAAGGATGAACAAGGGGATAAAACACCCTCTCTCTGTCCTTTTCCTACTTATACATTCAAATGGGAGCGATGGAAGAGATCCAGGTTGCGCCAGTGGGAAGTATCATACTCCATTGCAACAACCCTCTTCTGCGCCGGTATAAAAAATTATGGAAAATAATCGATTCTCATATAGGGTTGAATATTGATTCCCCAAGAAATCGACCCTTTTACGTTAAATGAAGCTCTTACAAACTTTGGCTATAGGGGATTGAACAGTTGATTCTCGCACAAAAACCTGTAAAAATGACGATGAGTCTACTCTAAAAAATCACGAAATTCACTCTCAGAATCGGGCTTAATGGCTGAGGGACGCAGGTATCATGGGAGATGCCTATATACATTGAAACGTATCTCTGTGTTCCCGTAGAGAAAGTGACATAATAGACAGGAACCTTCCATGATACCTGCGTTGAACCGTCATTACAAACTTGCCGTTATAGCAGTTATGTGAGTTTACTATACTGAATTTTAGACTTTCTTGGTGTGATTTTCGTGATTTCTGCTGGTCTTTATCTCGGAGAAAAATTTCTGATTGAAATTACGGAACGTATTAAGAAATTGGGGTAAAAAGAGATTCCTTTTAAAATAAAAAGAATTCTTATTGGTTCAACCAGAATTATTATTGGTCCAATTGAACGCTCTGATGACTCAGAAGAATCACAAGAAAGAATCGTTGGATCAATAAGAATTCTTATTATTTTAAAAGGAATTTCTTTTTACCCCATTATTAATAATACGTTCCGTAATTTCAACCAGAAAGTCTCCGTGACATCAGATTGGACTATTTATTTGCTTATAGCAAAAGTTTGCAAGAGCCCCATTCAAACGGGGAAAACGATCATACAGTGTACACGAGCCTCCAATTCGACAGCGACCCATCCATTTATGATTTCAAGACCTTCAAACTACTCCCATACGTTGCTCTTGATCTCATAATTGTTCTTTTTCTTATCACCCACTGATCGCTAATTATTGCAGCTCACTGCTGATCCGCGACAAATCAATTCCTCCTCGATTCTTTTTCTCTTTAATCTCTCCATATACATCACATGCCCGCGTTCTCCAGCTCTTGCACTCTATACTTGCTCGGCACTCGGTGCATGGGTAGATCGATGTAGTGAGCGAATGCCTTTTATTTTCTGATGCCGTGCATTTACTTAAAAGGTCGCGAATAGGCGGTCGAGTCCGTTAGAACCGGAGCTGCTGCGGACAAATACGCAAGACAAATAGTGAACAGATAAGAATGTGACTGATGTTGCATGAAAAGAATAAGTACCAGGTACCGCTATACTTGCTTGTGTGCACGCAGATGTGACGTAACATCGAAAAATTGCAATCTTCATTCATCCATCGATTTAAAGTTGCACCCGTGTAAATATACCGTTGCTCTTTTGCTAATAGAGGGTTTTAGTGATGGCGGCAGCCGGTGGTGAGCGTTTCAAACAAAGACAGTTTGTCTGTCCCGCTCTCACGTAACCCCCATGTACTGCCATCTCACTCTGATTTCAAAAATCGTATATAGAGACATCTTTCGCGAAATTTTTTGACTGACATAAATTCCTCGAGACATTTAAACGCGATTTTGATCATAATATGTCGTAAAACAAGGCCCTGTTGACGAATTTCGAAACTAGAAAGAGATGGGTATACATGGGGGTCTCAGGAGAGTGAGTGAGATAGTTTGGAACGCTACGCGAGTTTTATCGTTTTATCACAACCGATTGCGACCGATGAGTGCATTATTGTGGTTGTTGGCTAACCGTTGACTTCGCACTAAAACCGTCTACAGAGAATGTAAAGACGTAAACACGGTATTATGTGAAAATTATTTATTTTTTTGTCTCGTCAATCCTCCGTCAATCCGCACATTCATTCACCCCACACAAATTGTTTTAATTTATCTACGAGCTTTGAAAAATCAACAAATCTACTGACGATGGATACAAGGTGAATCTTGATATAGCAGAAGCAGTTTGTGACTGAGTTCTCGCTAACTTTTGCTATAGGTATGCATTTGAATGGTTAATTCTTGAGTAAAATCCAGAAAAAATTACGATGAGCACATGAATAAATTACGAACTTCCCGCACAGACCAGAGGCGGACTGGCCTACCGGGAAACCGGGAAATTTCCCGGTGGGCTGCGGCCCAATATGAGTCGGCCGGACCGTGATAGGAATGAAAAGGAAAGAAAGGTAAGGAAAGAATTGAGAAAGACAATTATTATAAAAAATGGAGCAATAGAGAGAAAAATGAACGACCTCATAGAACAGACCAGCTCTATTAGACCCCAGGATTCCCAGGTCGTGCGTTTCGATCAGAGAGGGGGAAAATAAGGAAAGGGTATGACTGTACGTACTACGTACTTACTACATACGATGACCATACGTAATAATGTCGATTGTCGACGCACAGCACCAGCAGATATCCGATAAAAACGCTCCTCCCGGAAGACCCCGCATTTCGATTGTGAAACCGTGTCTTTCTTTCATGCGTGCGCCTTCAATTCTGAGGGTAGACTAAAACGGTACAGTTACGTACGAATAGTTAACTACTCTCCGCAACACACAACAAGTAATGATATCCGATTCAACGACCATCGCAATGGAAACATTGGAAACTGGGTCTTTCTTTTATGGTTGCGCCTTCATTTTTTAGGGGAGACTTAAATGGTACAGTTATGTACGAATAGTTAAATACTTGTCAACACATAGCTGATGATATCCGATTTTAATACTTCTGAAAAATTAACATATAACATCCTAAATTATTTACTTTTTTTCCTACCTTAAACACAAACCTTAACAAAGCAACCCCCAAACCTTTAAAAAAAATTTTTTAATAATTTTAGAATGCCCAAAAAAAGCTGATGCCAAATCACATTTAATCTTTAACATCTGAATGCCAATCGAAAACCCCCTAATTTAAAAGCCCCCTAAAAATGAAAACTACCCTCTAGCTGTAGCCATATGGCTACGCTAGGATGTTATGGGAAGCAGTTCGGCGGATAGAAATCGTGTCTCACTATCATGAGATCAGACCAAAACAAACCAAATAAAACAAAAAACCGCAGGTAAGCTGAAAATCGTCAATAATTTATTATCGCATCAATAACCAATGTGGCGAAGCGGCAGTCTGAATCCTGCGAAAATGCAGAAGTTCAGGGCATCAACTAATGAAGTTTATCTTTTTTGAAGAAATGTGGTTAAGAACGGCGTTTTTGACTCTGAATTTCTCATTGCATTTATGAGAGGGGCGAGGTTCATTTCCATTCCTCGGGTGGTGAGTGGAGGGGGGGGTGTCAATATACCCCATACATCGCGGCCGATTCAAAAGTGTGTGTCCCGGCCCGAATTTCGGAACCAGTCCGCCTCTGGCACAGACTCACAAAATGAAGTTAAAGTTTAAGGCGTAACGACAAAGATACCATGAGAGATTCCTATATAATTTGAGACTTCCTACTGCGTGTGTTTCTGCAGATTTTCGTGATTTTCTCTGGTCTTTACATCAAATTGGACTATTTCTTTGCTTATAGCAAAAGTTTGCAAGAGCCCCATTTGAAGTTACTTTTAACATCTATAAGATATTGACACTGCCTCTAAACAAGACTTGATAATGTAACGAAAACGAGAATATACTCAGGCTTTGTAAATCGAAATAAGGGTTACAGCGACGTAAAAGATCTAACTATTGAGAGTTCGGTAAACACCCTCAAATCCGACTTTTTGCTTGGGTTTAAATGAACAAAATGCAATGTTGCAAAATGGCACGCTTTACCACTTGAAAGAAAAAAAAACTAAACGTCTATTATTCAAGCAACTTGTAAAGTATTCACACCCGCAGAATGGGCAAAGAATCACATTATTTTTTTGTAAGTTGTATTGAGGCAGTCGCATGGGTCTGAAATTGTGTGTTTTTTTATAAAGAAAATGAAAGTACTTGATGAGCTGAGAACAATGGTACCTTTGGTTTTTTCCTAAGTGTCCCAGTTTTGGTAGTTACACATGTGTAAAGTAGTAAAGAACCATGGGCGTAGTGACGTCACTACGCGGAGTTCCCATTTAAAACAATGTATTTTAGACTAAAATCTCATCTCCGGAATAATTGAACTTAATTTGAAACCAAAGGAATTTTTTGTTCTCAGCCCATCAAGTACTTTCATTTTCTTTATAAAGAACACAACATTTCAGACCCTTGCAACTTCCCCAATTCCAACGTCTCTCTTCGCCATCTGATCACACCTTTATTTTTCACATTATTTATTTGTAAGTTGTGATTCCAACGTCTCTCTTCGCCGTCTGATCACACCTTTTTTTGTTTGTTTGTTTTGTTTACAGTGAACTTTCCACCGGTCAACGCCGCCAAAAATGATGCAATCCCGATTCGACAGGAACTCAGCAAGATTGAACACACTCGCCGCCGGTCATTGTGTTTTTCGTGTTTGACTGTTTGACTACTCTTCCGACAGTCGGCGCAGCGCAGCGTCAGTGTATGAGTGCGCTTCCTGTCCATTCCGCCGCGCCGGTCGAGCAAAATCGGAAATAATTTGTGACCGATACTCGATATACACAATCTTCTCTTAACCCGTCCGTCCATTAGGGGGAATTCGGTGGACAGTTCTGTTAGTAGAGCGTGACTGACTGAGAGAGGGGGCAAAATAAAAATAAAAAATAAAAAGAAGAAATAAAAAAGAAGAAAGAGCAATTAGTAGCTAGTAATGCCTCCAGTAGCGCGGTATCCGTCGGCGCCACCGCCGCCACCCGGCAAATATGCCTCCGCTTCGCGGTTGGCGGCCCGCGAGCGAGAGAGAGAGAGGGACCGCGAATTCGAGCGTCAAGAGTACGAAATACTCCAGCGTCAACATCAACACCAGCAACAAGTGCGTCAACGTCGAGATTCGTGCTACGACGTGTATTCGGACTACACACGATTAGGGCCTCCACTGGCGGCTCCTCTATCCGCCGCCATGTTAGAACCGGAGGAGATAAGCTCGGACACCGGCTCGACCGATAGCATACGCGACGAGATAAAGGCCTCCGGAGGCGGCCGAAATTACGTCGATCCCTGGGATTTAGAGAATTACGTCTACTTAAAACGTCAGATTAGCGGAGACGGTGATTCGGACCCGGTCATGTCCCTATCGACTGGCGGCGGGGACGTAGATTCAACCAACTCGGATTTCTATTATGTTTCGAAGAGGCCGCTGAAGGGCCCGGCGCCCCCACCCCCGGCTCCTCACGCTGAGATGATTCAGAGCCGGAGACATTCGATGGCGAGTCGCCCTGTTCCAGTGCCCGCGGTGCCGCGCCCTCCAAGGAGGAGCTCGAAAAGCATGACGGAGATTGAGGAGGAGATGTCACTGTACGAGGGACCGTACGACGTTTCCGTGGAGATGGAGAAATTGTTCCTGGACGAGAGGGCGCGTCGTGCCAGGAGACAATCGGCAGTCTACAGTCATGCATTTCCGCCAGAGGATCGTATCGAAATGTTTCAGAATGGTGAGCTCTTTTTTTTTCCATTACAGATTTGAGTCGTTAGATGTAGGAGAGGTCTAACAAAAAAAAAATCGATTTTATCTAAAATGGGGCTCTAGCAAACTTTTACTATAATTGAAAAACATCACGTGTATTACTCTTGAGGATTTGACGATCCAATTTTTTCTGGGGGGGGGGGAGTCAATAAATCGACATCTTTTCGGAAGGAATCATCAAATCAATTAAATCGATTTGACATATATGTGAGCCATAGTTTTAAAATGTGACGGTCACATAAGGCGTTGAACGTCTTGCTTGCGACTTCGTCATTAAGTAGGTATACGATTGCGCGAGACTTTTCGGATCAAAGGCCGAATGCTCCAAGGTCTCCCCGTAAGTAAGACTGCGATTCTGCGATTATTTAATATTACTGTTGTAACGCCACAGCATAGAATCGTATGATGAAGCTCGTAAAAATTCAATTTTAATAAGTTAGAATGCAAAACGCATGCTCATCCAAATATGGCCAGCCAATGTTGCAACGTTTACGTGAGGTATTTTCAGTCGCGAAAGCATACATATGTTAATGGGTATTTATTTGATTTTAAATCTATACGTGTCTCATTGCAACGATGGCTATTCACAGTTACTGCTCTGTAAATATGGAGTTTTGCGATTTTAACGGGCATATTTACGAAGGAAGAAGCTGTTATTGTCATCCTACTCAGGCGGAGAAGTAGATTTAATGATATTTAGGAGGAAGAAAGAAAGACGAAAGAAATGACGAATAAAATGAGTTAAAAGAAACAGGGAAAACTTAAAAAAAACCAAGGGGTGGAAATCTAAAAATCTTCACTTTTTGTCCCATCTCTAAAAAAAAAAAAAAAAAAAAAAAAAATCTCGGCATTCATGAACTCACTCTGATTTTTTTTGCTTTCTCAGTTTTTTATGTAAGCTTTTTTCTTTCCATCTTTAACACTAATAAAATATTCTTTTGCTCAAAGCGTTAGATAAAACACATTATATGTAGAATGAACGATGAACTGCACTGATTAATTTCCATTGGGGGCGGATCATTTACCTACTTCATCGATAAATCGATCGTTATGACTGTCTATGAGTGATTACTTTTAGGTCGAAATTTAAGTACTTACTTTACTTGGCTGTTGTTATGGTAACCATCGTTAAATTGCTGGATTTACTTCATGGCTGTATTCATGAATGCTTTCCTTTAAAAATGGGCACCTATTTATGTATTTATTTATTTATTTATTTATTTATTTATTAATTTATTTATTTATCTGTTTATTTAATTTTGTACATAAGAGCCATTTAGCTTTGAATACACGTCAGGAAAAAACTGAACAGATACAAAATAATAATGATGGTTCTTGAATAATAAATACAATACATATAAATTTCCTTCCATGATAACTTCAATGATAGTTACCATAGCAACAGCCAAGTTTTACAATTTTCGACTATTAGCATCATTCATGAACAGTCTTAATGATTGGTTTAGCGATAAATGAAATCCTCTGGTAGCAAATCGATGAAATTAAGTACAATGGCGAGATTGATTAAAAAATATATATTTTGGGGTGAAAATTTATAGGTGTGAACACAATACATAAAAATAAAGGTGTGATGTGTAATCTTTTCTGTCATCACCTTTATCATTTGGGTATACACGAACAAAATACGGTAATTGCTTGCCCGATGCAGTAAGTATCCGCGTGAGATGAGTGTCGCAATGCAACGAATTATCAGAATGGAACTTGTACAGCGCCATCGTTTGCGCATACAGGATTGTCAGATCGAAGAGGCTATATTGCATATTACTTTTTAGTTTTTAACAGAATGAAATGATATTTTGTCCGATTTTCTCCGCAAAATTTGACAACCCTGTTTCGGGAGGTGGTCGGCCGTGGAATCGCCTCGCGCCGATTCGCGATACGGTCAGATGTGCTGTCTGTGCGATAGTGATAGAGGCAGCAGCCCGCAATTTTACTAGTCAATCGAATTAAATCGATCAGTATAGGATGGATGGATGGTGAGATAGAACGGAACACATCGGTGAATTGCAAATCATTGTGAGCGTGCACTCTGCACGTTATCCATCGATCCGATCGAAATGTCTGGCATCCGCCCTATTGGACGAGATTCTGAAATAACATCATTCAACGCTCCATGTTTTAGCCCCAGAATTCCACGGGCACGGGCAGTCAGTAGTGTCAATTAACCTCTATCGTGATATTGCCACTGCGAAATCGGTACTATAGTTCGGCTTTACTTATATGACAATGCGTATATTGATTTAGCGCTGACGTCACGCAGTCATGAATGCCGCAGAGTTTCCGGGGGAGGGAATAATGAGGCTCTTGCAAACTTTTGCTTTACGGGATCGAAGAAGTAATTCTTACATAAAAACTTGTAAAAATGACAATGAGTACACTAAAAAATCACGAAATTCACTCTCAAAATCGAGCTTAATGGCGGAGAGACGCAGGTATCATGGGAGATTCCTATCTAAATTGAAGCATCATACCTCTGTAATAGACAAGAATCTTCCATGATACCTGCGTTGAAGCGCCATTACGATATTGACGTTATGCCAGTTATGTGAGTTTATTACTGAATTTTAGACTTTCTCAGGTTGATTTTTATTCGTGATTTTCGCTGGGTTTTACATCAGATTAGATTCTTTATAAGCTCACGGCAATAGTTTGCAAGAGCCCCATTGTTGAAGCTCGCAGTTGCAGGTCTAGCGAACACTACCTATTGGTAAACAGGTCTGAGAGCCCCCTCCCCCCCAAAAATCAATTTTTCGTCCAAATATTGTAGATGCATCGATAAATAATAATATTTTTGACATGCTTGATATTATATGAATAAAATGACAAATGATGATAATGATAGGTAACAGATTAACATCGATAATATATAACAATTTTAACAAAGAATAATTTTTGGGAATTTATTTTGGTTTCAAAAATTCTTATCTTTACTCGTTTACACACGTTTACTATCTCGACTTCGCTTCAAAATTATCCGTGTTGATATCTCCTGTCAAAATTTGAGTATCACGAAGTTCAAATGATTTTTACGTAATCAGGGGGCTGTCAGGCTATCTCTTTCCGCTATCAATGTGGTCATCGACATATTTATTCTGTACAGGAGACAGGCTTCAATGATTTCTTCGTCCTTGGCTGGAGAATTACAAGTCTTGATTTATAAGGAGGTAGACATCTTGTCGTTATGGTTGCGTCCTGCTTCACAATCACAACAGACATTTATAAAGTTTGCTGCAGTATCAAAATAAAATTAACGAAAGATTCTATTCTAATCTATAAAGGCGCACTTTGGGTCGTAAAGTGGATTTTTCCGAACGTGACAAGTGTCGTTTTTTTCTTTCTTTAAAAACATATTATAGTATTGATTTTCTTGCAAAAACTAACAAGTTATTTGACTTATTCAAAGCTATAACTTGAATGATTTCAGATCTTTTTAAGTTATATCTTGCTATTAGTTGTTTATATCCTTATAGTAGGAAAATAAAAACAGCAGGCAGTCAGAAATCATGTTCCAACTATCCTCAGAACCCCAAAAAATCCTGAGAGCGCCCTCAAGAAGTGTCAAGGTTCCGAGAGTAATGGGAACATGATTTCTGCGGGCCTGGGTTTTTTTTTTCAGCTACAAGTATGCTCTTGATTTTTATTCGTAGAATTATGTCCTGAAAATGTCATGTTTCGATCCAGTATGCTGCGTAGCTAGGAAATTTTCGGGGGGGGGGTCCGAAAATTGTCAAGATACTAATTTGGTCAAATTTTCTCTGAAAACGCAAAAAATAACTTTTTTTCAGGGCAAACTTTGGTGTCATTTGGGGGGGGGGGGTCTCAGACAAAACTCAGTTCCTGGTTAAAAATCGTTTTTAGGTTTGAAAGGATTAAAAAGTAGAATCATGGCTATTTCGGCCTGAAATTCTGGCATATGGTAATCTGCCATTTTGGACCAGAGTAATCTGGTGAAAGATGGTAGAGTTTCGAACTATTTCTAGAATTCTACTGAAAACAGCAGAACTTTTTTCAGGAACTTTCTATTAGGATTCTAGCCATTTTTCGTAAAACCTTTTTCTCCGTATAAAATAACTGTTTACTACAAATTAGCTCAAATTGCAATTAATTATAGATTAGTCAAAAATTTATAGGGACAGTCTATCATAATTCGGGATTGAAAGGGTTGAAACTTGGTACTGCAGTCAGTGCTACAATCGCGAGTCTGATGCGCGGTTGAATGGACCGTGCACTGTGCAGAGTATAAATAAGCACTAATGTAACAAATCGATCTCCGTGAGGATTATTTGAAAAGTGAAAATAGATGGCGCTTGGGATACGATACGGGCCGAACGCGTACGTTATACATTTATTTGATTGTGAGTTGCGACTCACACGCTGAGACTTGTGATCGCGATTGAGCACGCGCGCAAATAGAAAAGTCATGCATATCGAAAACGCCTGATTCCTTAATGACGCAACCACGCTGGACTCACATTCAATCGCGCAGAGAGATGAACAATGGAATGTGTATGGATAAAGCTAAGTACGAGGCCTGAATAGAGGCTCTGGAGCTGATTTGGGCTCTAGCAGTGGCGCGCCACTGGCCTCACTCCCTACAGGTTTAGTTGTACATATTTTTAAGTAATAATGGAAGATCTACGGGCAAATTTAGAACATACTTTTGGGAGGAGATATGTGCATTGAGGGAGGGGGAGGGGGATATTTCTTAGAATGGGTCTGTTGCAAACTTTTGCTACAGCGGTACAGAGTGTTCAATCTCATGTAAAATTGCGTTAAAAGTCCATTTGTGGCATCAGAAAGTCATAAAATGCAGTTTAAAACTCACGAGAGACGCTTAATGAAATCCAAGATGGAGGTAAAATATTGAGCAGACTGTATGCATGCACCACGAACATCCATGGATAGCCAACCTCAAAATATCAATCACACCCAATCACAACGTAAATAAACACAGAACCTCTGAAGCTGTGAGGTTGTCAACGTTGGCAATCCTTAGATGTTAAAGGTGCATGCATACAAATTGCTCGATATATTTTACCACCATGTTGGATTTCATTAAACGTCTCTTGTGAGTTTATTATCGCATTTCATGACTTTCTGATGCCACCAATGGACTTTTCGGGCGATTTTTACGTACGACGAAACACTCTTTATCGTTGTAGCAAAAGTTTGCAACAGACCCATTGTTCTCGAACCTACATCCCATACGTATTTGGTACCAACGTAATGTCTTTTTCAGATTTGGTGGGGGGGGGGGGGGGAGGCTACGCACCACGATCTAGGGTCGAATAAAACTCAATGAAAAAAAGTAATCAAAAATCATCGTTTTTGATTTTGTAAGCTTAATTTAAAACTTTTCAGTGACTATTCTATGTTCAAATTACGTGCGCTAAAAAAGTTTTCGGTGATTAAAAATTGGTCTTGAAAGTTTAGAAATGATGAGTTGGTGAGAAATTTTGTTTCTGGTTTTTGGCTTCTTACTGATAATCTCGGACCATAGCGGTACGCCCTCTCTCCTAAGTCCGCCCCCTGCGGCAAGATCTGACAGCTCCGAATCGGTCCCATACTATGCGCGAAGACGGTGCTACTGGTATTCGAAACAGGCGCGAATGGAAAATCGACGCAGTTTTTAGAAACGGTAGATTTGATCCGATGATCCGATGATATATTTCAATGAATTCGAATTGCATAAAGTACACCGTGGCACCGTGCGGCGTGCACTGTGCAGCGTGACGGCAAATTGGTATCATCGAGTTTCTCACGCAGTTTGTTTCGGAATTGGCATGTTAATCAAATCAACATTTTCTATGCAACGAGGGAATTCCTTTCACTCCTGCAAACTGCAACAGTTGCAATAGCACCGCCTGCACCGCGCCAGGGAAAGGAAATCAATCAACAAATCTGATAACTTTTCGCATCCATTTACTTTCGATTTGAAAAATAAAGGAAAGAAAGTATGAGTTGGCGATGCAAGTATAACTGAATGGTTTAGTGAATGGGTATATAAGAAGGGAGAGTTGATGACCCATCTCGGGTGACACCTGCCCGGATTTACTGCATAAAGCCGTAATAATTGAAGCAGAGAAGCAAACCAATAAAAATTTAAAAAGGTGTATCAATAGACGGTTTTAGTGATGACATCATCCGGTGAAAATGTTCGTTGAGCGTTCCAAACAATTTCTTTCACTCTCACGTAACCCCCATGTACTGCTATCTCACTCTTATTGCTAAACTCTTATTTTTCACTCTTATTTTTTGTGAATTTTCTTTTGGCAGAAATTAATTTCTTTAGTCATTTAAATGTAACTTTGATAAAAAAAATTTAGTAAAACAAGGTCCGGAATACGCTTTCGACGATAGATAGAGATGGCTATGCACAAGGGTCACAATAGAGTGAGTGACGTATAGTTTGGAACACTACGCGAGTTT
The DNA here is from genome assembly GCA_011764245.1 of Trialeurodes vaporariorum. Lineage (NCBI taxonomy): Eukaryota > Metazoa > Arthropoda > Insecta > Hemiptera > Aleyrodidae > Trialeurodes > Trialeurodes vaporariorum. The sequence continues at coordinate 31,323,965 of VMOF01000002.1, read as the reverse complement.
TGTCAAAGCAGATTGCAACCGATGAGTCGCTGTTGGCTAACCGTTGACTTCGCGCACTAACTCCGTCTGTATCTAGATTTTTAGCTGAAAGGGAGTTTTTTTTTTCTTGTGCATTTGCAATAAGTCAACATTTTTCAGATTTTAGGATGACACTTAATTTTTCGGCCTCGGGAGACTCTTAGCTATAGCCTTACGCTACACTACAAGTTTTATTTATCAACTGAAAGGTAAATAAAGAAACAGCAGAAGAATCGAAGGACCGTAGCGAAACAGTAACATCATGGGCGGAGCCAGTAATTAGGCAACTGTGGATTCTTCCCATTTGAATGTACGAGAAACAATCGATTAGAAATTTGGCCATGGCCCCCTCAAGAATCGATTGTTTCTCATGCATTCAAACGGATAGAATCCACAATTGCCAAATTGTTGGCTCCGCCCATGAGTAACATACATCATAAACAATAATTAATTTTTTTTGACATTGACAAACGGCTAAATTTTACAAAATATGTTTTTTAAGAAAGCGATTTGTGAATTAAACATAGACTTTGGAAGGGATCAGTAAATTTGAGCTGTTTTTATGCAAGATGATTCGAGCGAGCACAAAGCGACTCACTGCAAAGGATTCATTCAAAAGAGGCACGGAGCGTGCGTGAGCTGCTTTCTTACCCCACCGTTAAAGTCTCTTTTGCATTTGCAACGTATCAAAGCTGCGAGTCATCGGTGCAACCCGTTAAAAAAAATCGAACAATAACCGCGCTGTGAACACTTCACATCCTCGAGTTCAATATTTGCTGTAGGTATGAATGGACAACACGGAATGTTGTCAAATCTCACGATTCGTTACTGCATATCACCAGCACCGAATTGAACTGTAAAAATAAAAAAATAAAAACAAAACAAAACAACTAACGCGTGAAATGTATACATATCTTCTCGTGTGAGGGTCGTTTCGACCTTACATTTCTTACATCCAATTTCCATTCGTATGTATTGTTTTAACCCTTTGTCTCCTGACGGTACAAATTTGTACCACCAAATTAACACGGTTTTAAATGTATTTTAAGAAAAATCACTATGCACATCAAACGAAACGAGAAAAATCCATTCTATTTATAGGGATTGACAACAAATTTGTGAGAAGGGTTTGTAAAAGGTCCGGGTTTAAAGGGTTAAGGTGATTCTAGGCGAACTGAAAACAAAACCCCTACTTACTGAAGATGCTATCCTAAGAAGGAAAAGATCAATGGCCCCAAAAATCATTTTTACCATGGGTCCCCGAAGTTTTCTCGGTGGCCCTTAAAATCAGAATCTGTCTCAGAGGTTATTAATAAGTTCGTTAGAATTAAGTTCGCCTTCATTCCGCAACCATACCGTATGCTAATGTCCAATAATGTCGGGAAGAGAAGAAAATCTCAGAGAAGCCAATTTAAAACTCAAACTTCCAAAATCATCAGCATAATTAACGATACCATACCCACTCAACATCAGTCGAGTAGATACGATAATCCATCATTCTCACTATAATCACTGTAGGTACAAAGAAGTTTGTAAAATTGCCCATCTGTAGGTTTAAATGCTAGTTGCAGAAGCAGTCTATGAGATCGCCACAGTCGTCTCCTCCGCATCACTGATCTGAAGTGAAAGTTAGACTTCGGAAGCTGTTCCTCTGCTCCTCACTAAATCTCGTCACGTTTACAAGCTTTTTCCTCAGCTAAGCATGAAAAATGATTTTTTGGGAGAACGATCGTGCAATACGCCGAAAAGATAAACAGAAATGGAAAATAATTACGGAGACTTCCGCAGCGGATTTGCTACTTTCTGTAAGTTCCTGAAAACTGTTATCTCAACCATTAAGGTAAATAAATATAAAAAGGAAAAATTTAAAATCTGTTAGCCATCTTGTGTGACGTAATGTCGGTACATATTATATCAAAAGAATTACGTCACAGGTACATACGTCATATCACATCGCAGGCCACTTCATTTGTTTGGTATCGGGGACAAAAATAATATCGCAGGCTTAGGTTAAGTTTAGACACTGGCGGCTCGTAGAAGTTGGACGCAGTATTATAATAATTATTGCCATTTTTTGGATAGATATCCGATTTTTCCAATTTCATCGTCCATCTGACGTATGAGCGTAAGTCGAATCTAACGTTTCAAAATTTCCCAACTCATTTTAATTTTTTCAACCATGATCAATTATTCAATTACTTCGAGGACATTTCGGATCAGATCGTAGCCATTTTTTTAAACGCTGCTAACAAATACTTTCCGAAGATCTGATTCAATCTAATTCTTAAGTTTTTTAACTCACAATTTTTTGGCTGTTGAAACAAAAAATATGAAAAAATCATATTTTGGACGTTTATTCGTTATTCTATCGATGCCCCCCCCCCCGATTAAAAAATGTGAGGCGGCGGCTTCCTGCCGCTTCACTTGCCTCACCTGACGAGCCATCACTGCACTGGGTTTAGGTTCAGGGAAGTTAAGCAGTGGCGTAGCGTGCAATTTGGCAACGTTGCAGTTCATCCCTTTAAACCCATGAAAAAGATCGAGCTCTTGGGTGTTCGGCGAACACCTTCGCGTTCGACTTTTTACATGGGTTTAAATATAGACAATGTAACGTTGCCAAATTGCACCCTACGCAGCTGAAGGTAAGCCTCCTGCAATACTTAAATTTATTGAGAAAACATGGAAATAAAAGAATGGTGTAATTTACCATCCGCATAGCTAATTTTGGCCCCTACCAGAGAAACTTGACCAGAGTTATGGAACATTTGACCAGGTATCAAGTGAAAGTGACCTGATTTCTGGTCAAATGTTCCATAACTCTGGTCAAGTTTAGCTTAACTCTGGTAGGGGCCAAAATCAGCTATGCGAATGGTAAATTACACCATTCTTTTTTTCCCGTGAAGTAGTGCGGGTGGCCTAAATCTAGGAGTCGTCCGACATTCTTTTTGTCCCTGACTGTTCATGGATAGAGAGACATTTAGTGCTGACATCGCTTGTTAGATATATCTATATCTAGATTCACTTCAGATGTTTGAGGATTAGAATTACCAACGCTTCACGTCGTTGTTTGCCTTTGAAATGACGGTCGAAGAATGCTGCAAAAGCTCGAGATAAAAAAGATTTGATGTGAAAAATCTTAAATGCGCTACCGCTTGGTGCCCCCCCCCCCTTTGGGTCATTAACTCACTCTGATATTGCATTGGCACGGTCACTGCGATGTTTCAACACAAACATGCAGTAATGACATCGGATGATTAGGTCATTTTACTGGGCACCGCTTTGAGTATCCATATACAAGAAGTTCGTTTGTTTGTATTTACTTTTTGAAATTTTTCTTTCGTATTTTTCCTGAGGCAACCAGGCTTATAATAATGAATGCTGGTGAGCTATTAAAAGATGTTCTTGCTAATGACGCGCGTTTTTTTCTTCTTCTTCTTTTATATTCCTTTCTTTTTCCGTCCCGGGCGGCGCTAAGAAAACGAATAACCGCAGAGTATTGGCCTCTCTGACCCATTAGTTAATCAGGTAGGACTGTGGTAACAGGCTGTTAACGACATTGCAACGGTGGCTCAGAATATGACTTTCTTTCAATATACTTTTCGTTTGAAATAAGTAAAAGCCAAGGGGTGGGGGGGGGGGGCAAGTTTACTGGAAAGAGGGACAATGAGATCGCAATTTTGCCGCCCATCAAATTTATAAATTCGATCTTTTTTACTTCCTGACTATACTAACAAAGTTATGTAGAAATAGAGAAAATATTGCAATGGCACAGAGATTTTCAAGGTATTTTGTTTCGATATTTGGCCCTCTACGACTCACTAAATCATGATAATTACAAAAAAAATGGCTCTCGTCATGCCTCGTACTATCCTAAAGAACATTTATCCATGGTCAATATTACATCAATATTATTTAACCATATGTGGCTTGGAAGTGTAAATGCACAAACTTTCTGTGGCGTCAGACTGTCCGTCCGTAGCCATAAAACGTGAACCCCAGCATAACTTTTGAACTATTATTCCATATGCGTCCAAATTTTGCAGAGATGTTGCTTTTAACATTTCCCAGAGGGACATGTTTTGTTTTTTTAATTTTAATTTTTAGGTTACTTATGGATGAAAAATGGTTTCCATTAAAATCAATGGGGGAAAAAAGGACAAATTTAAATAAGTCAAAAATAAATATTTAGATCTGGATAAAAATATCAAGGGGGGTTGGGGGTCTTCCCCAGGATATTAAAAGGGGGTCTGGGGGTCTCACCCAGAATATTAAAGGGGGGTCTGGACTCTGGAGGTCTCCCCCAGATTAAATTTGATGTGAGAAAGTGTTCGTAGTGTATTTCCTACAGTTTTTTTAGTGCGTGCTATACTCTACTAATATGAATAAAATTCGGCAACCATGTTCATTTATTCCATGAGATGTAGATGATACACGAATTTAGTGACACACTGACCGCGGGCTTGCGCGGGCCAGACCATACCAAACCTGCAGACGAAGGAGACAGCAGCGGTACTGATTACTGATAGGAGCTCTAACCGATCAAAATCGGGAATAATTGAGGCGATCTCCGGAAGACGATTCCATGAAACACCAGGTTTGATCTTTCCGAAAAAATCAGCACTGTAGTTTGATTGGAGTGTTGTCCGGAATAGCGCACCTCGCGTTCTATGGGCTCTGCCTCCGGGCCACCACCTCAATCGTCTCCATTTATTTCTTACGTCTCCTCTTTAATGCTTCTTTCTACGCGCGACGCGACGGGCGGTTCAGTGATATCGAATTGGACCCCGAGACCGCGACTCTATCCGACGCACTGTGGATTCAATAGAGGGGAATTTCCCGGACATAATGTTACGAACAATGAACGAAAGGGAAATACCCGACGAACACTTTCTCACATCAAATTTAATCTGGGGGAGACCCCCAGACCCCCTCAATGTTCTGGGGGAGACCCCCAGACCCCCTTCAATATTCTAAGGAGACCCCCAGAACCCCCTTCAATATTCTGGAGGAGACCTTTAGACCCCCCTTTAATATCCTGGGGGAGACCCCCAACCCCCCTTAGATATTTTTATCCAGATCTAAAGAAAGATTCATTTTTGAAATATTTAAATGTTTCCTTTTTTTGACCCACTTTTCCCCCATTGATTTTAATGGAAACCATATTTCATCCATAACTAACCTAAAAATTAAATTTTTGAAAAAAAAACAAAACAGTACCCCTGGAGAATGTTAAAAGCAACATCTTTGCAAAATTTGGATGCATATGGATCAATAGTTCAGAAGTTATGCTGAGTTTCACGTTTTATGGCTACGGACGGACAGACAGACGCCACAGAAAGTTAGTGCATTTACACCTCCAAGCCACATATGGTTAAATAATATTGATACTTCATGGATGAATATGCTTTAGGATAGTACTAGATAGAATGAGAGCAAATTATTTTGTAATTATTATGATTTACTTAGTCGTAGTGGGCCAAATATTGAAACAAAATACCTTGAAAATCTCTGCGCCTTCGCAATATTTTCTCTATTTCTGACTTTATTAGTAGCGAGAAAGTAAAAATCAAACTTTTATGAATTATAATAAACAAGATAACTTGAATCTTTTTTAAATCATTCATTTCAGAGCTTGAAATATTAAAAATAAAATGTTTTGAAAACAAACAAACGATACTTTTTCATGATGCCCTTAAAAAATCAATTGTTCGATCTATTATGCTGTTGAATCAAACGTGGCATTTCCTGGACATAATTTTACGAATAAAAAATCAAGCTTACGGAAAAAAAACAAAAGCAAAAACAGCAAGATACCTTAAAAAATTGTAAAATCTTTCATTATAGCGCTTAACGTAAGTAAAATATCACGATTTTCGCTCGAAAACAGCATCAATGAATTGTTTCTGAAGTCAAAAAAATATGGACAAAATTCATGTTCGGATAAATTCATGTCCCAATCTAGTGAGCGCCGTTTCCCGTCAGTCCGTCCTCGCAAAAGGAATCAAGTGTAAAATAGCAATTAACATAGGAATGACATCGGACATCTGACTCACGCGGATTGGACATGGATTCGAACTGCTCGGACCAAACGACTATTTTCGATGCCCGTTGTTGTCCGCTGTCCGGTGTAAGTACGGTGTCCGATGGTCAATTTCGTACCACAGCTGGGGCAGGATCATTAACCTACTATATCCACACGGTCGGTGGTGGCGCAGCGCGGTCTACGGGATGGATGCACTATAAAGTACTTATACACACAGCAGAAGCTGCCTTTTTAAACAGACAACACTCGATAGTCGATATTGACTCGAGTTAGTGCCTCTATACGTCCGTTATATTAGGAATCAAAGACATTATACAGAAGGGGAAGGAGGAGTGTACTTACTTACTATTATTCCCATCTCCTTCCATTCATCGAAATTGAAGGTGGGAATGAACAATGTGCTCGTTGTCCCACGATGGGATCTGTTGGGAGGAGACGGATACGAAGATGTAGATGCACGTACCCCCCCCCCCCCCCCCACCTACCCCAAATAACATTGATCCGTAAGAAACTGAAGCTGATAGTGATAGGAGCGTGGAAATTAACCATTTATCAGGCCTTCCTACCCCCCCCCCCCTCTTTCTGAAACATGATATTTTAATCAATTTTAACTTAAACTAACTTAAACTTATTGTTAACTAAGTTTTAACTTTAAATGAGAGAAAATAGTGGGAAATGCAATGAAAAAATAAACTGTAGGGAATACCCTACAAACTCTTTCTCCCGTCAAATTTAATCTGGGGGAGACCCCCAGACCCCCCTTCAATATTCTGAGGGAGATCCCCAAACCCTCCTTTAAAATTCTGGGGGAAGCCCCCAAACCCCCTTTGATATTCCGGGGGAGACCCCCAGACCCCCTTTAATATCATAGGGGAGACCACCAACCCCCATTTGATATTTTAATCCAGATCCAAAGAATCATTTTTTAAATATTTAAATTTGTCCTTTTTTTGACCCATTTTCCCATTGATTATAATAGAAACCTTTTTTCATCCGTAACTTACCTAATAATTAAAATGTCAAAAAAACAAAATAGTACCCCTGGGGAATGTATAAAGCAACATGTCTGCAAAATTTGGATGCATTAATATGGATCAATAGTTCAAAAGTTATGCTGGGTTTCACGTTTTATGGCTACGGACATAGACACACGCCACAGAAGGTTTGTGGATTTACAAACCAAGCCACAAATGCGGTTAAACGCAGTATTGATACTTGGATGAATATTCATTAGGATAGTACTAGACATAATAAGAGCAAATTATTTTGTAATTATCATGATTTACTTAGTCGTAGTGGGCCAAGTAACGAAACAAAATGCCTTGGAAATCTCTGCGCCATTGCAATACTTTCTCTATTTCTAACTTTGTGAGAAAGTGAAAAATGCAATTTGAATTGTTTTTGAAATGCAATGTTCGACCCAATTCGCGAAAACTCACTTTCCAGAAAATTTTGGTTGACGAAACTAAGGGCCATTTTCTCCTGGCGCGTCACATATTTTGAAGTTGGACGGTTTTTGCCGTTCATCTATGTCAGTACATCGATAAAGAAAAATCCGAGCAATCCTTGGTGACCTCGGTTATAAATATATAGGTAGGTAATTGTCGAGAAGAATTCAATTGAGTTTATAGTATAATGGAGAGTTCCTGAAAATCAGTAAGTGTAAAAAAGAGAGTGAAAATGAGATGAAGGTAACCATCCGTTGAAACTGATAAATCCCTCCCCATATCCGTTTGGCGTTCACGAGTAATAAAGCTCTTCGATGAGAGTGAGGATTTGCAAATATCCTCGAGGACAATAATCGTTGCCGGTGTTGCCGGATCGTACTACGTACTTTTCAATGCACCGACGATTCCACCGGTTGAGAAAAGATTACACAATTCAGTTCAGTGTATGGTGTATGACTGTACAGCACGAAAATACTATGCTATCTGTAATCATTTCTCAATCGGTTCAATCGCCGTTTAATTATAAAAATATCCACAAGTTTTTTTAAAGTCATCGACGACTCCACCGATTGAGAAAAGATTACACAATTCAGTTCAGTGTAGCAGGGTCGGACTGGCTCTCTAAATGTTAGGCCGCCAGGTCAATTTTGGGGCCCCTCCCTCCATTCTGCCCCCCCCCCCCAAGACCATTTTTTTCAAAATTAACTTAAAACGAAGCAGTTTTTACGCTATTTTCAACTGATAATTAGAGTTCTCCGTTTCCATTTTTTTAGTTATTAAGTTGAAGGATCCAGATCGTAGCAGGTTTCTCTTGGTCCTTTTTAAGCCCACCCAAATATCAGCAAGAGCATATGCTCATCTGCGGCCTCTAGTCCAGGATAAAGTAACTTATTATCTTCGGTGGTGCGGTGAGATATTAATTCTTGAGGGGGAGGGAGAAGGGGACAAGTGACGTCACCTTTTTTCACGTGCCTCATTTTCCGGGGGGTCTGGGGGGTATGGAATACCCCCCAGGTGCAGACAGGGGGTCCGGGGGCCCTCCCCCGGATTATTTTGAAAATTTTACGTCCTACAACCCCAATTTTAGACTTGTGTGAATAGTTTCAAAACTATATAATTTTTCTTCCTTTTTTCCCGATTTTTTACAATTCATTTTATTTTATTAGCGGAAATGGCGAAAAATTGGATTCAAAATAAAACAAAATTTGTCAACATTTTCGGGGGGGGGGGGAGGTTACACTATAATGTTTCGCTTCGGGTGCCACTAACCCTTGCTACGCCACTGGGCGCAAACAAACCAAAAATAAATCGCTCATGCTTCCTCACTTTGGGATAAGACTCATTACATGTGTTAGCCCTTTTATATAGTTATATATATAGTTCGTTGGCGCAAACATGAAACAGCCCATTAACGAGTAATAAACCCGCGTTCTTAATTAAAATGAGGACCTTTTGTTTTACCTTGTGACACCTCTATAACCTTTTTTGAACAGTCCGTACGATCTGGCAACGCTGACTGCAATTGGCCATTAAAGATTCACTAGCTGCTCAAGCGTGGCGCTTGGCGTGCTGCCGGTCTATCATTTAAAAGTATTCTACCCATTATAATGCAAAAATAAGTGTTGACAGACTGTTTAGATTTGGAACCAATCCTGTGAAAATATTCATCATTAAAGTTTAGCGGATGAACGTTGTCTTCGGTCCAGTGGCTAAGAATGTCCTTCTTTCTATTTCTAGTCTTCAGTCTGTCAACTTCCCAATGAGAGAGATAATTTTGAATCTGAGTAATGGAGCTGTTGCAAACTTTTGCTACAGGCTTATAGCTTATTAATAGTTGATTACGGGGTAAAAACCTGTAAAAGTAACGATTAACGCACTAAAAAATCACGAATTCCACTCCCAAACTCATAAAATGCTTTCAATCGCGAGACCGTAATGGCGGCCGTTGCCGCAGATTACATTGAATTTCCCTATCTTCAATCAGCTCCATCTGCAGGAGGTATTCTCGCAACACCAGTCAAGAAGAAGAAGAAACATACAATTGCCATAAGATTTGGGCAGCAACGGCCGCCATTACGGTCTCGCGTTTGAAAGCATTTTATGAGTTTGAGAGTGCGGATTTCGTGATCTTTTAGTGCGCTAATCATTATTTTTACAGGGTTTTACCCCATATTCAACTTTCAACTATATTATTAAGCCTGTAGCAAAAGTTTGCAACAGCTCCATTCGATACTTTTATATCAGGTGTTGCATACGTCATACTATACCCTCTAGATTTTAACTCAATCCAGTGGCGGTCTGTAGAATTTAGCTACAGTTCGTTTTCTCCGCATTTGGTTCTCTATATAAAAAACTCGGTGCTATTTTGAAGCGCTGCTCCATTAACAATCGATTTTTGTACAGAGATTCAAATGGAGGAAAAAATTGTCGTCATATTGCAAGAGCCAACCACTGATTGGCTCGATTACAATGAAACAAGTGAAAGGGGTAAATATCAATCTAAGATGGTTCCAGTGTGTAACAATTTGGATGGTTTGGTTAATATTTACAGTGGAATGGTTATAATTATTACATGGCTTTTCGCTATTCTTTTCAGTCTTACAGCTAATATTTACAGCCATGCGGTTAATATTCGCACGATTAGACGGTTTTGTTTTAACCATCAACATTGCTACACAATATAGGAACCAATACAAGGATGGCCGAAGGAGGTGCCGGTTAAAAAAAAAAAGTGGAATATTCAAAAGATATGAAGAAAAAAAAAAAAAAAAAAAAAAAAAAAACGAAAATGAAACAAGAAACGCGGCAAAGAAAGATGAGCAAAAGTATCGTAAAAAAAAAATTGCTACCACGGGTAAAATTTGCCCTTTCAACTTTTTAGTGCAGTATATACTCGACTGTGCAGGTTTTCAAGTCGAAATAAGAATTTTATGATACTGATAGCTAACGTAGGACGTCTTAATTTGGAGGGGGTGGACAGGTGGAGGTACTATGTGACTATTCCAAGTTTACCTTACAAAAAATATTCATTGACTTCTCAAGTTTGCAATCCTTTATTTATTCTAGCTTGAGCTTTATTCGATGTGACTTTTCATGCGTTTCCGAGCAAAGTCATCCTTTCTACGCACAAACTCAGCCTGGTATAAGCTCATAAACTTTCACGCATTACCAACGAGATACGCGCGGTCACCCAGTTTTGATATTTTCACATATCCCACTGTTGTTGTTGCAGACAATAACGATCCACATAGTATTAATTGCGTGGGACTTTTCTTGTTGCTCCCTGGATGTCTGTTTGCTTTTGGTTTAATCGTGCGAAAAATTGTTCACCGTGTGAATAATCTAATGATTCGTGATTCATGGCAATTTGTCAGAGCTCTTAATCCCCACCTCATCCTCATTTACCTGTATTTAAACGGAAGTCCGTTAACTCGATCAAATACAACTCTACATAGTGAGTGGGTTAGGGTCATTCTACAATAAAGTGGACATGATATGCAAAAATTGAAATTTAAACATTAGTGCCTAGCAGTCTTGTTTTACATTAAAATGCAACCAGAGACGAAAATATTATCTAAATTTAATAAAGTCAAACGTGTTGATGCTACAGCAGGTTTGATGTGTATTTCCAATGACGAAATCACACGCGTCCCACCCGTTACAAAACCTAGCTATCCCACCCGTTAAGCTACTTTTTAATTTTTTTAGAGAAAAATAATTTAGTAAATGAAAAAAACTTTATGAAGGATCAAAGCTTATACCCTCACCTTTAACATACATTTTTCCCAAATTTTTATCTCTTCAAAACTCACAGAGTTTCAACTTTTTCTGAAGTGATTCAAAAACCTTGTCCATTTTCTGTCCCACCCGTTACACCCTTATTTTGCTCTTTTCTCTGCTTTGGATAGACTTTTTTTAAATTTTAAAAATCCTATTACTATCTAGAAGTTAAGACCTTTTTGTTGGTGGGATAGCTTTTTCATTTAAATGATTAAAAAGTTAAAAAAAATTACTTCAAAGCTGTCAATGTCCCACCCGTTACAAAATAATGACCCGTTTGTGATATTGACATAATTATATTTTTGTCAACAAGCATTGTACGATCAACGAATTGAAGAGTGCCCGTTTGACTCCGTAGATTGTGGTTCAGGCAGGCTACCTACAATACACATCACAATGAGTACAAGCAACGCATTTTGCCTACCGTAGATAAAAATTCAAAGAGTCGACTGCGCCATTAAATAGCCGACAGTTAGGCCTGTGCAATGTCCAGTTTTGTGCATCGAAGTTTGATGTCCAAAAATAAACATCGAAATTTTATCGATACATCGAAGCAAATGTTAACAAGTCGAAACCAAGAAATCACTGGTAATCGTGATACCTTTTTAATCCTTTTGAGATGGTTTGAGAGGAAAACATGACTCTAAGGCAGCGGTTCCCAACCTTTTTTGGTCGCGGACCACCAATCGGACAATCGGTGGAGGTCGTGGACCACCACTTGAAAAAATGAAAAATCGATGACCCTTTTTTTATTTTCTTTTTGGACAAAGGAGGGGGAAATAAAGGCAGGGGGCAGCTCTAGCTACTGAAGCATTGTCAAATTTAAAAGAATATTTTTTTTTTTTTTTTTTTAATACAGCCACCGGTTGGGAACCGCTGAGATAATTATTGAACAAAAACAAAAACATTAATTGAAAACTTTCAATTTTTAAATTAATTTTGAGTTTAAAAAAACGAAAAACGAAAACTTTGAAGGAGGAATTTTATAAACTTATAAAAATTTAGGTTATGACTCGTTCAAATGATAACTTACTTCCCAAGCAACGACAATATTTTATTTTTCCTGCTACATAAAAAAATATTAGTCACAAATTCAACGCTGGCACTTTCGGGCGAAAAAAGCGGGGAAAATTTGGAAAGGTCTTCGCGGACCACCAAAACTCGGTCCGCGGACCACCGCCTTCGGTTGGGAACCGCTGCTCTAAGGTCTGTTTTAAGTCGAAATGTCAATAAATAACGAGTTTCGATGCATCGATTGACATCTACAGTAGCATCGAATCCATTCGATGGCAGAAAAACATCGAAACTTCGATCGATGGCCCAGGCTTTTGCCAGCCAATCAGAAGCTGACTTTTCGATATCGCCAACCTAACCTAACCTGCATGCCACGCTCTCCTACCGTTTTGTTGGGACTCTTGCTTACTCTTTGTTGTGAACCTTGAAACCTAACATTGTAAACTGCTATAAGACTGAAGGCGTTCCATTGTGACGAAACTGAGCTCTTGCATGACAAGTCAATATACCATCGATGTGCATAGATTAGTTTATCGTTGTTTGAGCGATGCTCATTTAATCTATTTATTTTACATGCTAATGGTACTAAATTGGCGTAGGTTTATATATTGATTGAATTATTGATGAAAGCGCTAACGGTAGGAATGAAAAAGAGTATGATTTGCGGTTCATTAATAATTCTATTGCCAACATTTTCTACTGAAAAAATAGAGTATCGGGTCGTAAAAACCAGAAAAAAATTATAAACTCGTCTTTATGCAGAAATAGATCCAACTAAATAAGAAATCGATCTAAGTTAATCAATCATTTCCTTAAAAAGTTGTACAGTTAATAAAACATAAAAGGCACTCATATAGATTTTTTGGCCGTATGAGTATACTTACATGGCACAGAAGAACTAATTCTAAATCTCTAGGAGCTATTTTAGAACTCTATAGAACTAAATTACATTTTGACTTGAAAAGTCGGCTCCAGAATTTCCTGGCGTTACACCTGAAGCACCCTGTAGGTATAACATGTTAAAATTAGGATTTCCTTGACTCAAAAGTTAATTCACTTCAGGTGACCCCATACATTGAAGAAAGTTTCGTTTTGAACCAATCGATCATAATCGAATGATTGAAAAACTTTCAGCGCAAACCAAAAGTCTTTCTACAGGCTCAAGTTTGAATTGAGTTGTAATAATTCATTATTCGACTAGTATAATGACTTCAGAGAGAAAACAGATAGACCATTTGCTGCAGAGAAAAGTATTCAAGAGCACGATGAGTAGAAAATACTAAACAAAGCTTGTATGATGGGATTATTTGGAGGGAGGTGGGGGTGTATGGACTATATGGAGGCGTAAAGTGTTATTGCGAATGCGTGAGCCTGAGCCAGACCGCGGCTGAGCTGATAATTAATTCGCGCAATCAATTGACTCTGGAATGGAAAGCAAAATATAAGGCGATTGCTATTCCGAAACTCATCTCAGTCATCAATCTCACCTCAGCACCCAATAAAAACAAATTACGTTTGCGCGGTTTCATGGAATGTTGGATATTGGCACAGGAGGAAGTGGAAAGTAATGTCGGAGTTGAAGAAAGAAAATTAGACTCGAGGACCGAGGCATATTAACCACTTTTACTTTTTCTTAATATCCTTCATCTCCTCGACGGTTCTCTCCTTCATACCTCAAATCCCTCCGACCCTTCTTCTCTGGTGCTCTTACGAGTAAAAACTCATATTGCATCGACATGTATCGTGCATCTCTGGGCCCCGCGATCAAGTTTGCGAAAGGTCGGCCTGCTTATTGACTTGAACTGGAGTCCCTGTTTGTTGAGAGTTAAGACAAGATAGTAGTCAACTTCTGATCGGTCGTGAGTTTTACGCCGCCATTGGATGCGTTTTTGCACATTTGTTTACATACATTTGTTTACCAACGCGAAGAGTCATTTGTTTGTCCTTGGTGAGGCCGATTCTTCTATTAGATGCTCAGCTGAGAAAGATAGCTCAGCAGTGAGAAAATCAAAAGTAGCGGTAGCCGCCTATACTATAGATATCCAGTCCCATACGGTGTTTCACGTGGATGGAAGAGTTAATTGTCGATAAACCTGTTAGTTTTAATCATGAAGTACCCACAAGAGTGTCTATAATGTCCAAAAGAATTTTTAAAAACATGAATGGATGTCAATCAGCAAAGGCAAATGACTCCTGAGCTGCTGTCGTGCGCACATCATTGAGATCGAAGAGCTTCTATTGGAATGGAACAAATCGTAATGGCATCACTCTTAAGCTAATAACACGCATTCAGTGGCGGATCCAGAAAATCTTTCTGGGGGGGGGGGGCCACGCCTGTGAAATTTTGAAATTTGAAGCGTCGATGGAAGTAATTTCGGGCCATTTTCTATTGAAAAAAGGCAAAATTTGAAGCTTTTGGAGGGGGGGGGGTTCCCCCGTGGCCCCCCCCTGGATCCGCCACTGCACGCATTTGATAGCGACTCGGTACGGTTCCGATACGATCCTTCATAATCGGCCTGAAAGAAAAGATGCCAAACAATTCAAGCATCGATCATCGAGCTAAATACGACCACAAGTTGGCTAAACTACTTCGGACAAGGCTGGACAAGGTTTATTGACTTCACATCGAATATTATCACATCTAATCGGTTGTAAGACATTTTTTTTTCTTCTTTTTTTACGGGCATAGAAAAAAAAAAAAAAAAAAAAAAAAAAAACAGAGAGAGAAAAAGTCAGGTGACTTTGAAACGGAGGCTTCGTGCTTCGTATATACCATGTGGTCACCAATCGACGGTACATATCGGAGTATGTCACGCATATGTATAACGCACCGAGTTGCACTAAAGCGACGCGACGCGACGTAATCTACGTGCTCTCGTGCTCCGCTTTTTTTCGTGTGTGCGTGTTAGCGAGTGTTTTGTTCGACTGCTCGTGTTTGTTCGCGTGTCATTTCTCGGACTAGAAGACTAGCGAATACGCGAATAAACACGCCCGATATGAGGCTCATTTTTTTTACAGCCTCCCGCTCGACCAACGAAACACACTGAGGTCTGACATCGTCAAAAAGTGGTAAAAAAATCAGAAGTAAAATCATCAATTTATTATCATTTATAAAGTTTCAAGAGCAACTTTAGACACAAAGAACACTTTTAAATTGTCGTGAAAAATTGATTATTTTTTTTTTTTTTTTTTTTTTTTTTTTTTTTTTTACATTTTTGGTTTGAGCTGGCTCATACTGAAAAGTGTTTTTTTCTTATTGAAATGATCCATAATTTTGATACCATTCAAAGGATTTTTCTAGTTTTCATAAAATTTTGAAAATGACCAAGACTTTTTTTTAGGAAAATCAAAGGAAAGTCATGTAGACTCTAAAATTTTTTGGTTACTTCTATTTCTATTTGCATTCACCAAAAGTTCCTTTTTTCAGGTTTAGGTACACTTTTCCCAAGAACTAAACGGCCTATCACAGTACGTTTCTTTTGATCTGTTCAGAGTTTTAATCTATCTTTGGAACTAAAAAACCTAAATCAAACCCGATAAATAACCATTGACTTAAAAGTCTTGAAACCCCAAAAAATCAAATAAAAGTTTCAAAGTTTTAGCTCTTTGAAAAAAAAGCTTTAAAATTTTAAAAAAGTTCCAATATTTATTTCCGTTGTTTATCAAAGGCTACCTTCGGTTACCTGCATGTACTTGCAAAATTTCAATTCTGTAGCTCAAAGGGTTCTTTGAGAAAAGTGAACCTGAAACTTTTCTCTGAATTGCATATGTTTAGATGACGCGACTTTGCCTGACCCCCTTAACCCCTTATGGACCAAGCCCGAATATACTCGGTTTTCTCCTGTAGTCTATTTCACATTGTTCCAGTACCAGGATTCCGAATAAACACGATTCTCGATGTAGTATAAGAAGATGAGATTTCGTCTGGCGCCTTCAATTCGTTGTATATGCAATTCCAACTCCCTCGAGTACGAACAGTTAACTACCTTTCTCTATACGAACGAAAAAGTGACGTTCATGTCAACTAACCTGGTCTTTTAAAACTAGAAATTTCACCGAAAAAGTTTTTAACTAAGCGTAAAAGGATGAAAACAATGATTTTTGACGACTTTAAATACTGATTTTTTGCCAATTTTTTCTCGATCTCAGATCATAGTGCGAAGACTACGAAAGAAATGACGATGATACGAATGATACGATACATATTTACTTTAGTTTTTATTTCAATTTCTCCCGGGTTTACATGAAATACTTTCTCCGTCTTCGCCTCGCATCGCGTCGATCCTTCGCAAGTCGCGCGCGCGATAACTCAGTCACCGAGTCACGGTGTGGAAGAGTCAAGAGCCCAGGAGGCTGGAGGCAGGAGCCAGGAGTCAGGTGACGCTAATTGAATATAAATCAGTTCGCAGTGCGCAGTCGCAGTCGTGCACATGAAGTAAAATATCTCTCCAAATTGAAACTTCCAGGCTCCGATTTTTGTTTTAAAGGACTCAGCGCATTTCTTAGGGACCCTCTTTCTCTCTTACGAACAGTTAAATCAAAAGGATATGATCGAAAGACCTTTTGAGGGCTGATTGTTTTAAGTCCTGTTCTAAGGTGTGACAAAATGGACGATCTGATTCTGGTTTGTTTGCCTTATTTTTTAACCTTCAATCAAAACTTGTGATTAATTCGGTGGAAATTGGTTTGAAACGAGAGTGTATACCTAAGTGTTATTGAGTGGCTATCTGAGCATGGAATTCTGTAAAGCACGATCCAGGTGAAAAAACGTGGATTTTTTGTTTTGTTTTTTGTTTGTTTTTTGTCATGTGTCAGTTTCTTTATCTTTCAAATCCTTCCAGGAGAAACAGTAACATCAATTTCTGTGTCCAGATATAGCCATCCCCGAACACATGCGTTTTCGTTTCAATCCAATTTCAAGTGATTCTGTCACAATTTTCTTTATTTTTAAGGTTAACAGAAAACGAGGCAAACAAACCAAGCCCACGTGTAAAATTTCCATAAGAGATTTCTGTCATGGTTGCCTCCTTGAGGTTTCAAAATCACGTCCCATAAAGCCTCTATATTGCTATAGCTCAGTGATAGAAACCATGGGCGCCGGCGTAAGGGGGGGAGGAGAGTACCCTACGTCCCTACTTAATTTCAGAACAGCCAAAATTCCGACGAATTTTCGCGATCGAATATCATAAACAATACCAACCTAACTACATATTTGAGGAAACTTAATTGTGTTTGTAGATGTGTTTTCGGGGCATCGATGGCATCAATTCGATTTCGAATTCACCTCGGGACATGAATTCAAAATCGAATTGATGCCATCGATGACTGAAAACACTGAAAAAGTTCGAAAAACACGATCCAGTTTCGTGTCATCCATTTTTGTCATGCGTAGGTTGGCAATGAGTTTGTATAATTTCGTTGGATATATTCGTCGCGAAAATTCGCCACTTCACGATTTAGTGTATCGGTTAAATGTTGATCGTTGTAAGTTGCATCGACGTGTTGATGAGACGAAGATGAAGTTTGGTTAGTGTAGCAGTTCCAGCGTTTTCAATCTGATTCGGCATGGGGACGACGTGCGTGTATATTTTGAGGTGTGAATTACATGTGGACGGCGAACAAAGACAATGGAGAGACCGGTGACTGACATCAGGATGACACTGAATTAAGACGAAAAGACTAGAATTATACGCGGATTCGACTGACTTGATAGAATGACTCGTCGCCAAATATATTAGACTTGATTTATTATAAGGGGATGAGATTAAAATTACGACTGAATAGTTCAGTCTCAAAAAGACACGATATCGACATGAACAATAGAATATAATAAGTAGGTATATTATGTGATAACCCTATTTATCCCTACTTACATTAATCAACACTGTATGCTACTTACAACGATCAACATTCACCAATACACACGATGATTTTATTTCCTATTTCGTTTTACAACAGCTGTCATATAGCGACGTTAATTTGTTTTCATGCTATGGGGCAGTTGCCAGGGTCTGAAATCGTGTGTTTTTCTTAAAGAAAATGATAGTACTTGATGAGCTGAGAACAATAGTGCCTTTGGTTTTTTCCTATGTGTCCCAGTTTTGGAGATACACACGTGTAAAGCAGTAAGAAATCGTGTGCGTAGTGACGTCACTACGCGGAATTCCCATTTAAAACAATGTAATTTGGGTCAAAATCTTATTTCCGGAACAATGTGACTTGATTAGAAACCAAAAGCATCTTTGTTCTCAGCTCATCAAGTACTTTTATTTCCTTCATGAAAAGCACAACATTTCAGACCCTTGCATGCAACTGCCCCATTGGCGAGTGAGCGTAGTTAGATTAACTATACGGTAACGTTTCTTATATCCATTTGATAATTGCAAAAGCATCGCATCGTATTGTTTTCGATAAACTTCCATTTACCTGAATCTATAGTCTGTTAGAATACAGAGTGGGAAAAATGTGTTTATTTTTATGAAATAACATAATATGATACCTCCAAATAGGCAAAATATCGACATTTTCCTGCACGGAAAAAAAAGATTAGTGAAAATAACCATACGGATACCTGATTTTGGCACCTGCTAGATTTTATGGTAAACTTGACCAGAAGTATGGTACATTTACCGATACTTTGAGTAAATTCGACAAGCAATCAGGTAACATCACCTAGTACCTAGTCAAAACATAGTATACTTCTGGTTAACATTACCATAACATCTAGCAGGTGCCAAAATCAGCTATCCGTATGGTTATTTTCACCGTAGTTTTTTTCCGTGTGCTTCCTCCAAAACATGCAGCAACGCGGTCCAATGAAGTGTGAAATTTCTAATTATAACGTATACACGACAGTTATAATTTGTCTCTTTCGTTTCCACGATTTCTAGAAGATACCCTTGACCTGTGCCCTGCGTATATGTTTTCAAGACGTAGTGTTTCGGGCATAATTGGAATGAACTCATCATCTGTAACAGAATGAATGATCGTGGTACGGCGACGTGCTGCGAACATTTCACATTGCAGCACAGTGAGTCAAAATATAGAATAATTCGGACATAATTTTAGGAATAAAAATCAAGATTATATGAACCATAGACAACAAAGCTACCGTAGAAATGTATGAAATCATTCATGTCAGAGCTTAAAATGAGTCAAACAACCTGACTTTTGCAAGATAATGCTGATGCTAAATTGATTTTAAAGCAAAAAAAACGTAATATTTTTATGTCCGGAAAAACGCGTGTTTTTTTCTAGTGTGCGCCGGACGCCACAAGACATGCGGGTCCGATTCCAAAGAAAACCGTTTTCACGCTTTAACACCAAACATCTCACTTAACCGTTGACTGTTGAGAGGTCAGATCACTCCGGAAACCTGCAGTGCAATTACTAGGCTTTCTTTCGGGATCCCACAATTTTACTTTTTCTTTTTTCATCTAATTCATTTTTCATTCGACTCCGAGTTTTGAGAACAGTTGTTGAATGGGCTGACAAAGTTATCTGGAAGATGACCTGTCCACCTTTCTCTCCCCCCCCCCCCAAATCTTTCTTTTATCCTCTATGGAAGAGGTTTTAATCGAAATGAGCCGTGCAATTTTCCTGCTCTAGTATTACTGTTTTATACCAATTTGTAACATCTTGATCGCAAATCGAGATATTCTGAGCCGCACATCACATCCCAGTTTTAACAGGAGCATTGATAAATGCAATGGTGCATTTTGTCTATTTAAACCGGTAATTATATTTGGTGTACATTTTTAGTAGGATTCCTAAAGCCAACGATGATTCCACCAATGAGCGAAAAACAGTGTCGCCTGCAATCGGGTAACGTTGGTTTCCGACCATTATTGCACTGAAAAAATGAGGGTTCTCAAAAATCTTCACAAGAAAGGTCAGTTCATGACTGCGGTTATTCCCAGAAACGAACAAACATACTTACCTACCTTCTGCCATTAATTTATACAAAACTATCTGTGACTGGTTAATTGACGCGACACCTTTCGTCCCTTTCTCAAACACGGTTAGTGGGGTTTACTCTCTGAGCAAAGCTAACCCGCTTTTGGACATCGTCGCTATTAGCTCTAATGCAAATTTTGCGGAGGCTTGATTCAAAGTTAATCTTGGAGTAACCTCTTACGCCCTTGGGCCTGTAATGAACGAAGAGCGAAGAAAGAAAAAAAAAGAAAAAAGAAAAAAATCATGGATTGAAAATGAAAGTATCACTTTCGATACTCCACAGTCCACGTAACCGCTTATGACTGTTACTGGTAATGGAGAAGCAACGGTTATCGAGTCACACACACACGCGCGCATATCGTCTCACGTGAACATTGCGCGTATGGACGGCAAAGCTCGTTGAAAGCGACTTGGCAATTGGTCAGTCGGTAATTGTAGTCACAAGATGAGTAATCAACTGCACCTTGTAACAGGTAACGGGAGCGCAAGATCGAGTAAAACACTAGTTACTAGTTACTATAGTTACTAGAATAGTGGACTTGACTTGCGACGGCCAAAAGTTGTCTTGGAGTAATCGAAAGTTCTCCCGTCTCTCCTCCGTCTCTCCCTCGTCCCTCCCGCCCCCTTTCCTCTCTTTAGCTGCTGCTGCTCCCTCCCCTCCCCTCCCTCTCTCCCCTTCCACATCCCTCATTATTTCAGTATTTCTCCTCTTCACTATGCACATCCACATTGCCGCCGCACCATGGGTCATGGGCAGATCCACCAATTTGGCAACCATGAGTTCATCCCATTTGAACATATGAGAAACAATCGATTCTTGAGGGGGCCGTGGCCCTGCTACTAATCGATTGTTTCTCAAGCATTCAAATGGGAATATTACATCGTTGCAAGATTGCTGGATCCGCCTTTTCCATGGATCTAATCAAGACTAATTTAAATCACAGAGAATACTTTTAGCTCAGAAACTCTAATCAGAAATGAAACTCTAATTAGTTTTGAAGCATTCTTAACTTCTGTTATATTCGGGTCTGCCATGTTGGAAAGTGAGAATTTCCGGCAATCTCCGGCAACTGGCCGGGTTGTGATTGGTTGAGCGTCAACCCTATAATAGTAAATATAGCCTGAAAAAGCACTTTTGACATTTTGAGGAGAGAGTAAACACGATTATCAGTTTGTAGCTGGTAAAATCCAAATTTTGTTTCCGTTTGGCTCCGTTCTGATTGTGGAATTCTGTGATTTTAGCAAGTAATTCAAAGGTGGCCAAAAGCAGTGTCTAAGGAAAGAAAGTCCAATAAGAAAATATATCCATTGTGAAGAAACGGCCAAATAAAATAAAATATTTTATACATCCAATGTATAATTTTAAGTCAAAAATAAAAAAATGTCCAGCGAAATTGTTAGTCTAGATGACATTGTATTCCATAAATTGTTTGGCCCAAAGAATATTGCGTCCTCAATTCTACTTGTCGAAAGATGCGTTAGTCAATAGTGGCACTAATCGCAATTCTACTGCAAAGAGTTTCTAGACCAAATAAAAGTTTTAGAAAAATACTAAAAATTACTGAATGATAATTGCTTCTGGCAAGCAATGAACGTAAAATATCAAGATAGCCATAAGGTGTACTCAGCTACTCAGCATTACATATAGTCCTTCCATATTTGGACAAGACAATTAACATTTTTTATAAATAGGACAAAACTTGTCGTCGCCTTCTTTTTACGTTGGAAAAAAGAACCGTGTTGGTCTGTTGGACTTTGTTTAATATTGGACGATAAATGTAGTCGGTGGATCTGTTTTTACGTTGGACAAAAAGAGTACTGGACTTTTTTTATTCGTGGGCATTTTTATAACAGGACTCTATTTTCTTGGACTTTAAGGGTGTGGCGACGTAATCATTTGGACATTTTTGGACTTGGACATTTTTTAGTGGACTATTTCTTCAAGAACCAACTCGAATCTAGAAATGTTATTGGAAAGTTTTATGTTTTAAGCTTAAAAGGTAGAAAGCGATGATTT
The DNA here is from genome assembly GCA_011764245.1 of Trialeurodes vaporariorum. Classification (NCBI taxonomy): domain Eukaryota; kingdom Metazoa; phylum Arthropoda; class Insecta; order Hemiptera; family Aleyrodidae; genus Trialeurodes; species Trialeurodes vaporariorum. Next base: position 31,301,689 of record VMOF01000002.1, on the reverse strand, counting down.
TTACTTTCTCGCACTACTAACAAAGTTAGAAATGGAGAAAGTATTGCAATAATGCAGAGATTTTCAAGGTATTTGGTTTCAATATTTGGCCCAATACGACTCAGTAAATCATAATAATTACAAAATAATTAGCTGTCATCATGCTTAATACTATCTAAAAGAATATTCATCCCTGAAGTTTCAATATTATTCAACCATATGTGGCTTGTAGGTGTAAATGCACAAACTTTCTGTGGTGTCTGTCAGTCCGTCCGTAGCCATAAAACGTGAAACCCAGCATAACTTTTGAGTTTTGAACTAGTGATTCATATGCATCCAAATTGTGTAGAGATGTTGCTTTTAACATTCCAAGAGGAACTTTTTATTTTTTTTTTAAACTTTACTTTTTAGGTTAGTTATGGATAAAAAATGGTTTCCATTAAAATCAATGGAAAAAAATGGGTCAAAAGAAGGACAAATTTAAATATTTCAAAAATGAATCTTTAGATCTGGATAAAAATATCAAAGGGGGGGCTGAGGGTCCCCCAGAATATTATAGGGGGGTCTGGGGGTCTCCTCCATGATATTAAAGGGGGGACTGGGGGTCTCCCCGAGGATATTAAAGGGGGGTCTGGGGGTCTCCCCCAGAATATTTAAGGAGGGTCTGGGGGTCTCCCCCTGAATATTGAAGGGGGGTCTGCCCCAGAATATTAAAGGGGGGTCTAGGAGTCTCCCCCAGAATATTAAAGGGGGGTCTGGGGGTCTCCCCCAGATTAAATTTGATGTGAGAAAGTGTTCGTAGGGTATTCCCTACACTTTATTTATTACTTTTTTCACCGGTTTTTGGCCTCTTTAGTTCGATCTTCGACCACAGTGCGTCGCCACAGTCGCGCCCGCCACTCCGCCGTAAAGGATTACGAACTGAACGCAACCTCTAGCACAGCTTCAAAGTGCAAGTGCAAGTGAAACAAAACAGGATTGCGCGCATCTCGCGTGTTTGGACTGTAAGTCCGTCGTAAAAGCACTTTCCTCCGCCCGCAGTACGAACAGAAATAACTTTCCTTTCGATTAAAGTCTCCTCCGATTTCTGGATTCAGATTATCCATCCAGTCGTTTTGTGTCCAAATCTCACAGTCATTATACGTACTATGTCGTCTTGCAAAAGGAAGTACTCTGATCGAAATTCTAGTTGTTAAATGTTTCCGCGTTGTTTTCAATAGAATTTTCGATTTTTTTTTTTTTTTTTCATGACTTATACTTTCTTGTGTCATATTGCTACGTCCTTATACGCTGGATGGTCGCAAAATTGTTTTGAGGTTACCGAGATTTCAAAGAGTGAAAATTTTGACCAGGATACTTTCTTTTGCTCGTCATAGTACCTTTACATGGAGAAAAATTTCTGGTTGAAATTGCGGAACGTATCATTTGTAGTGGGTCAAAAATAAATTCCTTTCAAAATAATAAGAATTATTATTGATCCAACGATTCTTTCTTGTGATTCCTCTGAATCATCAGAACGTTCAATTGGACCAATCAGTGGCGTATCCAGGAATTTTTCTAGGGGGGGGGGGGGGGTCCGGGGTCCGAAAATTGTCAAGGGGGGGTCAAAAGATACTAATTTGGTAAAGTTTGTCTGAAAACGCAAAAAATGACAATTTTTTTAGGACAAATTTTGGTGTCAAGGGGGGGGGGGTCCAGACCCCCTGGACCCCCCGCCCCCTTGGCTACGCCACTGGGACCAATGATAATTCGAATCAATAAGAATTCGTATTATTTTAAAAGGAATTTCTTTTTACCCCAATTTCTTAATGCGTTCCGTAATTTCAATCAGAATTTTTTCTCCGTGTAGTAGTTTGTGAAACGAGAAATCCTCTTTCGCTTTTCTGTCTCAATAGACGGTTTTAGTGCGAAGTCAACGGTTAGCCAAAAACCACAACAATACACTCATCGGTCGCAGTCGGTTGTGATAAAACTCGCGTAGCGTTCCAAACTATCTCACTCACTCTCCCGTGACCCCCATGTACACTCATCTCTTTCTAGTTTCGAAATTCGTCTACAGGGCCTTGTTTTACAACATATTATTATCAAAATCGCGTTAAAATTACTCGAGGAATTCATTTCAGCCAACAATTTCACGAAAGATGTCTCTATATACGAATTTTGAAATTAGAGTGAGATGGCAGTACAATGAGTACATGGGGGTTACGTGAGAGCAATAGAGACAAACTGTCTTTGTTTGGAACGCTCATCACCGGCTGCCTCCATTACTAAAACCCTCTATTGACCCCGGTTTCCTTAGATTTTAATTCTGTCATGGCAACAGTGGTGCATGAAGGACCGGAGGCTTCCCCATAACGCTTTGCTCGGATAGATTATGCAAAATATTATGAATTGTCGTGCGACGCGACGGAATGAGCATACCCTCAGTTTTATATGTGGTATTACCAGAGAACTCCTCAATTTCGGACATCGGATAAGTCTAAATCTGAGCCAAAATATCAATATTTTCTCTTCCTTGCTTTTGGTTCGCCTTTCTCCCCCCCCCCCACAACTCACTCTATCCCACTCTCACATTCTCTATTTTGCTCTAACAATGAGTATGTTCTCGTATCTTATACCTTACAAATTAGACTCATCACACAGAGTCTGAGCCATCAAGACTAGAGTATAGAGGGGGCAGGGGTGGAAATTGCAAGGGAGGGGTTACGAAAGATTACATAACATGTGCTATAGGCAACTCGCCGAGGGGTTCGTGGAGGTTTTCTAAAGGTGCGAATTTTTTTCTACTAACCCCCCCCCCCCCCCCCCTTTCTTTAAACCCCACCTCTCACCGCTGCCACCGGGCTACGCCCTACGGCTCCGTCTTCACACCTCACAGTTTTCATTCAACGCTTAACGTCACAAACTCACAGAGGAGTCGGACTTGGCCGCTCTTCTTTATAACTCTGTCCATAGTTTCCAGTTTGTCCGGAGAAATCTTTAAATTACCCTTTTAAATTAAATTAGCGTGAAGTTTGAAGATGATGATGCGCAAACCGGCAATCTTGACTCAGGTACATCTGTAATTAACTACTTAATCAGTGACCGAGTAACTTGAAACAATGCAATGCATCGCGGGCATCGCACATTTCTCTTGCTCTTGATACGTCCGCAAAGTGGATAGAGCGGATAGTGGCCAGTGGATAGAGGATACTAATTATTACTCATCAAACTGCCTGCGCACTGGAAATATTGTTGCCACACCTATCACTAACAATCGGAAAATATCATTCGGAGATACAGTGGCGCACCGAAGGGGGTGGTTTTAGGGTCAAAACCCCCCCAAGCATCAAGATTTTGCCCTAAAAAAGGTCATCTTCGGCCAAAATTTCTTTCCAACCCCCCCCCCCCCCCCACAAGGCCTCAGAAAATGGACAATTTGCGGTAAAACCCCCACCAAACTAAAGTTCTCGGTGCGCCACTGCGGAGATAATAAAACCGTTCACTGCATAATGTGACTCTGGTGTCGCATGATGTAAAAGTCCCTATATCAGACATTGTAATGCATATTTCGACTTATTTCAAATTGTATCACCAGTGTCACATTATAAGAAAACATAAAACGGGCTCAAACCTTTTCCGAAATACTACCAGCACTCATTAGAATGCATTTAAAAATGGAAATCATGTCGGGGGGGGGGGGATTTGCCTCCGTATCCAAAATCAACCCCAATTTCATTATTTTTACTAAGCTTTCGGCATTTGCGTTTTGAAAAATCCAAGTAAGGTAATTTTTTGTTTTGTTTTTTTTTTTTGGTTGAAAATTTGATTTTTTTCTCTTTCTTTTCCCGCTATTTCTTATGGTAGTATAGCATGTGTAAGAAACGGGTATGTAAGGCAGAAAAATGATAATTTTGACCGAAAAACCGTCCAACTATTTTTTTCATTATTTTTCCTATGTATTTGACCACCTAGTGAATTGAAAAATCCATATTTGGTTGAAAAAAAAGGGCCTGCAGTGAAGGGAACTGTGAATGTTTTCCTCGGCTAAAAGGCGAATAGGTGTTCAAGGTTTTAAAAGCGTCATGAAAATATATAGTTGTGGATACTTGCACTTACATCGCTCATAGAGATCGTCTCGAGCATGTGCAATGTGCATCTTGTAAGTACTATGGTCTGTAAAAGAAAGTAACCTGGTCGAAAGTTTTACTCTTTTAAATCTTGGAAATCTTCAAACAATTTTTTGGCGTTTAAGTGTTAAAGGACTTAATCAGAAGGTTATATTAAAGTACGTCATGAAATAACGAAAAATTCGATGAAAATAATGGGCAAATTTAACAGTAAAAATTTAGATCGGGGTACTTTCCTTTTGAAATTCATTGTACAAGACGCAACGGAGGGGTCATTCCTTTTTATTAGACGTCTTTTTTTCCCCCGGACATATTCTTGCTTTCGACCATTGTCAAGGATGCCTGGCTAGACCCTTAAAATATTCGGGTTTATATATTTTTGGATTTATTGTTCTATTTATCTATCTATTTATTTATTTATTTGTTTATTGTTTTTGGTTAAAGAATTTCGTTGCACTTATCTCAATAGTTTTGATATTTTTGGGGGCTGGTTTTGCTCTTGTGTCACTTCGGCGTGGCTCTTATTACAAATGATAAAATCTTCAGTTAGGCTGAGCTCGATTTTTTTTTTTTTTAACAAGCTTTTGACTGTAAAAAAATGTATGAATCCATCATTAAATCAGTGTAAGTATCATTGAAGCTATTCTAAGCATCTTGAATACGATAAGTATGAAAGTACATATTTTGAGTGCTCTCTGCAAGGAGGTGATATAAAATCATCATCTTACTCGTTAAAATTAGAAACGACTTCCTCATTAAAATCAGAAACGGTTCACGTCAGTTATCATACAAATCGAAAGAGCCCATTTTTGGAAAATCTCCACTTTTAGCCGTATATAAATGTCCTCGTTTGTCTTTTTTCTTATTTTGCCTGAGAAGGCATTCGGTAACCCTATGGGAAACGTTCATACAAATTTCAGACGACTCCTAGCCTACTCTGATGAATTTGACTAAGGCAAGCTACCTACCTACATATCCTACGATGCCTAAATTCATCGAGATAAGTATTATCGGTTGCCTACCTCTAGGAAACGTCTAACATTAAAAAACGCGTAAAACGCGTTTAGTTATTCAATTTCTTTGATATATTCCTATTTAAATTAACACTCGATACATATGAATTTATTTCAAACCTTCGATCTTTCTTATAGACAAGATTAACTCTGGCAACAACGATTCTTCATCGCGGGACGGAGGGAGAGGTAGCGATGCAATGCCTCCTTCCAAGCAGCAAATGCAGTTTTGCCGGCCTCTGAGAAAGTCAAGGAAATAAAGTGATTAGCGTCTATTTCCTTTGAGTCTATTTCCTGTCCGAGGAGAATGCACTCAATGTATAACAAAAGCGTACATCGCTCTGGTTCCTCTCGTTAATCGGATCTCTCTCGACGTATTAATTTGGTGTGGATCTGGTTCAAGTATTGACGCAGTGATTGTGATAATAATATGATCAATGTTGTATTTATCAAAAATCAAAATCCCAATAAAGACAAAAAATTGGTCAGGGGTCAGGGCCAACTAACCGCGCAGTGCAGGAGACTCGTGGACCATAAACGGTTTATTTATAATCAATTGTTTTTCACTGAAAAAACAAAATTTAAGTGGAACAGAAGCAGCTTTTTAAAATAGCTTCGCAGAGCAAAAGTCCTTGCTCTACCGGAGTAAGTTGCGGTTGTACTGAAGCACTACTTCGGTAGCGCCAAAGCAAGAAAAGAGGCTGTTACCCTAAAGACGTAGTGCTTTGGTACACCTGCAACTTTCTCCGGCTTGAGCTTTTGCTCTGCGAAGCTATTTTAAAAAGCGGCTTCGGCTGTACATAAATTTTGTTTTTACAGTGTTCTTCCGTTATACATGCACCTGCAAAAGTATCGATTGATGATCTACAGTTCACATTGAATGGCCTAATGATCGATACTTTTCAATAGATGTAAAGTGAGAGGATATAGGTATGAATGCAGTGGCGTCGCGTGCAGTATGGCAACGCTGGATTCTGCCCATTTAAACGCATGAAAAAAGTCGATTTATTGGAAGTACACAGTACACTAGTACAACTTGTCATAAGTTTATGTCGTAAAATATCGAAATTAGGTTTGATGTATCAAAATGTGCGTCATTGGTTGACTGCTCGACACCTTTGCTCGCGACGAATTTTATTGGAGTAATCGATTGTAAGGCGCGTTGCCTAACTATGTGGCACGACGGCGCGGCGCGGTATGCGGCCGTACATAATATATATGTTGATTGTTGGTCCATAGTTCACCATTCAACGAATGAATTGTTCGCGCGGTCGGTGCAACAAAACGGATCCTATTATTTTTGATCATTTCGACAGCTTCAACATCAGCCTAATTCACGCCGCGGCGCGCCGCGTCCATTAATTTAGTCGCTTCACGTACGACTGATGGCGAGATGCTGCTCGACGCACGGTGGCGCCCTCAGCCAAAAAAATCGAAGAAATCCCTCAACGGGATTTTCTTTTTTCTTCCAGGAAATTGCTGCACCCATTTTCATTAATGTGCTTTACATACAATTTTACTCAGGAATCGACGCAGTAGCAAGAATGCGCAATTAACAGACACATTGACCCTCCCTCTCTACAGCTGAATATACTGTTGTTGTGAGAAGAAGCGGGAAATTAAAAATTGACCAATCAGATGTCAGTTTCGCGTTTAAAAAATCAGACTCATGGATTTTAAATTTCTCGCTCATTACTAAAAAAGTCTATAGAGTGTTTTAGTAATGGCGGCTGCCGGTGATGAGCGTTTCAAACAAAGACAGTTTGTCTCTCTCGCTCTCGCGTAACCCCCATGTACTGCCATCTCACTCTAATTTCAAAAATCGTATATAGAGACATCTTTCGCGAAATTTTTTGGCTGACATGAATTCCTCGAGACATTTAAACGCGATTTTGATCATAATATGTCGTAAAACAAGGCCCTGTATACGAATTTCTAAACTATAGAAAGAGATGGGTATACATATGGGGATCACGGGAGAGTGACTGATAGCTAGTTTGGAACCACAACCGATTACGATCGATGGGCGATGAGTGCATTGTTGTGGTTGATGGCTAACCGTTGACTTCGCACTAAAACCGTCCATAGCAAAAGTTTACAACAGACTCATTCACGAGCCACCTTGAGTCCCTGTATATTAAAGAGTCTCACCAAGTGAAGAAGAAAGCGAAGGAGGCGTCCTCTCTGATTGATTAGGTTCACCGAGGAGGCGTGTACGTCTCCTCGGAGGGGTGCTCCAACGATCATCTTATGGAGAATATCATAAAACGCCTTCTTGAGCTCCGTGACAGCCTAAAATTCCACACCCAATCAGAATATATATATCCCATATGGCGAGACTCTTTCATATACAGGGACTCTGGAGCCACCACTGGTTAGAGTCCCTATGTATGAAAGAGTCAAGACACGTGAACCGAAGTGAAGAAGAAGAAGGGGTTTGAGGAGCCTGGAGGCGCGCCTCATCTTGTTTACACTTTTATCCAACGATCTTCCCGCCAAGGATTACTTATACACGTATTCGTGCGTAAGTAATCTTTGTAAGGTCTAACCTTTAATTACCGTTAGTTTCACAACCTGTTTTAATTTACAGTGAAGAATAATGTGTGAATTTTATTCTGTTCTGAACATATACTTACGTCAATTTTAGTAGAAAATCTCATCAGTATAAGCTAAAAATGCCGACAGTTTCCTAAAAGCTGGGCGGCTGGGAAGATGGTTCCATGAAGATGTAAACAAGAGCCGCGCCTCCAGGCTTCGTAGACCCCTTCTTCTTCTTCAGTTTTCAGCTGCCAATCAGAGATGTAATCTCGTATGGCGAGACTCTTTCATAAATAGGGACTCCACCACTGGTCACATTGCAGTGACGTCGCGTGCAATTTGGCAACAATGTATTCTACCCACTCAAACTCATGCAAAAGATCGAATTCAGGGGGTTCACAGTGCACAAAGAAAATTCGATATATTTAATGAGTTTAAATAAAGCAGTTGCATTGTTGTCAGATGGCACGCGACGCCACTGTCACATTGAAATAAAGATCTGTCCGTTTTTGATTCCTTGTATGCAGGAATCACCGTCACCGTGCGCCGAGACCGATCTTGAAGCTTAATCAACAATGAAATGATCTCGGCAGGAAGTCTTTAAGAGATCCATAGATCGACGCGCGCCGCGTGGCGTCCCATACGAAACAAGCGCAAAATACTAACATCTCATGGCGATGAGTGTGTCACTAATTTAAAAATAAAGTGCTAATACTTTCACCGATTGTTTGAAGTAATACACCGGACAGACATCGATTATTACATGTATACATATTCGTCTCGGTCTTTTTCAAAAACGCTCCCAGAGCTTTGATTTCCAGTTCACTGATCCATTTATCAAGGAACCAGCCAACGAGATCTCTTTTTACTCTCGTGTGAGAAACGAAGTGATGCAATGAAAATTGAATGAACATGGTTTTGTAGCTTTTGATATGTGCTTTCAGAATATATACAGTTACTAGCCGTTCCAAGCACCCTACGGGCGCCCTCCACGGCCAGCATTCTAGGGTTACGGGCTAGTTGGTACCTAGTTGGTAAAAAATGATAAAATGAAACGGAGTATTGGTGCTGAGAATTAAAGAGATGAAAATGTAAGCATGTGAGCGCAAAGCGCTTGTACTTTCTTGTATTAAATAAATAAATAAAAAAAAAGATATTGCCGGGCAATGTGTAAAAAGAACTAATAAGACGCGGAGGATACCAAAATAAAAGCATTGAAAATCGAAGAGGAATTATAAAAGAGAAGCGAGTGCTTAAAGATTACAAATAACGGTGACAATCCACGGAAAAAATAAATGCACAATGCGCTAAGAATGTTTTCTTTAAAAAAAAATAAATAAAAAAAAAAAAAAAAAAAAAAAAAAAAATCAAGACCATACTGCAAAATATTAGGAACGTTATTCAACGATCCCGAGTGATATAAGTCGAAATGATAAAAATTTAAAGAATAAAATGAAAAGAGAGGAAAGAAGAAGAAAGGCAAACGAATGGTTAATACGAAGAATGGGAGTGCGTTAGTCGAGAGAGATGAGCGTCCGTAAGGAGTGAGAGAGAAGGTTGCGGGTGCGGGCGAGGCGAGCGACAGAAAAATTTTGGAGAAAGAACGAAGTAATCAGAGCGCAAGAGATGAGCGACGAACGAACCTCCCCCCTCCACCGCTCTCGCTGCACTGACTCGTCAACTGATAAGGTGAGACTCTGCCGAGCGTAGAGTGGAGGGGAGGGGCAGATCAGAGAATCCAGCTCAGGCGATGGCGCGGAGCATCGCGTCACCTCGCTGTCCGTGCGTCGTGCGAAAATGAGTTTTCACTCTTATTTTAAAATTCATTTTGCGGCGCTCACAGACGACTTTTTCAAAAACTGTTCGGACAGATTTTTTCTAAATACCCTAAGGAATCATCGTGTCAAATTTGAGGGAAATCGCTTCGGCCAATTTTCGGGAAATAGAAAAAACATTTAGGAGGGACGACAGCTTTATATATATAATAATATACACTTTTTTCAATCGTTTAGCCGCCATTTTGATTTTAGCGAGGGACAGAACTCACTATATCTAATAATAAGACTTTCCCTTTTAGGACCTGCGTAGTTCCGTCCAGTGGCGCACCCAGGATTTGGGGGGGGGGAGGCTAAAAAGTCAAAGATTCTTGATCAATTTTTTTAGCATCACAAAATTCAAGTTGCGGCGTCTATTTATAGACCAGCCCGGAAATTTACTCTCGGTTTGGGGGACGGGGCTTCAACCCGATAGCCAGTAGCCCCCCCCTCCCTTGGGTGCGCTACTGCCCCCTTGTCACCCCTGTATCGATTCAGCTTGGCAAATGGAGTCGATCGGCCTCAAAGGTTTCATATCTTTTTCAACTGTGGCTCTTTCACTCATTGCAACTCATGAGTCATGACTCATCACATGGGCAAAAAGGTGATGTCTCCGAACCCCCCCCCCCCCCCCTTGTGACCCCCCCCCCCCCCTATCGATTTAGCTTGGCAAATGGAGTCGATCGCCCCCAAGGGTTTTCGTATCTTTCGAAACTGTGGCTCTTTCACTCATTGGAACTCATGACTCATCGTATGGGCAAAAAGGGGAGTTTATCATTTCCGCACAAAATACGGGGTCTCATCATTTCCGCACAAAAACCTCGGTTTTCATTTCCGCACAAAATCTTTTCCGCACAATCATTTTTTTGCACACTATGGCAACGCTGCGGGAGAATGAACTTAATTTTTAATTTTTATACAGGACATTCAAAAATGGCGTGAAATGTAGGTAAAAAGAAGGACTCACCTATGACAAAATAAGAGTTTCTCGAGCAGTAATGCATCAGTGTATGAACGTTAAATTGGATGGCGATTTGTAAGGCGAACATGGGGTTTGGTCGACAAAAAGGTCTCAGGCTCTACTTCAAATTTAAGAAGGAAAGCCTGGGAACTTTTTACCCTCTTCTCCCTTTGAGGTGTAAATGGCCTCGTGTCAATTTTTTTTTTTTAAAAAAAACCTCTTCTTACGGCTGTGGGTCGTCCGGGTCGTCGTTATCATCCATCTTCTCCACATTTTTCGTCACATTTTCACACAGTGGCCCTTTTTTAGTGTCGTTGATGAGCTGAAGAAACTGTAGATTTGTGAGGTAGCTGTATGTATACCGAGCAATAGGTTGTTTACTTCTTTGAGGTTAGTTTTCGACCTCCGATAAAGCCGGTGACGTGAACTCCACCGGTACTCCCGTTGAGCTCAACGGAGAATTCCAAAACTCACCCAATCGTACTTAATCGCACATGATCTGGCTGCACGGCACAGAGACGAACTCCGTGATTGGCTTATCTTCTTCACTTTCATAGAAGCAACGTTGCCAGATTGTGCAGCCTCGGTGTTTGTGCGGAAATGATTTTGTGCGGAAATGATGACCCACTTTTTTTGTGCGGAAATGATTTTGTGCGGAAATGAATAGCAGCCGCAAAAAGGTGATGTCTCCAAATCCCCCTTTGCAGTGGCGCACCCAGGATTTCTTTTTTTTGATAGGGCTAAAAAATTCAAAGCTTCTAGATCAATTTTAATAGCATTACAAAATTCAGAATGTGGCGTTCATTTATAGACCAACCCGGAAATTTATACTCGGTTGGGGGGGGGGGGGGGCTACACCTATAGTTCGATAGCCTCCCCCTCCTTTGGGTGCGCCACTGGCTCCGTCTGTACACCATACTCTTTAAAGTCATTTTGTGAGTCTGTGAGTGAATTTCATAATTTTTTATGAGCTCATCGTAATTTTCGCTGGATTTTACTCAAGAATTAACTATTCAATCGCTTATAGCAAAAGTGAGAAAGAAGAGCCCCATTCTTAATTGCAGAAGTATACGCGCTTTTTATTCATCGGTATGAAGCTTTCTCTTGCTCTCTTAACCGTTACCGATATCCAGTGCAGTTAGCACTCTCAGTATCTTACCAGTTACCGCAAAGAGCGTGTCGAAGTGATGGTATGTGATAAATTACCATTCACTACACCACACTACACACACTACTCTGCGTTAACAACAAAATGGACAAATTAGGAAAAGTAAATTGCCCCTTTTACCTCTGCCACTCAACCGCAGCACTTAATTAGAGGAAAATTGACAATTGACGATCGCCTTATTTTGTACCACGCGTCTGCGCATGCGCGTTTCTGACGTAAGTAGTGTACTTAGTACCTATAGTGCGGCGCACTGTTGTTGAAGATCGAAAAAAAAATGGCTAAACAGCTATCACGGCTTTCTACCTTTTGAGCTTAATTTAAAACTTCTCAGTGACCTTTCTACGTTTAAATGACTGGGTCTACTTGGTCTTAAAAGTTTACAAAAATGATAAATTTATGATAAATTTATTAATTTTTAATTTTTGCCCACTATTTAACAATATCAGATCATAGTGCGGGGACCGACCTGTCTCAGACCCCTCTCTGATGTCTTGGTTTGTTGTGGATCGAAATATTTTTCCATAGTTTTGTATTTTTTTTTAAGCATTGTTCTGTCCAATTAAATGAGTCCTTGTTATTTTATTTTGCAATGAAAATAATATTTATAAGGAGCCCTGGAGCTCGAGGCCTAGAAAATCACTGTTTGACCTACAGCTGCTATCAATTGTTTATGTTCATATCAGTGGCGGCTCATGAAATGCGATGTATCGATGTCTACTCCATTTAAAACTATGGAAAAGTATCGATTGTCAGGGAGTGAAATTGAACCCCCGATAAATCGATACTTTTCTATAGTTTTAAATAGAGCGGACATCGGTATATCGCATCTCACGAGCCGCCACTGGTCCATATCCATCTCCATCCGGTAGATATTTTATTGGAATTTTTGCGCACTATATGTTAGGCCGATGAAATTGTGCGATGTCTGGACACCAAAAATTCTTTTTATATATCATATTTTGCATTCATCGTTTTTGTGGAATACTCTCTTCCATACGTCATGATTTAATGAGGAATGAACTTGTCTATATCGGACCTATAAAAGAATCAATGATTAGCTTCCAGGACCAAAACTTTACAAGAAGAGTGGGCTAGTTTTATAAGATTGACTTCGATTTTCGATTCGACGGTCTCGCGTTTGAAAGCATTGTATGAGTTTGGGAGTGAATTTCGTGATTTTTTAGTGCGCTAATCGTTATCTTTACAAGGTTTTACCTCATTATGAACTATTAATAAACCTGTAGCAAAAGTTTGTAACAGCACCATTGCAATATTCTTGGCATAGTGGCGAAGATGTTTTGATGGCGTCAAAAAAAAAAGCATATGATTGCACCTTCAAAATATCGATTGAAAAATGAGCTTTTATTTGAGGTATGTTTGATATTCTGAGTAGGACACTGCTTTGCCCCCATCAGTGAGTATTGAATGTGACGCAAGAATACCAAACAGTCAACGGAGGAATGATGGAATGTGTCATCGTATATCCGATAAGACGGTCGGCCGCGTAGCGCGTCGCATCGATGGCTCGATGTCGCATTGTGTGATGTCACACTGGTTTCATGGTTGTCAGATTGAAGGGGCAACAAACTCACTTTAATTTAAGGCTTCAAATCTGACCGCGACATCTATACCAAACAGAGCTGCCATTCGGCGTATATTTTAATGACTTTTTAATGAATTTTTTTCAATTCATTTGATTCCACTGGTTGAGAAAAGATTACGCTGTTCAGTTCAGTTTATGTTTATTAAAGCACAAAACTACTCTGATTTGTAATATTTTCTCGACCGGTGGAGCCCCACCACTGCCTTTAATTAACTGGCAAAGGTTTTGATAATTTAATGGCAATTCCACCGATTGAGAAAAGATTACAGATGAGAGTATTTTCGAAAATTACAGCCATAAATTGAACTTAACTGTGTAATCTTGGTGAAATCATCGGTGAATTTAAGATTGTCATTGAATATATTCGCACGAAACGGCAGCTTTCATACCGATAGGGGTCGAATCGTTAAAAATCTGAAGCACGGACTTGCACTTATTTTGAAGCATTGACGCTTGACAGAGTCAGAAACCCTTTCAGAGAGAAGATTATAATTACAAATTTTCGATTATCACTAATTTTTGGCATATTTCGACCAGGTCAGCCGTAAATTATTAGAGCTTTTTTGTTTGTTAATTTTTAACCCCCCCCCCCCCCCCCCCCCCGTAAGGCAAATCTACTGACAGGGGTCGAATCTTCAAAGCTTCAAAGCACAAACTTTGCACTTATTTTTAAGCATTTGCGGAGTTATAAACTCTCTCGGAAAGAAAAATATAGTTCCAAATTTTGCTCGATTACAACTCATTTCCCAGATATGAAAGAAATATTTTAAAAACATTTTGAAAAACATGATTTGTTCATGCCAATTAGTTGTCACAATATTTTTTAAATATTTTTGTTAAAACTTTTTGAAGATGTCTTTATTAAAATGTTTTTCAAATATTGACAATATTTTAAAAATATTGGCAATGTTTTAAAAATATTTTTTAAATATTTTTTCATATCTGGGTTTTTGGCATTTTTTCAACCGGGTCACGTTTACCATTGATTTGAGTTAAAAGCAGTTATTCTAGTCTTGAAAAGTCTAACCAAGACTCTCACTCTTTTTGATGTAACATGCTTTTTTCCAGAGAAATAATCGCTTTAAATTTGGCATCCGAGGCCAATCTTAGGGCCCAACTTTGGGAGTAGGGTGATGGCAAGCGCTTTTAAGATAGCGCCTCGATCATCCGCCAGCTCTGCGCGGGGCAAGTCACCGCTGCCTGCCGAGCCCTAGCCTGAAAAGGCCTCGGCGAGACCTGTGACCGGACTTAAAATTCAGGATGAGCCTCGTACAGAATATTTTCGAAGCTCTGAGGGCACGGCAAGGTAAGGCAAGGCGCGGCGCGGCGCGATGGACGGTCATCGCATTGCATCGCCGGATGGATGAGCCATGAGGCTTGCGCGCTGTGTAATGTCCTACCCGAGCGTTGAACTCACTTTATTCAATGAGTTATGTCCAATGTTGACTGTTGACTGTATTCATCGGGGCTCTAAGCTCTTGCTCGCTTCATTCGGTCTCGGGTCGCCCTTCAAAGCGGATAGGTTAAGTTACCCCTTTCAGACTCTCCGTTCGGGTCATTCAATTTCATTTTCGATGCTTGGATGGTATCAACCGATGGATAGCTCTCGGTGCATCTAATTAAAAAGAAAAAAAAAAGCCCTCGAGGGAGATTCTTAGTTTCTTAGTCCACAAGCCACCTACGCAGTTCACACTCAGTCATCAGTGATGAGAGTCCGTGTCGATGCTCAATGAGCTTTCTCACTGTTGATAAATGAAGCCGCATGCTGGAATCAATGAAACTGTAAATACACTTTGTGGTCGTTAAAGATAATAATTCGTTAAAATGTGAGCCTTTCCAAGCACAAGTGATGTATAAAGTAATTGCATTTTAGTCATTGGCGCAGCCTGGAGTCAGGACCTCTTCCCATACACAGAAAAAACAGGGGGGGGGATATTTTGGTCGCGCTGAAAAATCTTTTGGTAGAAAAATGACCCATCAGCAAAAGACAGCAAAGTCAACCAAATCTTTAGTCCACCCAGCAAAATCTTTTTAGTTAGGCGAACAAAACCGTTGGTTAGCCCTACTAAAGTCTTCTGCTGGGTCATTTTTCTACCAAAAATTTTGTCAGCGTTACATCAGTGGTTTTTTTTTTTTTTTTTTTTTTTACGCAGAACTAGGAGTTCGTTAGCTGCGTTTCGTTTCCGCCCGGCGCGGCGCACACTTCGAAAATCGATATCGACACGCGGTTTGCGTTAAAAGTCTTGGAACTTTGCGCCCTTTCCGAATCTGCAATAAAAATTTGGGTCCCCATTTAAAATATGCAAGTTAAGAGGGTGCTGCCCCCCGTCCCCTGTCCCCCTGGGGGGGGGGGCTCCGAAGGCGAAAACCTCCAAAAAGAAGCGAACACGTGTCTGAGCGTTTTTCGAAAATCGAAGCCGTTTCCGAAATATTCGCCCCTGATCCTTTTTTGTTACACACCCTGTATATGTACAAAGTTAACACGAAAATGAATTACAGTATTTACATCAGGGCCACGCAATCACTTTCATACGTCACTGAGTTTACAAAGCTCATTTTAAGGAAAAATAAAATCCATATTTTCCAGGACTATATACAGGGTGTCCCAGACCACCCGTGTAGGTACTTTTTCTCAAAAACGGCTGGGAGTAGAGAGCTGAAACAAAAAAGTCAGATAGGGAATTGACCCCAAAGAATTCAATGAAAATATTTTCAAAGCCCCCCGAGGCCCCCCGGGGGGGTTTTGGGGGGGTTCAAAACACATTTTTCCATTTTCGGCGGGAAAAAGCCTATAAAAGGTACAAAAATAAGTTCAGATTCTGAAAGAACAACTCATTTCCGACATTTTTACTCCAGTAACTTTTTCCAGAAAACCCCAATTTTTGGGGTTATGGGCCCTTTTGGGGGGAAATTTTCATTCGGCCACTGTGACCACGCTATTCAATATTTTTCAAAAAACTAAAATCCATCTGAAAGAAGAGACCAAAACCTTTCGATTGATGTGCCACATAATACCTAAAAGTGAAAAACTAAGGCCCCCACGTAGATTCCAAAATTTGGCGGTCTTTGGGCCCCCCCACGTAAAAAAAGTCAAATAGCAAGGTATGGCTTGTGATACATCGATCGAAAGCCCTCAAAGAGTAGAATAAGATGACGCAATCCAAAATTGTCTACAATCATTACTTTCAAAATGGCGGCCATTTGAAAATTATGGGTGTTCAAAGGAAAGTCCTGGGAAAAGAGGCCAAGAACGAACGATACATAGATTAAAAGGCCTTAAAAAAAGCAAACGGATGGCGAAAACCGCAAATCAATCCGCCTCTTCAATCAAAAGTTATGACCGATTGAAACTTAAAGGGCTCAATAAGGCCTATTTAAGGCTGCTTAAATTTCAATCGGTCATAACTTTTGATTGAAGAGGCGGATTGATTTGCGGTTTTCGCCATCCGTTTGCTTTTTTTAAGGCCTTTTAATCTATGTATCGTTCGTTCTTGGCCTCTTTTCCCAGGACTTTCCTTTGAACACCCATAATTTTCAAATGGCCGCCATTTTGAAAGTAATGATTGTAGACAATTTTGGATTGCGTCATCTTATTCTACTCTTTGAGGGCTTTCGATCGATGTATCACAAGCCATACCTTGCTATTTGACTTTTTTTACGTGGGGGGGCCCAAAGACCGCCAAATTTTGGAATCTACGTGGGGGCCTTAGTTTTTCACTTTTAGGTATTATGTGGCACATCAATCGAAAGGTTTTGGTCTCTTCTTTCAGATGGATTTTAGTTTTTTGAAAAATATTGAATAGCGTGGTCACAGTGGCCGAATGAAAATTTCCCCCCAAAAGGGCCCATAACCCCAAAAATTGGGGTTTTCTGGAAAAAGTTACTGGAGTAAAAATGTCGGAAATGAGTTGTTCTTTCAGAATCTGAACTTATTTTTGTACCTTTTATAGGCTTTTTCCCGCCGAAAATGGAAAAATGTGTTTTGAACCCCCCCAAAACCCCCCCGGGGGGCCTCGGGGGGCTTTGAAAATATTTTCATTGAATTCTTTGGGGTCAATTCCCTATCTGACTTTTTTGTTTCAGCTCTCTACTCCCAGCCGTTTTTGAGAAAAAGTACCTACACGGGTGGTCTGGGACACCCTGTACTCGTCCACTGTTTTTACGTCTATTTTTTCCCCCTACAACTGACAAAGTTAGAAATTGAGAAAGTATCACGATGGCGCAGATGTCTGTCTGTCTGTTTGTCTATCTGTCTGTTTGTCTGTCTGTCTGTTTGTCTGTCTGTCTGTTTGTCTGTCTGTCTGTCTGTCTGTCTGTCTGTCTGTCTGTCTGTATCCCAGCATAACTTTTGAACCAATCGTCCACATACATCCAAATTTTGCAGAGAATTTGCTTTTACCATTACCCAGAGGGATTGTTTGTTTGTTTTTTCGACATTTTAAATTGTGAGCAAGTTATGGAAGATAAAAGGTTTCCATTCAAATCAAGGGTAAACTTAGAGAAAAAATTAGAATGTTTCAATTATAGCTGTTTGAATTTTGATTAAAATCTGCAAAAATATTCTACAACCAGCCTACTGGAAAATTAACCCCTTAAGGGGGGTCTGGGGGTCCCCCAAATTATTATAGGGGGATCTGGGAGTTTCTCCCAGCGTATTAAAGGGGGATCTGGGTGTCTCCCCTGGAATTAAACGTGGCCTGGGGGTCTCCCCCTGAGTTATAAAAGGGGTCTGAGGGTCTCCCTCAAAATATTGAAGTGAGTCTGGGAGGTTTCCCCCAAAGTAATGAAGGGGGGTCTGGGGGGTCCCCGCGATTGAGTTTGATGTGAGAAAGTGTTCACGGGGTATTCCCTGCAGCTTATTCTTTTATCCACAAACAATTAAAGTTCACTGCACGGAAAAAAAGCTACGGTGAAAATAACCATACGGATACCTGATTTTGGCACCTGCTAGATGTTATGGTAATGTTAACCAGAAGTATACTATGTTTTGACTAGGTACTAGGTGATGTTACCTGATTGCATGTCGAATTTACTTAAAGTATCGGTAAATGTACCATACTTCTGGTCAAGTTTACCATAACATCTATAGCAGGTGCCAAAATCAGGTATCCGTATGGTTATTTTCACTGATCTTTTTTTTCCGTGTGCTCTTATGTCCCATATTTATTTTTGTCCACTCAAGCTTCTGTCCACCATTTTTTTGTCCTTATTTGAAAGTTTGTACTCTTTGCGAATCCCGAGGAAAGTTCAAGGCAGCAAACGCGCCACCTTGAAAAACTTCCTTTAAATAAGTCTTGAGTCTACTTCAAGTATAGAAATGTGCGTTCCTTTCATCAGCCATGCACGCCTGCGAGTGCCGCTTCAGTTATGATGCCTCAGAAGCATGGAGCATAGAGTGGGTATGGATCTATGACGGAAATCTAAACGTGTTTATGATCGCATGAAATTCGTTCCGATCTTTCCGCACTGGAGCAGTTCGCGGGTACGCCTTACAACTATGCACATGAGTGCAAAACCGTTTCACTGTCTCTCACTGGGAATCTACCCTTCTCTCTCTTCTCCTATTAGAAAGCGTATGATAGAAAAGGACAGATGAGGGGCACTCACGTGATTTTCGCCCCCTCTTCTATCCTTTGCTAACACATGCATTCTAATGGGTGAAGAGAGAGAAGGACAATATCTTGGATCCGCTAGGGAGACCTCTCCGTCGCGAAGCTTTCTAATACTAATTATTCAAAAGCGTGTTCACTGTTCAATGGGGCTCTTGTTAACTTTTGCTGTGTGCGATTTAACAGTTAATTTTGCCCAGAAACCAGCAAAATTGCTGAAAGGAAGACTATGAAATCACCAGATCCCCCCACACCCCTTGGAATTCAAAAAAGTCAAAATTTCACGGTAAAAAATGAAAAAGGAAAAAGAAAATGCAATGTTAATCAAATGATTAATTGTTAACAAACCTCATTATTTGTTTATTTTGTAACTTTAACTCATTTTATGCGAAGAATAATAGAATTAAACATTTTCCTTGTCATCAATTTCGTCTGCTGTCCCTTTATCCATTTTACCAAACAAGTCAAAATTATTACTATTATTTGATACACCTACCATGGCTTAATAATTGTACAGTGTACACCATATTTGGATGGAAGAAAAAGTTTTCCCTTCCCCCCGGGGGGGGGGGGGGTTCTCCTAGACCTTCCATTGAGGTTCAAACATTTGGTCCTCCCCCTCTCCCCTTGGAAATTTTTCTGCGGGCGCCCATGTACATTTCAACATTTGGGTCAAAAAGTTCATTATAAAAATCTCAAAATTGGTGGTTGGTATAAATCCCGCGGACGCCATATGTCTATGTCTGCGAAGATACCTTGCTTATTCTGCGGATGTTAAGAAACCAGAACAGCAGTTTTCTTTAATTTATATCGTTTGCAAACTCTGCGCAGCACTCTCTGGGTGGGTAATCTCACCACGGTTTGCTTATAATCTCGCCCGTGGAATCAGAACCTGCTCCATGACTTTGCCTCGCTGATCACCGATCAGACTGCGTGTTTAGCGAGTGTGAGTCAAAGTGCGGCCAATGCGGAAATGACTTGACCTGCGCGCGGCGGCGCACTTCCGGTCGCGATGCGCATGCGCAGAGATGGTGAGACATCTAAAAAATAAATCTCGACTAATCGACTCGGCACCCGGCATGCATTGCAAAGAGAGTTGAACTTAGTTTGTTGTGCGAACTTATATTGAAGGACAATACTCGCACGCCAAGTGCGGTGCACGGCTGCGGGCTGCGGCTGCTTTACCATTACCATGCCGGGCATAAGAGATTAGAAAGCAGTTGTTCCAGTGCGCGCTCAGTCAGTAAACGCGTCTCGTTTCGCGCAAATATTTATATATAGGTATAATAAATTGACAAGCAACTAACTCCCGATGGTCAGTGAAAGTATTTGCAACTTACGAACTTGCACCACTCGACTTTGTTTGTACGCTTTCCTGAGGATTGACGAGTCCGGAGATAGGTCGCTCTTATCAACGGAACTTAGAACAAATCGATTAATCTGATCAGACACTTTAATTGAGGCGTTTTATGTAAAAAGGGGCTCTTTGCAGTTTTGTAATTGGAAGAAAAACGCCTTCAAAGTTTTGTAACTTGATTTCTACCGATCTGGCCATCGAGGCGGCTAATGTAAATTTTCGTCCTAAATCTAGGTTTATTAACGGACATAATGGCTTAACGTTTGTTAAAATCAATGTATTTCTGTATTTTACACAATAGTTTAAAGTTGACTACCCTTTTTACGTAAAACGGGTCTCGCCGCCTTAAAGATACCACCAAATAGCAGGAAAAAATAAACATTTGCTGATTTTTGGCAGAGATGGTCCTTATGATATGTACTTTCACAAAAAAATCTCTCAAGATATCTTGCAGGCGTTGCCAGATAGAACGAAAAGGATAGCTGAAAATGCTTTATATCGAAATATGTCGAAAACCTTCGATTGAATCGAAAAATTTATATGCTCTCCATATATCTGGAATAGTTTACAACATGAAAGACCCTTTGCGTGTTTACGCTCCGACGACTCATAAGCCCTTAAAACCGCGATCTAAGTTTTCGGCCATTTTACGCAAAAAGGGGTTCTTCCCCAAGAACCCCTTTTTACATAAAACGCCTCAATTATTCGCCACTAACCTAGAGGTCCTGAGTCTGAATCCTAGCCGATGAGACAAGATTTGACGAACTCGGATCTAGTTATCTCGGAAGCAGTGGCGTAGATAGCAACCCCGCAGTCCTCGCGGCACGGAAGGGGGGGACGCAGGGTCCAATGGGCGCACAAAAATCTCAATGAAAGTGGGCTCGTTCACAGGTGCGAACGACATTAATAAAAACAACGATATTCCAATGAAGCTGACTATATTTTTATAGGTGTGCACGACAATAATGAAAACAACGATATCCCAATGAAACTGACTGTGTGCATGGGTACAAACGACATTAATGATAACTACAATATTCCATTGAAACTGACTGTGATTTTGGGTACGGCCGACTTTCCCTGTCAGTGACAAGTGGCGCTATCCATCAGACTGAAACTAGAAAATGTTTCACCTGGAGTCACTTCAGGAGACATACTTACTATACCAATATCTGACACTAATAAATAATCTCCTAGAACAAAAAATAGTTAGTCAAGATGAATATAATATAAATTGATAAATTATTATCGTCTATCCCATCCCACGGCACTTTGTGCCTTGTGGTCGGTCTCTTCATTTACGTCATGGAGTAGAAATTGTTCGAGTTACTCGACATTAGCTCAATAGGTCTTATTTCAATGTGGGAGAGGATGCAAATAGTGACCGGTTGATAAAGACCTTCCCCGGGGTCGTTTGTGACATCAACGAGGAGGCTCGCTTTTGAAATCGAGACTTGAAGCTTGAACGCGCGCAGTACTGTGCCTTAAGCGGGTGGCGGGTGCGCATCGCTCGGGTCCGCGGTCGATGCCGCTGCTGGTGATGGGTGCCCTATCCGATGCCATGCCTTGGTGGGGGGGGGGGGGGGGGGTTTGTTGGTCCGGTCCAGTCGGAAGAAAGTAGTTTCCGCACGGACTAAGTAAGTACCAAGCGCATTATGACCGTCACCGCGGCCGGCGCGCGCCTATCCGCCGATGATATTGTTATTGACGAAAGTAATACCGAACCGACATAACAACGGAACAAGAATTACCACATCTCAACAAGCATTGAATCATCCCTGTTGCCGTTTTGAACGATCATGGGAAAAAACCGCAAATGGAGATCCTTACGGTGATTCCGGGCGAAACTTTTCAATGGGGCAGTTGCAAGGGTCTGAAATATTGTGTTTGTTATAAAGAAAATGATAGTAATTGATGAGCTGAGAACAATGGTGCCGTTGGTTTTTTCCTAAGTGTCCCAGTTTTGGAGTTACACAAGTGTAAAGTTGTTAATAATCGTGGGCGTAGTGACGTCACTACGCGAAATTCCCATTTAAAACAATGTATTTTGGGCCAAAATCTTATCTCCGGAACAATGGGACTTAATTAGAGACCAAAGGCATCTTTCTTCTCAGCTCATCAAGTACTTCAATTTTCTTTATAAAAAACACAACAATTCAGACCATTGCAACTGCCCCATTCGATGGATAGCGCCACTAGTTTACCGGTTGATACCGGTACCAGATGATATGTTTAAAACTCCAGTCCAAAACTTTTACGTCCAAAAATTTTAATGTTCTGTGATACCTAAATGTCCAACCTATTAACGTCCAAAAAACCAAGTTGTCCGCCTACAAAAAAATTTAAGTATGAAGGTCCAAAACTATGGAAAGTTCAACCAAGTTACCATGCAATGTCCAATGCCCAGGAAATTTAAAAATTAAGATAGGAATCTCCCATTATTACTGCCTTCAGCCACCATTACGCTCTCTTAAATAAAAGCGTCCATTGAGTTTGGGAGTGGATTTCGGAAGTTTTTAGTGCTGCCATCGTTAGTTTTGGAGGTTTTCACACTTGCAGAATCGACTATTAAATCGCTTATAGCAAAAGTGTGCAAGAGCCCTATTGGGGTGAGGGACTATATCCGGTGGATACAATAGGTCAAGAAAGCAAATTTACCCGGAATTACCATGAAAAAAAATATTGAAAAATGATCAGAAATGCGGTAAACAGACACGTTTTAATTAATGTGGGTCTAAAAGACCCGCTCGTATAAAAAACTTGGCTGGTAGACTATAAGGTTTAAATTAAAAGCTGGTAATTCAAAGGAAAATCTTGCAACATTGCTTTTAAGCCCGGCAACGACTAACATCATCAACGGTTGAGCAAAAGTAATCTGCCCAAATTATTGCTCGTTCGTACAGGCGGATCTAGAGATTTATCCTTCTCTCTCTTTCCCCATTAGAGCGTGTGTGTTAGAAAAGGACAGAGCAGGGACAGTCACGTGATTTTTGCCCTCTCTTCCATCCTTTTCTAACACATACGTTCAAATGGGGAAAGAGAGAGAAGGATAATATCCTGGATCCGCTAGTGCTCGTTCGAGTGTTCACTGTTGCCGCTCGGCTTGGAATCGCTCTTTCAATTAGCGGATTATCAATTGCGATTGGTTCGCGGGCACCTATGGAGTATAAACGAATATGTAAGTACTTACGTATAAAGTGTTCCGAGATAAAGGTCCTCGGTACGTTGAGTTGTGTTGTTGGATCTTTAGATGCCATCACATAAGCGCTCTACAGCTCCATTGCTCATTTAGGCCCGTGACTGTGGTGCATGCTCGGCCTCGCTGCGCTGGCTCTATACGCTCCGCGATAAAGGCAGCTTCGTTCCTAAAATCGTGCGCACATCGGAAGCGACTTCTATTGCTAATAACTCTATTTGTTTGGAATGATGATGGATACGGTTTCGGGAGAGGGGGGTAATATTGCAATTTTGCCGCCCTCCGCGAATCGCCGCCTCTCTAAATTATGAATATGATGACCCTTTTTTTTTTGCTGGTACGCAATGATTTTGCCGCCTTTGGAGATTAATTTGTTTTCATAATTTTTTTTTGTCTTGTTTATCCTCATTTTGCCTCCTCCGGAGAGTGACGCCCGGAGCAAAGGTCCCCCTAAAATTGGGGAAGATGACTGGGGATGTAGGGGGTCACCCGGACCCTCTTGCTCTTCCGGGGCGGGCACCCCGGGCACCGCCAATGTAATTTTAAATGGGAAAACAGACTTACGAGCAAACCCATCTTTCTGGTGGGCTTTTAATCGCTGACAAGGCGCGCAGGGCTCTCAAAACGTCCCCTCTGCTCTTCCGGCCCTGCAGACTGTCCATAATGGACACAGCAAGGATATTATAAATTATAAGTATGGATAAACAGTGAGAGAACATAAGGGACTATACCTCCTTAATCATGGGCACCCGCAGAAAAATTACCAGGGAGCCTCAATGGAAAGTCTAAGGGACCGGAGACCTACCCTCCTCCGCCAAAAAAAAAGGTTGTAACAAAGACATTATAGAAGAAGACTGGCCTCTGCTATCTCTTTGCACGGGGGAAAAGTGAAGCCAGTCTTGGCACGGGCTGATATAGGCAGGGCACTTCCCCGCGCGGGGGTATCAACCAATTTAACATTAGCTCTTATGGAGCCTCGCTCCTCAAACCTATTTTAGTCATTTATTTTTACGAATAACAAAAACGAGTCTCACATATGTTGTACAGTGTAGTATAACATACATTTACACCGAAAATTTGGATCAATTTGAGCGTCCATTCTTTAAAAATCGAAGTTAACCCTATAATGACCAGGTTTGTTAAAAAGAACGCCCCTCCTCTGTTTACATAGGGACGGTAGTTAACTGTTCGTACTTGGATGAGTTGGAATTGCCTATACGACGAATTGAAGGCACTCTACGACACGTTATCTTGTAAGTGTTTTCATCTATAGTTGCGTTTATCCGGAATGAAGACTGAAACAATGTGAAATAGACTAGAGGAGAAAAACGTTTCAACTCGGGCTGGCCGTTAAGGGGTTAACGATCGGTCGGTCGTTATTTACTTTAGCACCCATAACCTCTCTGCCGTACTTTATATCGTAAATATCTAGCGGATAAATTGACCAAAACTTTCGTTCAAGTTCGTCAATTTCAACTTTGGGATAAGCTGCATATTATATCTGAGTACTTTTGAAAACTTAAAGTAATCAACATTCTTTTGAAACAATTTTATGTCTCAGCTCCATAAGTCGCAATGTTAATTTGGTTGATACCCCCGAGCGGGGAAGCCCTGCCTATGACAGTAACCGGCTTCAAATCTCGCCGCTAGGGACCAGTCTTCTTCTATACTGTCTTTGGGTAGTAAGTTGAGTAATGCTGAAAATAGAGGAAATACTGTGAGGCCCCTTTGATTTGATCAAATGATATTTTCAATTCAAGTTCAAGAAAGCTACTAGTATAGCGGAGAATACGAATTAATTCGATGTTTCTGAGTCGTAAATATTTCCGTTAGAATGGATGAAAACAATGGAATTTTTTTTCTTCTTTCTTTTTTGCATGTCAGGGTTAGCAAGAATAGAATTCGCTATAAACTCCTACACATTATTTTATCTCTCGCATTCAGCAAATTATACAGCTTCTTACTTTGAAACGTGTGCATATTGTTGGTTAATGAAACTCCTACGTAGGAAAACAGACCGTTCAACGAAACTTGGGTAAATATTTGCAGTTTGGATACAGCACTTCGAGTTTCGTGATCTCTTCGGTTTGAAATGAATGGTTTCAACCTGTTGGAAAAGTGGCGTAATTTCAGGTCTTCACCCCCCCCATGGGGGGGGGGGGGAGTATCTCACGACCTCTTTTTTTTCGCTTTCTCATGCATTTGGTCCCTGAAACTCTGACCTTCGAGGTCATTGATGAGCCTAAAGGCCGTGTTGCATCGAGTAACAAAACTAAATTCATACATTCAATGAAAACAAACGGAAATACCTTTTCTGGTAAATATAATTACCAAATTATCAGTAATTTATTGTATTTGTTATCATATTAGATTGTTCTAATAGGCCGGATGCACTAACTATCTGGGTAAATTTTGGGGGGAAAATACATTTTGTTCACAAATCAAGAAAATTTAAAGCTTTTTAAACCTATATTCTCTAAATTTGACTAGTATGCCCTCCCTGCCACCCCGAAATAACGTTACTGTGCTGGAATGACAAAAAACGCTTAATGGAGCTCTTGCAAACTTTTGCTGTGAGCAAATAAATAGTCCAATCTAATGTAAAAACCAGCAAAAATCACGGAAATCACTCTGAAAAAATCTAAAATTTAGTAGTGAACTCACATAACTGTTATATCCGTAAGTTTGTAATGGCGGCTCAACGCAGGTTTCATGAGAGATTCCTGTCTAATTTGTCACTTTCTCTACGGAAACACAGAGGTATGTCTCACTCAGTGGCCTACGCAGGATTTTTCTTGGGAGGGGCTCGCACTGATGAGCGTTTGACTGAAAATTGTTCCCCCCTTCCCCTCCACCCACAAAAATTGGAGGTCTGGGGGGGGGCTTTAGCCCCCTTAGCCCCCCCCCCCCTGCGTACGCCACTGGTCTCACTTTAGATAGGAATCTCGAATCTCCCATGATATTTGCGTCTTTCCGACTCTAAGCCCGATTCTGAGAGTGAATTTTGTGATTTTTTAGTGATTTTTTAGTTTCACTCATCGTCATTTTTACTGGTTTTTATGCAAGAATCAACCCTTCAATCCCCTGTAGCAAAAGGTTGCAACAGCCCCCGGCCCATACTCACATAAAACTTTTCTCCCTGAACTCTCCAAATCTGTTCGTAGATTTTTAAATAGGTATAAGGTATACGTCATTTTCGGTCATACTCACTATCCAGTCATAGCAAATAACTCTGTCCGATTACAATCAGGCTAATGAAATAAAATTATTTACATGTTTGTTACAGGAGGCTACGAGTGCGATTACGGTCAGAACCCGTACATGACAGTCGATTGTCGTCGTTTGGACTATCCGCTGGAGGTGCCTCGCCCCTACTGGCAGCCCCCTCCTTTACCAGTGATCGATTCCCCCCCTCCGCTCTACGTCTACCACAAACCAAAACTTATCAAAGCGAACTCGGCCCATCCTCGACACAGACGGATCTCTCATTCAAGGTGCTCTATCCATCAGTTTTAGCAGGTTTAACTCTCTTCATCCAACAATATAGCAGTTTGTATATGCATGTGCATGATAAGCGGCCAGATAGCTGCCGTTTTGCGTATAATTAATGGCATTTTTCAATTCACCGGCGATTTCACCGGTTGAGAAAAGATTACAAAGTTCGTTTCAGTGTATTACAGTACTGCACAAAAATAATCGCATCTGTAATCTTTACTTAATCGGTGCAATCGCCATTTAGTTATTAAAATATCCGGAAGGTTTTTAAAGTCACCGACCATTCCACCGGTTGAGAAAAGATTACAGATGCGAGTATTTTCATTCATTACAGTCATATACACTGAACTGAACTTTGTAATCCTTTCTCAACCGGCGAATTCATCGGTGATTTGAAAAATGCCATTAATTATACGTAAAACGGCAGCTCTGGATAAGCCTGTGCAAGTGTTTGTCAACAGAGTTGGGCAAATAGGAGTGTAATCGATTTCACGATTACTGGGTAATCGGTAATCGTCAAACCTTTGGATGATAATTACATGTACTTTTCACTGATAAATAGTAAACTTTAGGGTCTTTTCGATTAGATTTAATTCTTCTGTAACTAATACGATAGGCGGCTTGCAAAAATTTAGTCCTAATTACCATGAAAGCACCCCCGAAAAAACGGCGATTACGATTACTCGGTAATCGTAAAATCGATTACCACCCCCATTTTCCCATCTATGTTTGTCAATGAACCAAATGAACTGGTTATTTGGACATTTCCACGATCGGTTTTCATACGCTACGCCGACAAATGGGTCTGCTGCAAACTTTTGCTTCAGCGTCATGAAGGGTTGATGCCAGGGTAAAATCGCGTTAAAATCACATTAAAAGCACTAAAAATTCTACAAATCTACTTATGAGCCATCATGAGACGTTTTGAAAGAAATCCAAGATGGCAGTCAAATGAGTGGACCACAAATCACAATGAGGAAGTCCATCATAATGGGACTGTTGTACAGGTGTCCAACCCCCTCTAGGTACCCTAAGAGCTACCCCCCTTATCACGAGGATTGACCCCCCCCCCCCCCCCCCCCCGCCCAACGGAAGCTTCGAGGTGAATCCCCTCAGGAGAATGGGAGGGGGGTCCTCCCCAGATTTTTTTTTTAAATTTGACCCTCTACTATACGTTGGAGGATACTTAAGTGAGGATGGGGTATTGGGAGTATGGGGTACCCTGACAGAGCAGGGGGGTTCGTGGGACCTTTCCCGGAATTTTTTTTGGATTTTGACTGTTTAGATAACAACTTTGGAGTCTCCAAAGAAATGAATTTCTAATTGTGCACCCATGGACAATTTTTGAAAATTCGACCTTTCAGAATTCGTTTTGGGGCTTTTTACGTCGAGATGGGGGGGGGTGTACATATCCCCGGAAGGAAATTGATTGGGGGGGGGGGGTGATAGAAGAAGGAAGAGGATTTGAGGGGGTGTAAGTTTGAGATGAGAAATGGATTGGAGGGAGGTATAGATCGGGTTGAGGAAAAAGTTTTTGGGGGGAATGTGGACAGAAAAGATGGACTTGGGGGGGGGGGATTGTACGAAGGGAAGGAGAATTTAGGGGGGAGAGTATAGATGGTGGAAAAAGAGATAGAAACTGAGTATTTGTGAAGCTAGTGATTAGAAAACGTTCATCAGTAAATGAAAATACTGATTTTCTCAAAAAAGGGGGAAAAAAATCTTCACCCGGGGGGCCCCATTTGCAAAGTATACGAGTTGCTCGTATGATTTCTATTACGTGGGCACCCCTCAGCTGTTGCACACTTTCACTGCGCGCGATTTAATGGTTGATTGAGACGGAAAAATCTTCAAAAGTAAGGATGGTAGCACTTAATGGTGGCGCATTATGGTCCGAGATTTTCAAAAAGTGGCCAAAGATCAGAAAAGAAATTTCAAAAAGTGGCCAAAAATCAGAAAAGAAATTTCAAAAAGTGGCCGAAAACCAGAAAAGAAATTTCTCATCAATTTATCATTTAAAAGCTTTCAAGGCCTATTTTAGTTGCAGAGAATACTTTTAACAAGTAATGTAAACCCAGAAATGAGTATGAAAAGTTTTAAATCTGGCTTAAAAGGTCGGAAACGATGATTTTTACGATTTAATTTTCACTGATTTTTGGCCACTTTTTTTCGATCACGGACCATAGTGCGGCGCCTGCAGAGCCTGATTCCCGTCGACCAATTAAAGGTTGACTGAATGACTACCTATACTTACTTGTCGTAACTATCTACATATTATAGGGACTCTAAAAACAACACTTATTTGATACTTACATTAAGTGATAAGTAGTAATATACTGTAAGTACCTACGCTATATAGAGCTAAGAAAAATTAAAAAAAAAAAATCATATTTTTTTCAGACATGATAATAAAATAAAATAAAATAAAAAATGTAAAAATTATTGTTCAGTAAGATAACATGGAATCTTATGGAAATTTCTGAGCCACGTGGTCCAACGAGCTTCTTAAGAAATTATGAACTTCTTGTCCGCGGTGTCTATTTGGGCCATTCACATAAAAATAAAAAAAAAAACAATAATAAAAAAAGGAGCTCTTCAGAGGAGCGAAAATTAAAAAAAAGCAGTATCTAAGATGGCCGACAAAAGAAGAAAACAATGGACATGACGTGGGACATGAGAGGAAAAGGTTTGTTACGAAGATGGATGGAAGTGGAACTATAACTATTCGTATTTAGCGTATTTTCTCGCTTCGTCGATTTTAGTTGATTTGATTACCTCTTTGTGAACTCTTTTGCATCGACGTATTTGTCCGGTGTTTTCTGCTTTTGTCGGCCATCTTGGATTCTGTTTTAAATTTTCGCGCCACTGAAGATGACGCGGGAAGCGAGTCGAGCATACCTGTTAAATGTAAGTACCTTGACCCTGCTCCCCGTTTCTCGCACTATAACCTCTACCGCTTGAACTTCTCTTTCATATTGTGTTGAATATTAAAACAATTACAAACTATAATAAATGGCCAAAAAAAAGCATAATTTTTTTTATTATTATTTTTTTTATTTTTATTTTTATAATTTTCCGATTGATAATGGTGCTGTGAGTGCACCGAAACGTCTCGGAAGTTTTTATTCATTGTTGGTCTAGTTCCCATTTTAATCCTTAGTTTGTCCGTGATTGTGTTGAATGAGGAACGAACATCAGCAGCGAAACTCCTATAAGAGACAATAGGTCGCTCTGATAGGCTCTTGCTGGTTAGCACGTGGTGGACCGTTTTGAAAAAGGCAATTTGATTCGCTGTTTAGCAGTCAAGGGAATGACCCGAACCATAATCACATGCTGGCGGACCACAGTACCAGAGATCGTTTCAGAAGTGTAGGCGCACCTAGACCGATCATCTTTGGAATTTCCCAACCTTATTTCTCATACTACACCATAAAAATGTATGAAAATGAATTCGAGCGTTGGCTTTCTGTAGAGAGACGCTTTAAATTGAAACGGTATAAGTCAGAGGCGGAAGTTTTGTTTTGGTATGAAAGAATGAAAATTGAAAATTCGCCCAAGATTATCGATTAGCTGCGTCTACACTTCTGAAACGAACTCTAGAGGTGGTTTTAGAAGTGTAGATGCACCCAGGCCGATAATCTTTGGAATTCGTCAACATTATGTCTCTTGTTTCAAAATGAAAATGAATTTGAGCGTTTACTTTTCATTGAGGAACTCTTTAAAATTAAAAGTTCCAAGTCAAAGACAAGTTTTGTTCAGTTTTGAAGAAATGAAAATTGAAAATTCGCCAAAGATTATGGTTTAGGTGCGCCTAAGTTTCTGAAACGAGCTCTAACTAGCTTATCATGGCCGATGGCGTGCGGCGCACTATGTGGTATTTGACCAAAAAAGCTGGCATAAACTCAAAAAAAAAAAGTCGCTATTGGGAAAAACTGTTGTGATATTCAGAATCTACATAGATTTTTGCATTAGAAACTTGTATTTAGCGGGTCTAAACTAGATTAATTTAACTAGAATCCACCAGGGGAAAAATCAGTTTTACCACCATTAAATTTAGCCTCAGCACGAGACTATAATCAAAGTAAAAAAAAAGTGTTTCAAATGAAGTTAGAACAAAATTTTTGTTCATGGATCGTCTTCCTGAAGGTATTTACAATCAGTTTATGCCTATTTTATCCGATTTTAATTTGAATTTGATATTTTTTTGCTATTTCAAAGTTTTTAGCTAAAAACGTAAATTTTCCGATTTTCAAGAGAACTTAAGTTCAATTATCCTGCCACATCCCGCGGGTATATATATGAGAAATGGTAGTCCTTAGTGCGTACTAATAGGCCTTGAAGTCAGAAGTTGCGGAAAAATGCGGCTTTTCCGGGAAAATTAGTTCGAATTTTGCGTTTTTGCACGAAATTCTCGTTTTTACGTGTTGTAAGGGTTACATCGCTACAAGAGTGAAATTTGGCAACACCGTCCAAATGACTTGAAACTCAGTATCCAAGGGTACTTTTTAACGTTGAATTCATATTTTGCATCAGTTTTTCAAAATTCGAAAATCCAAGATGGCTGCCGACCGATTAGCCAAAACATTTGTCGGCGGCCATCTTGGATTTTCAAATTTTGAAAAACTGATGTGAAATTTGAATTCAGCGTTAGAAAGTACCCCCGAATACCAAATTTCAAGTTATTTCGACAGTAGAAACAGTTTATGCCAACTTTTTCGGTCAAATACCACATTGTGCGGCGCGGCTCGACCCAAAACGGGCCGAAGTTTCGCTTCTGTTCCTTTCTTATTCCATATGCTGAATAAGTATACGTCTTTGTTCCCCATTTTTTATTCCACAATTCCGTTTTTGATGACAATTTTTATTTGTTGGTTTGTTTCAGTACTGTTAGTAGTAGTGACGATTACTGTTCAAGCAGTGACGCAGCCACTGGAACTCCCCTACTGCTGCCCGAGGCGAAAATTGGAATGAGCACTTTTGGACACATGAAAATAGACTACTCCTGGAATTGGAACAATCTTGATCGTTATATAGCCCAGTACTAATTAATTATCTAAAAGAAATATAATTAAATTAGATGCAGTGGCGTCGCGTGCAATCTGGAAACGCCGCATTTCGTCCGTTTAAAGCTGAGAAAAAATCGATTTAGGAAAGCACTGAGCACCTCCAATAGTTAGACCTTTTTAGTTCGTTTAAATAGGCAAAACACAGCGTTGCTAGATTGCACGTGACGTAAGAAGGATGGCTATAAAATTTGAATGGAAAAAATTCCCAGCCGTTTTCAAACCTTATTCCTGTTCATTTTTCGACATTCTTTTGAAAATTAATAACGTCGAATTTGAACGATGGAAGATAAGAAGTCTTCTCGAAATTTAATCGGGAAGCAGTGCCGAAACGGCAAAGCAAATTTTGAGTGATTTTAACTCAGGTACCTGATATAATAATAAAAAGAGATTTCTGAGAGTATGAAACTGAGAGATAATAACAAAAGTTAACTGATTCGGAAAATGTGTCAGACTCCTCCCTGACTTTTTGTAGAAATTTTAAAAATTCCCTGCCATTTGAACCTGAGCAAAAGTATCGATTTTTCAGGGATTTGAATCTCTTGAAGATCGATTATTTTATGTAAGTTCAAATATAAAGCATCCGTTGTTGCCACATTACACAAACCGCCACTGCTTGCGCAACTACGGACGTTTCCGAATTTTCAAAACCAATTTTTAACCTCCTCCTTCGGAAATTTTCAACGTATTAAAGCACATGTATTTGATGTCAATAAATTTGTGTATAATTTATTGCGAACTGAAAATGGAGTATTAGTCATCCTCCTCTATTTATTCCCAGTCCTTACTCCTATCTCGTTTTTTTTTTCTTTTCTTTGTTTTTCGAGTTACTACATTCAAGTATATGTATCTGTTTTTTTTTTTTTTTTTTTTTTTTTTTTTTTTTTACATTATTATTATTATTATTTGATGTTATTGAATTGTATTTATATAATTTAGGATTTAGGTACCTACCGATAATGATAATAATTACATGATAAGAAGAATTGTTTATTTAAAAAAATAATAATTTATTTCTTGTTGAGAATTCTTTATTTGAATCATCCTGTCAAATACACGTTTTTACTTTTTAGAACTGATGAATTGTTAAGTAGTGAGATTTGGAATAATCTGTTTGTACTTCGGACAAAAAAAGAAAAAACAATTATACTAATAAATCTTGAAGTACTCTGTAAATACATCTGATTTTTTTTTTGTTTGACTCCAGATTATTTTCCCCCTTTTTCCAGACAAGTGAATAATTAACATTTTTGCCGTCTCGGATCCCTAGAAATTCTCATATCTTTTCCGATATTTATTTAAGATCATTTGTAAAATAATCCGTTTACACCAATCTTTGTGAAAGATAGTTAAGGTGATTCTACGGCAAACTCCCGAAGATTTTAATCAGATAGATGGCGCTACTTGTAGTAGTCTCCGAAAATAGCCGGTTCTTTACGGTTTTCTACTATTTTCTCTAAAAAGACGAATAATAGCCGAAAACTCAGATCATCAGCACCTGTGTAATTTTTGCTTGATTTTTTAAGCTAAAGACGGGCCAAATCGGTTCAGAAATAAAGACGTATTTATGGAAGAAAAAAAATCAAATGTAATTTGGATTTGTATCAGCAAAGATTACAGATGAAACCGAAACTGGTACTCTGTGCTGGTAAAACTCCAAATTAGATACATTTGATTTTTTCCTCCCATAAAAAATTTTTATTTCTGAACCGATTTGGCCCGTCTTTAGCTTAAAAAATGAAGCAAAAAATTACGCAAGTGCTTACGATTTGTTTTAGCGTCTGTTATTCGACTGTTCCAGTGGCGTACCGTGCAATTTGGCAGCGCTGAACTTTCTCCATTTAAACCTATTAAAAATATCGAACTATTGGGTGCTCGGTGAACACCCTCGAATTCGACCTTTTACGTGGGTTTAAATAGACGAAATGTAACGTTGCCCGATCGCACGCTACGCCACTGGTCTGTTCAGAGAAAACAGCCGAAAACCGTCAAAAACCGGCTATTTTCGGAGCCAGCGACAAGTCACGCCATCCATCGGATTATAATCTCCAGGAGTTTGCCATAGAATCACCTTAAAAAGGATTCAATTTTTTATATAAAAAAAAAAAAAAAAAAAAAAAAAAAAAAGTCAAAGAAGTTTTAAAAATGGGAGCGGGAGGGTCGTTCAAAATTTGTTTCCACTCTCGGAGAACAGTTTCTTTCTCTTGTGCAAGGGAGGGTAGCTGTGGCTAGGATTCTTTTGACTGACCGCATCTTGATCCAGAGATTGTTTTGCGAGTATATTTGAGACATTATCGACAACTTCTGATCCGACCTGATTCTTGACTTCAGGTCTCGCCTGACACTTTCGAAGCTCTCTCGCGCTAGATGACGCGCCTACAAATGAGGATGAGGATTTCAAAAAAGGATTAGGGGGAGCAGGAGAAGCCCTGTGGTCTCCTCGTTCTTGTTGCTTTTGTATTATTTCTTGGAGTCTACCGTTTTCCATCCGTTCTTTGAAAAGTTCCGCTCTCATGAAATACACTTCTTTCTGAAGCTCGTCAATTTTCCCTTTGTAACCATCGACTGACTTTTGCTGCTCTGATAACTTGATTCGTTGAGTCTCCAATTCTGCTTTGAAACTCCACTCATTTTGGGCAAAAGCCTGAAAACAAAACGATTCTAATAGATGTACACACTGAAAAATAAACTGTAGGGAATGGCCTACGAACACTTTCTCACATACAATTTAATCTGGGGGAGACCCACAGACCCCCTTTAATATTCTGGGGGAGACCCCCAAGACCCTCCTTCAATATTCTGGGGGAGACCCCCGGACCCCTTTTTGATATTTTTATCTAGATCTAAAGATCCATTTTTGAAATGTCTAAATTTGTCAATTTTTTTACTCCTTTTCCCCATTGATTTTAATGGAAACCATAATTAACCTCAAAATTAAGATTTCAAAAAATCAAAAAAATTCCCTCTGAGGAATGTTAAAAGCAACACTTTTGTAAAATTTGGATGCATGTGGGCCAATAGTTCAAAAGTTATGCTGAGTTTCACGTTTTATGGCTATACGGACAGACAGACGTGACAGAAAGTGTGTGCATTTACACTTCCAAGACATATATATACAAATAATATAGAAACTTCATGGATGGATGTTCTCTGGGATAGTATAAGGCATGATAAGAGCCAATTATTTTGTAATTATCATGATTTACTTAGTCACAGTAGACCAAGTATTGAAACAAGATACCTTGAAAATCTCTGCGCCATCGCAATAGTTTCTCAATTTCTCTAGGTAACATTGTTAGAATGAGAAAGTAAAAAAGGATTGCAAAAATACCAGAAACACACCGATACGTGTATCAAGGTAAGGGATGGTACTTTCACCAAAATTTCTAATGTTTCCACCATCTTTCTTGCAGATTCTTAAGAAAATTCTGGTACTGCGGCCATATTCTGATAGTAACACCAGAATTGTTTGGTAACATTACTAGACTCTCCGTGGTTCGCAGATTGTTGTGCTTCTGGTAATATTATACTAGAATTTAAGAATTATTCTTTTCAGTGCACTTATAATTTCTCAGAACGTGCACCAATCGGAACAGCATTACAAACAAAATTTACAAATGAGACTCCTGCAGGCTGATCATTTATTTTTATAAGTCTTTAACTACCGGATGATGGAGACGTATCAATGCTCATATTCACCCAAATTAAGTGTGTACAGAATATATACCCAATCTCTACTAAGAATCTGTATACATTATAGATAAATATTCATACGCCATGGAACTGATTTTGCATACACACTTGATTGAAGGCGCCCGAGAAAAAATTATTTCTCAAATCGTGACAGCGAAAGCCTGTATAATGCTCGACCAATAGCATCACTCACAGACAGTCTTAACGATTGGTTAATATGAAAAGTAAATGATCGACACACGCGGGAATCGTGAGAGATTCCTATTTAATTCGAGACATATTTCTGTGTTTCCGTAGAGAAAGTGACAAATTAGACAGGAATCTTCCTTGGATGGTACCTGCGCATAGCTCAGCCATTAAGGTCTTGCCGTTTCAGCAGTTTTCTGAGTTAATTACTGAATTTTAGACTTTTTTACTATGAAATTCGTGATTTTATCCAAGGTTATAGATTAAAGAGGTATGCTCGCTCATCTGACTCCAGAAAACATTGGGATCCTTCTCCAGAAAAGCAGAAAATAGCCCGATGTTTTCTGGAAAGAGTATACAATGTTTTCTGCTTTTGTCGGCCATCATGGATCTGGATTTTGAACTGCGCGCTACTGACTTCGTGGCGCGAAGTCAGATGAGCATACCTCTTTAATCTATAGCCTTGGATTTTACCAAATTTTACCTAGATTTCACTTAAGATTTTACTATTGATTTCCCTTTACCAAAAGTTTGCAAGAGCCCCATTCGCGTCAACAAATCACGCAGTTCATTGTGACTCATGACCAATGGCGTACGCAGGAATTAGTCTCTCTCGCTCTTTTCCCGTTTGAGTGTGTGCACTAGAAAAGGAAAGAGACGGGGGCTGAACACGCGTTCGAGCCCCTGTTTCTGTCCTTTTCTAACACACGTGTTCAAATGGGGAAAGAGAGAGAAAGACTAATTCCTGTGTACGCTACTGCTCATGACTCATGAGTCACGATCAATCAGAGGGTAGCAATCGAGTGAGTCATTCCTATCTTTTGCAACAATTGATGAAACCACCGAATCATAAGTACAGTCAAGGACAACAGGGGTCTGCCGTAGCTCCCAGATAAGGGGGGCCAGAATGCAATCTTGCCGCCCTCCGAGAATCGAATTATAAATTTGAGGATTTTTTTTGTTTTTTGGCATGTTTCACACTGATTTTGCCGCCCTCCGTGATTCATTTTGAAATTTATAATAACCTTTTAGTTTTCTTTTTTTGGTTGTCCGAACTGATTTTGCCGCCCTGAGTGCCGCCCAGGGCAAGGGCACCCAATAACCCCCCCCCCCCCCCCCCACCACCACCACCACCCTGTTGATCGCTCTCGAGGGTTTTCATATCTTTTAAAACTCGCCATGGCTATGCAACATGAGCAAAAAGGTGAAGACGCCAAAACCCAGCTTGTGACACCTCTGTCGAATCAGCTTCGTAAATGGAGTCAATTGCGCCCTCAAGGGTTTTCATATCTTTCGAAACTGGTCATGGCTATGCAACACGCGCAAAAAGGTGATGTCGCCAAAACCCAGCTTGTGACCCCTCTATCGACCCTTTATCCATCAAATAGAGTAGGAATTTTAATAAATTCTCCGTCAAAATTTCAAAAACTTGTGCGAGCAATATTTTTTCGGCCACGTGACTGAATAATTAGGGCGTCGAAAATCATCAAATTAAGACGGTTGCGCGTGAGAGGATAAATATAGGAACAAAATAATACCCTTTGTTGCTGATTGACTGTCAACGACAATCTCTCCCTTAATCCGAAATTCTCTTTCTGCAATTGATCGAGGGACTCTTTTGATTTCTTCAGCTGATCTTCAAACTGAAATGATAATGAGGGTGTGATTACTGAATAAAAAAACTCAAATTTAAGAGAAAGAAGAAAAAAGGGCAAAATATAAGAATGAAGGCAAACTGTGAGGTACATTCTCTTTGATAACTGCATTGATTTGATCTCATTGTCAGTCATCTAGGCATACGAGCTGGTTTTGAGATAATGCATCCGGTTTTTATCAATCGATAAGGAGATCTAAATGTTATAATATTACAGATTAGTTAGCTCATCAGTTGTTTGCTCAATGCTCAGAGACTTGCCAAATCGATAGCTGCGTTACATAGCAGTGATCCTTAATATACCCTTAACTTAATAGCAATGAATAAATAAATAAATGAATAAATGAAGATAGATAAATAAATAAATAAATAGATAGATAGATAAATTAATAGATAAATAAATAAAGAAAGAAAGAAATAATAGAATAAAAAGACCATGCTTAATATGAAATCTAAATGTTTTAAATTGAATAAATTACTGACAATGAATAAATTAAAACCTATCAAAAACGAATACAACTCCATGAGTTAATATGATACACCTAGTTAATAGGAAAGGCAGAAGAGAAGAGGTCGTACGGAGCTTATTGGATCTATAATTATCTTATATTTTGATTTACCTTTGATATCAGTTCTTTTTTTTCGTTCTCCACGGATTGTAATTTCTTCATGACCTCATCATAGCTCGATAGATATTCTTTGTTCGTTTTTTCTACTTGTTTTTGGTGTTCACGCTCTGTGAGGAAGACAAAAAAAACATACATGACATCATAGTTTTTCTAAAGAAGGGTGAGGGAACCTGGGTGCGTAATTATATTGATCTGCATGTTCAATGAACCAGTGGCGCAGCGTGCAATTTGGCAACGTTGCAGTGTCCATTTAAACCCATGAAAAAGATCGAACTATCGGGTGTTCGTGTTTGGTGAACACCTTCACATTTGACCTTTTACATGGGTTCAAATGGACACAATATAACGTCGCCAAATTGCACGCTACGCCTCTGCAATGAACGTGAACATGAACGTCGTTCATGTTTTGACTCATCAGATCCAATGTTCACAATATACCAATGATCCAGTCGTACGAAGCGCACTGTCTGAAAACGAGGCATTTTATCCATTTGAACCCATAGAAAAGGTCGAATTCGATGGTCATCACTGATCCCTATAGATTGTTCGATATTTTCCGTTGGTTTTCGTAAAGTGGGTTTCGGGTAAAACTGTCACGAGTAAACGTGTTTCCTTGTTTTTAAAGAAGTGATTTGTCTCAGTGTTGACATAAAAAATTCTCCATAGCTTTTCATAACTTTTTCAATTTTCTATGACTGGAAATTTGGCTCAACGAGGAAAATTACGTCCTCTTCACCATTCCACTTCATACTTCATTTTATCTATTATAGGTATTATGGTCTTCGAATAACTAACCAACAGCATGACACGATTCGCCTTCGAATTCACACGACGCAACATTGAACTCTCGAAGTGCAGTCGGATGTTTTGTTTTGATTAAATACTTATTTAAAAGCCGGAAGAACGATTACTATGAATGATTATAAAAGCACGTAAGGTGAAAGCACCAGTTACAGACACCCCCTAAGAACGGCACTGGTGACAGACACCCAACATTTCTAAAAACTTTTGCCACTTATGGCAAACTCCCGGAAATTTTAATCCAATAGATGGCGTTATTTGTCGCTGGCTCCGAAAGTAGCCGTTTTTGACGGTTTTCGACTGTTTTCTCTGAACAGACGAATAATAGACAAAAAATCGGACTGTCAGCACCTGCTTAACTTTTTGAGCCATAAATGAGCCAAATTGGGTCTAAAATAAAGGCGTAACTATGCAAATAAAAAAATCATACCTAATTTGGAGTTGTATCAGTAAACATTACAGGTTTCTGTTTCACCTGTAATGTTTACTGATACAGGTTTCTGTTTCACCTGTAATGTTTACTGATACAACTCCAAATTGCATATGATTTTTTCTTTGCATAGTTACGCCTTTATTTTAGAACCATTTGGCCCGTTTTTGGCTCAAAAATTCAAGCACAAAATTAAGCAGGTGCCGACAGTCCGAGTTTTTGTCTTTTATTCGTCTGTTCGGAGAAAACAGCCGAAAACCGTCAAAAAACGGCTATTTTCGGAGCCAGCGACAAGTTACGCAATCTAACGGATTAAATTTTCGGGAGTTTGCCATAGAATCACCTTAAGGAGATTTTTTTCTTTGAGTCTCTGAATTGCACCCATTGTTTTCTTCAAGTTTTTACTTTTCCCTTATTCAGCGATTACTTTTTCAACCCAATTTCAGTTGAAATAACCAATACAGATTTTTCCGCGAATAGAGTTCAGAGGAGGAGAAATGGCGATTTTTTTTTTAAAGGATAAGTGCATTTATGGGATTTTACTTACCTTCACATTCCAATTGCGCCAATAACTGACCTGCTTCAGTCTCATACTTTTCGATTAACTGGCTTACTTCGGTCTCATGCTTTTCGACTAGGGCTTTTTTCTCCATTTCCCATTTTTCATTTATTGCTATCTTCTCATCTTCTAACTTCCTCTCCTCAGTTTCGAGTTCCTGACAGACACATCGAACAAATTGATATTTAATTGATGGCTCACTTCTTGTTGATGGTGCTCAAATCTCGTGGAAAAAAATATACCAGAAGCATAAAATAATACAATCAGAATGGAAACTCCCACAAGAGCCAATGGAAACATTTTATTTTGGTCTATTTTGGTGATTTTTCAAGATGGCGGACGTATCTCTGTCACTGTCTTTCGCATTGCTTTGTATGAGGATTGTTTTGAACTTCTCGAAATGGCGGACCAGAAAATATTGATTCTAAGTGAACCGAAGTTTCCATTCTGATTGTGATTGTAGTACCTATTCCGTCCAAAAAGTGCATTTTACTAGTTCAAACCATTAACCAACCTCCGAAGATAATTTCCAACCATCAAAAGTCGTGAATTGTTAAGAAGAGGAATAATATGCAAAAGCAAAATGAACCGATTGATCGATCTTACTGATCGGATTTTACGGCGTTTAGGCCTGCAAGTTACTCCTGCAATGATTTAGTATATGTGACACGCAGGACGGTGTTGTGCGTGTTGCTGATACGTGGAGACGAAGGAGCGTCAGGCCAGTACCATTTCTCGTGTGAGACAGACTCCACTAGTTTGACGAAGTTCATATGACAAAGCCACATCTCATACCGCGTTTTTAGATACATGTATTTATAAATATATATACATATATTTTTTTTTAGCGAAGGAGGAGGAGTTGCCCCAAGAATTTTCTCGACCCAAACTTCTGGGGGGGGGGGGGGTGTAGAAATCGCCTAAACTAATGGACCCTCTCTTGCACAAAAAGTTGCCAAGTTTTTTTGCACTAACTTGTTGTTAGCGACCCCCTCTCCCCCTCCTACCCCCACACGCCAATGCACTCGCTCATTTAAAATGTGCGCCGCAAAATCCAGACCCGCCCAAGAATAAACGCATCTATAACTAAATAAAGATATCACCTTCTTCAGTTCATTCTTTTTCATTTGCAGGTCAGAATAATCGTTAAATCTGGCAATTCCGTGGATTCTCCATTTAAACAAATGAAAAATATCGAACTGTTACGTGCACAGAGAGCAACTAAAAATTCCATATTTTGCATACGTTTTAAATGGAATAAATGCAAAGCTACTAACTTGCAAGGTACCTACGCCGCAGATCAGTGGCGGCTCGTGAAATTTGGCAACGATGTTTTCCATCCATTTGACTCAATGTAAAACAATCGAATGCTGGTGAAGCGCTGCGCTGCTTCACTATTGAATCGATTAATTTACATAGAATCAAA
The DNA here is from genome assembly GCA_011764245.1 of Trialeurodes vaporariorum. Taxonomy (NCBI): domain Eukaryota; kingdom Metazoa; phylum Arthropoda; class Insecta; order Hemiptera; family Aleyrodidae; genus Trialeurodes; species Trialeurodes vaporariorum. Next base: position 31,260,406 of record VMOF01000002.1, on the reverse strand, counting down.
TGGAGGAAAACATTGTTGCCAAATTTCACGAACCGCCACTGCCGCAGACGCCGCTATTTCAGTAATTCGACTTCACGCCAACAGTCTTGAATCATATGGAGAATTTTGAGGAATTCGCCAAGGATCATGTATCATCGATAGTAAATTGGCATCACTGCATTCTTTGAACCAATGAAAACTACTTTGATTGAGTCAATCCAAGCAGCGACCGAAAAAAGGGATCTTCCTCTCTGACCATGCAAAGTTAGTATGTGAGCTCCTTGCGCCTTCATTTGACGGTGTATGCAAAAACGATTTAATCGCGTAGGGGTAGGACGATTTGCGTTCTCTGAAATGGAAGGAGATTTAAGAAGAATTTTCACAGTAATTGTCGATGTAGGCGCGTTGCTGCGTCCGGTGAAAGCGACCTCCGACTAAAATGTAGAAAATAAGAATGTGAAGAAGTGAAAAAAAAAAGCAACATATTCTGATCTGATATTTATCAACTTATCAGGTTGAACTCCTATTGTTTTAGTCAAGATTTTGAATAGAAAATCTAATAAATTGGAATCTTCTCACTACTCACCAGGTTTTGCTCCTGTACTGTATCTTTAAGCCCAGTAACCTCCTTTTCGAGGAATTCAATTTCCACTGAAAATGAATAAACAAACGCATGCATGTGAATATATAGTCACTACAAATAAAGGAAACAAGCAAGTGGCAAGGGATACCTCAGCACAAATATGGAGCAACACTTAAGACGAAATAGAGGGATTTAATTCTTCCCTTCCGCTATACACAATTGCAGAAAATGAAAAATTTCTGACACTTTTGGTGGCATCGAAACAAAAGGCAGGTACTTACAAACATTTTATTAATTGGTAGTTGGTACCTACTATGAACAAGCGTCAAAAACCAGGTACTCACTACGCAGATTATGGAGTACTGAATATTTAGCTGTATGCAGTGTTTAAAACATCCAATAACTGGGGTATAATTTGCTATTACTTCTTTCAAGAGGTTTCTACGGTTGCCACTTTCTGTGGTTGCCATTTTATGAGCTATACCAAAATTATTTTATTAGTGTGTGTGGTTGTGGCGTGAGGCCGCACTTGGAATGTTTTTGTGATATATTGTGATGAACGCAATGACTTGCATTGCACTTGCATATAATGCAATATAATTTTTTGTGAGGAAAGTTTGCACAAAAACTTACTATGTGCATGGAACCTTGTATGAGTTGTATGATATGTAAAAGGGTGCATCATTATCAGATGTTTGAAAATTACTGAGGTTTTCCGATAACTACTCAAAGCTGTTATTTGTCTCGATTTTCATTAGGGTAAAATTGAGGACTTGGGTGCGAGATGGGCACTTCTTCATAGCAGTGTTTCATGATCTCATTTCCCCCTTTACATTCTTAAAAGAATGTAAAGACTTAATTTTTCTTGGAGATTGCACTAAAAATACCCATAAATCGTGAATAATTCTCAGTAAAATTTTCAGCAAGATGCAAGTATTTGCTTTCCTTTGAAAGATAATATAAACTGGGGAGAAAATGAAACGCTGTAATGCAGAAGTGCCCTTCTCGCACCCAGCTGCTGAATTAATGGTATATGCTTACAATTTTCGCTTTCTAATAAATTGATATACTCCTGCTGTTGAATGACAAGATCTCCTTGATCCTGAATCCTTTTCCAGTCGGTGTCTTGCTTCACTACCAGCTTTTTGTGTTCCTCGACTAACCATTCATTTGTTAGCTTTGTAGTTAGAAGCTCACGATGCACATCCATGGCCCACTAGAAGAGGAAAAAGAATGTTGGATCACTGTCTGAAGGCAATGAATGAATAAACGGTTAGTTCAGGGAAGTATTGTTACAGCCATATGACCCTCTACACTTAACTATCCCATTCACCATTTTTATTACACTATTTATGACATAAAATAATTTATTTTTATTTTTTTTTTTTTTCACAAAATAAAACAAACAAAGAATTACTCACGGAACACTGTGCAATATTCGCAAATTAAAATAATAGGTGCAATGTAACATAATTTTTTAAAGAAAGATAGGGTTGAAAATTAGTGAAAAAAGGCTTCTTAATAACAAATTAATGTTAATATAAGTAGGGTATAGGTTTTTTTTTTTTTTTTTTTTAAAAAAAAAAAAAGGAAAAACATATTAATCCACCACTTAATAAAACTGTCTACTAATTTATTATGGCGGAAATCTACTACAAATATTATATGAATATGCAAGCAAATCATGAATAAGCCAAAGCCTCATCAACAATAATCTATCTCCTATCTCAGTGTTGACAAACTCTTATTAAAAAAGATTAAATGATCCAATACACGTCATGAAAGGAACGGGCAATTTTTCCTTACAGACTAGGTCCTCTGACAAGAAAAGTGTTGCAGGAAATCGTCATCAGGGATTTTTGGGAGCCACTTCACTTATTTAGACTCAAAATTACCATTCTCCGATATTGTCGGTATAATATGATGATTGACGGAATCAAAAGCTTTTAATAAATAAAAAAAAAACCTGCACAGAAACTAATAGCTTTTCATCCATATTAGAGTCTGTTGTTAGAAATGTTGCCATGCTGCAATTTCATTTTTACCTGCGAAGTGAAACTCAAAGATATTTTTTTAAAGACAGGAATTCCCTTACGTTGCTTAGTTATTATTCAGCATTTTTTCATCAACAATGCCTAGCAGTCTGAGATTTAAAATAATTGTAATAATACCTAAAGACACCAGAGATGCGAATAAACATATCTTGAAAAACTCAAACTTTATTCGGTATCTACTTATCCTACAACTCACACTAAATAGGTACCAACTTTATTTAAAATCACTAGATATACACTTTTTATTAATATTAGAACATAGCTGGTTAGAGGTAGTTTCAGAAGTGTAGGCGGACCAAAACCATAATCTTTGGCGAATTTGCAACTTTTATTCCTTCAAATCAATACCGAATTTGCCCCTGACTTTATTTTTTTGTGTTTAAAGTTTTCCTCATTAAAAAGTGAACACTCAATTTCATTGAGTAATATCAGAAATAATGTTGACAAATTCCAGAGTTTATCGGTCTAGGTCCGCCTACACTTCTGAAACTACCTCTAGCACTGTTAGCAGGTACTTACAGCTCTTAAATGTATGACCTGATCGTACGTTTCTTGTAAATCAGGAGGAAGCACGAATTCGGGCTCTGTAACTGAACTCTCAGTAGAAGCGTCTTTTGGCTGAGGAGTTCTTTCATCCTTCTGGTTCATTGTAAAATTAATGACTTCTGACAAAAAATAATAATTGCAATAAAAATAATTCTATGCGAAACTCAGAAACAGTTCGAAAGGGAGAGAAATGGTGTCGTTAGTGTTGGATAAAACAAACAATCGTGTTCGGGGACTCGGGATGTGAAGGAACCGGAAGCGGAAACGGAGATTATCAGTTGAACTCAGCATCGAAAAACGTCGAATGGCCATCAGATCGAACCAAAGACATGATCGAACGCACAAAACGCACAAGTTTACATCCAACATCTGATGAATAATCTTATTTTGTACTTCGTTACTTTTGCTTTGCTTTCATTTTATCGAACAGCTTTTACATCGAACGTCCAGCAGAGGCCGAATCATTGCTTTCGCTGATTACAAAACCCTTCTCTTATATACGGATTAATGGTAAAAAATATTGGCAACGTAGTACGCAATGATAAGCGCGCCAAAACGACATTCAAACAGCTGTTGTTATGTAATTGAACGCAGGCTCGCTAGAGCAACGTGAAGCAGCACCGTACGCCGTACTCGAGGTTGTTCTCGTACGACAAGAAAGGAAAACTGACAAAAGTTTGTCAACAAAACAAAGGGTGAGATTAGTGGCTGAGGATTTGTCGAATTTCCTTCTTTCGCGAAAACTAAGGTTAGCTTTGTGGTGTTGTGCTGTGAACTTGCTTTTTCTGAAATTTCGTGAGTTTCTGTGGAATCCTCGTCAGATTTGCTCCGTTCTTACAGGTAAACAAATAAGTTTTCTTGTTCTCTATTTTTGTGCCTCGGGGGTTAATTTTTGGGGGTTGTGTCGAATCCTATGTCTCCAATTTTGTCTCGACTAAGAACGTGCTGCGAATCTCGTGGCTTGATCAACCTGCTGCCTTTTTCCGATGATTTCGTGTCTTGGACCTTTAGCATCGAAATTGGCTTTTTTGTTTTCACCAGCAACCCTTGTTTATTGATTTTCATTGGGCCTGTGTTATGCCTCCAAGTGAGTGGGCTCAGCTGGCTTTCAGGATGAATAATTTCCATGCAAAGACTGAGTTTCTGAAACACCTTATCATCTCATTTATTTTCTCTACATTCTAATTGCTCAGTCTTGAATCTGATTTTTATTGTTACAAGTTTCCTCCTATTCCCATTTACATACCCCTCGTGTTTCACATCAATTTTAGTTTCCTGGGAGAAAGGTATTGGTAAATTATAAACGTCATCGTCAGGGTTATTTTCACATCAAATTAACAGTATCAAGCTAATTGCTTTCTTGACTCCGAAAACGGTCTTTCGTTGTGTATGATTGCTGTCTAACATCACTGTTGAATTTCAAACTGTCTCTCTTGAGTTCATCCGATTGCAAAGTTTAATGAATTTATAGGGGTGCTGCCAAACTTGTTCATTTGTCGGATAGATAATCTTTGGGAGTAGGAGGACGGTAGGTAATTTAAAACCGCCAAAAAAAAGATTTACGAACATCTTGAAAGGAAAACGCAGTACATAATAGGAGTAGAAGCAACACTTTTTTTAAAATAAATAAATGAAAATAAGTCGAAAAAAGTCGCCCCCTAACTTCTAAAATTTACTTCAAAATGGCTGTAACAGGATTTTGTAACAGCTAATGTGCGCTAGCCTGCTGAACCAAAAACTGCTATTTTGATTTATCATATGAGCGGATTTTGATAAAACGAAATTGCCTTTGTTTTGAGCATCATGCATCTTTCTGGTTTCTGAGCATCAATATAAACGTATTCACAGGAGGCAGAAGATGTTACACTGCTGATCGTACATTTAATGTCATCTCACAGTTCTGGAGATATTATCTCCACTCTTTTGTCTTAAGAAAGGGAATAGGGTTCAACATTTTCAGAGAAAACTTGCTGAAAAAACCATTTTCTTAAACATTCAAACGCAGTTCCACAGTCATCTCTGAAATATTTTCAATTAAAAGTAATTCGACCCTTTGTCCTGTTATGATTTTTTAAAATCATCCTCTAATGCTGAACAAATCACAATTTTTCTCTTAAGAAGCTTTGATTAAGAGATTGCTGATTTTTTGCATTCCTGTCAGTTCAACGACTGCTTTCTTGTTTGTGTAATAGAACTTTTTATTTTTAGGAAGAAAAGGCTTACTCGGGATCGTAGTTGTGCACCTACTTCACTCGTTTTTCAATTTTTTTTGCCTGCTAATTAATGTGGTCAGTGTGAAAGAGCCCTATAACGGCTGGTGCATTGTGGCAACAATGTTTACCCTCCATCTGAATGGACTTATTTTTCTTGACCATCAATGTAAAAAATGTATTAATTAGAGAATAACATATAAATACCAGGTTTATTTTGATAAAAGAGTTTCTTTGAAGTTATAACCAAATTCCAAGAGTTCCATCTTTGAATTTTAAGTCATGAATAATCAAGTAGCTGGGGTGAAGACGATCTCAGACTTGAATACTTTCTCTTCCACGCTTCGGTCATCTGCAAGGAAATTTTTAGTCCTCCAAATTGGTCCTCCTAACTAATGGCTAGATTTGACTGAGTAGTTCTTCTGTTTGCAAATTTCTGGTTTATATTTGGCATGATACTGCTGTAGTTTTACCTCTTGTTTTTATTCCTTTTATTTTTACACGGGATCAAGTGAAAATACAAAAAAATCAATGAATGCGGTTGTATCTCAGGGATACGGTCTGTATTTTGGAGGATGTGGTAAGGTAAACACCCCAGTAGCCGGCACCCCTAAAATTTGCAAGCAATAGTACCTGGCACTTATTTTTCACAATGTGAAAAATATTAGTTTAGTGGCAATGTTGGTGTGTTGCGTATTTTTTTCGAATGTTTCACACTTGAGGTCTCGGAAAAAACCTCCCAAAAAACAAGTATTTCCACCAAACTAATACTTTTCACATTGTAGAAAATGGGTGCTGGGTACTGGTGCAAATTTTAGGGGTTCCGGCTACTGGGATGTTTATCTTGTGTGGATTGTCTTTTGCCTCAAATCAGAAAACTTTGTGAATAGAGTAATATTTCAAAAGAAAGATCCTTACTTAAAGTCTGAAACCTGAGACGAAGGAAGGCTGTGTCAGTGTGTCACCCCTCTTATTTGTTCAGGACTCTATTTGGCTCCTCCATGTAATGCAACATTGCTTCGATCTGGATCTAAAACTTCTGGAATGGTGTAACTCTAGATCCTCCTAACCCTTCACTGCACATTTTTTTTTTTTTTTTTTTTTTTAACCAAATATTTTGATTCAGTACACATAATGGGGTACTAAAATAAAGAAAAATAGTGAATTTTTTTTTCATTATTTTTCATTGAGGAGAGGCTGAAAATGAATTATTCCAGTCATGACCTAACGTGTATCACTCAATTTGTATACACTTTGATTTAATTATTCCAAACCTGTCCTTCCCAGCGCTTAAGGGCTAAAATAAGAAAAAATCAGAAAAGTATGACAGTAACTGCAATATATTGCATGAGCGTAGCATGAATGGGGCTTGGGGCTGCGAAAGCCTCCCTCTTTTTCCAAGCTCCAAAAGCTCCCTCTTCTCACTTCTTTGTGTGCGAAAAACAGTTGTGGTAACAGTGGCTTGAATTAAAAGAACGCGGTTTCTGCATGGATCATTTAAAAACTTTCCCTCGGTTTTAAAACAAATATTCCAACCTGCCTTCAGTATACAGGGTGTTGATTAAAATAGTTTCCACTGGGGTTTTTTCGAAAACGGCCGCGAATTTCAAAAATCGCTGAAACACATGTAAAATATTTTTGAGGGGAACATCTATTTAGGGGGGTCGCCGATTTCGTGGCCCACCCTTGGGGGGCCCCACGACCTTAAATCACATACTTCAAATGGAGACCCCCCAATTTTTATTTGATATTTGGAAAGAAAATCAAATTCTAAGACTTCTGGTGCAAACCGGAAGTCGATATCGTTTTTAGTTTTCGATATATCGAAGGTCAAAGTTCGATATGGACCCATCTTCAAAAATCTGTAACTCCCCTTTGAATGGTCCGAATTGAAAAAAAACTTTGGGTCTAAATTGCTCTACAGAGCAAGGTCTTTTCCAAAAAATTTAAGGGGGTTCTTGGGCCCCTAAATTTTTTTGAAAATTTGAAAATTTTAAGAGGCTGTGAAAAAGAAACAACTTCAAATTTCAAAAAACGTTGAAACATAGGTCCCATGGTTTCGAAGGATACCCCTTTTCTTGGGGTCGGCGATTTTCAGATCCTACAGGGGGGGGGGGGGGTAACATTCCTTAAAATTTGAAAAATGAAATGATAACGCCCCAGATCCCTTCTTTGTGGTATATCGTTAGAAAGATCGTTACAAGCCGAACATTTTGGCGCAAACCGCGGCTCGATATCGTTTTTCTTTCTCGATTAATCGAAGGTCAAAGTTTGATATCGTCCAAATGTATGATATGAACGATATCAAACTTTGACCTTAGATTAATCGAGAACGAAAAACGATATCGAACCGCGGTTTGCGCCAAAATGTTTGGCTTGTAACGGTCTTTTTAACTATGCATCACGAAGCAGGGGTCTGGCGCGTTATCATTTAAAATTTTCAAATTTTGAGGAATGGGCCCCCACCCCCGCCCCCTCTGTAGGGTCTGAAAATCGCCGACCCCAAGAAAAGGTGTATCCTTTGAAATAATGGGACCCATGTTTCAGTGTCTTTTAAAATTTGAAGTCGTTTCTTTTTTACAGCCTCTTAAAATTTTCAAATTTTCAAAAAAATTTAGGGGCCCAAAATCCCCTTAAAATAATATTTTTTTGGAAAATGCGTGGTTTTTTTGAAAAGACCTTGCTCTGTAGAGCAATTTAGACCCAAAGTTTTTCAATTCGGACCATTCAAAGGGGCGTTACAGATTTTTGAAGATGGGTCCATATCGAACTTTGACCTTCGATATATCGAAAACGAAAAACGATATCGACTTCCGGTTTGCACCAAAAGTCTTAGCATTTTATTTTATTTCCAAATATCAAATAAAACTTTGGGGGTCCCCATTTGAAGTGTGGGATTTAGGGTCGTGGGGCCCCCCTGGGGGGCCACAAAATCGACGACCCCCCTAAAAAAGATGTCCCTCTCAAAAATATTTTACACGTGTTTCAGCGATTTTTGAAATTCGCGGCCATTTTCGAAAAAACCCGAGTGGAAACTATTATAATCAACACCCTGTATACGTTACAGCACAAACCCGATTTTAGGCCAAACTAGTTTAGCCTAGGCCGAACTTTTTTTTTGAAGGAGATTTAGTTTGGCCTGGAGAATTTTAGGCCAAACTAGTTTGTCCTAGGCCCAACAGGTTTGGCCTGGAGGATTTCAGGCCCAACAGGTTTGGCCTGGAGGATTTCAGGCCCAACAGGTTTGGCCTGGAGGATTTCAGGCCAAACCAGTTTGTCCAAGGCAAAACTAGCTTTGTCTGTTCCGCTCAGGCCCAACCGGTTTGGTCTAGGCTAAACTAGTCTGGCCTAAAATCGGGTTTGTCCCGTAACATATATACAAGTTCGTCTTTTTGTATTCATTACATCGTATTCAAAATTTTAAATATAAAGAAGGGAAAAAAAAACAAAAAGCAAAAAGGGATAACTTTTACAACACCCCCTCACCACCTGTTTGACACCCTGGTGACGCTTATGACAAATTAGAAGTGGTTTGAATGATGAAAAAGGCGAAGAAAAGAAAGCATGTGAGGACTCATCGCTCTAAAGTCTGATCCTATGATCTAATTCAAATGCTTTGGGGGGGGGGCGTGTAAAGGTCATTTTTTTTTTTTTTTTTTTTTTTTTTTTTTTTTAAATTTGGGAGTATAAGTAACGACCAGGCGAAACCCTTTCCTCTCCTGGCAAATGCCCCGGAACTCATTGTAAGACATTTATAACACCGTCCTTCCTTCACACACGTCCGCTCCCCCTCGAGTGAGTTCAGTTTTTCTCCATGATTCTCTTTAATGCAAAAAAAAATGTACAAATTCTTGTGAACTCTCGACAGTTAGTGGTATTTCCAAAAAAAATGCTTCATAAAATGTGAGGGATGGACCCATTTTGTGAAAAAAAATTGAAGCATATTTCAGGTTCAAATTGACCCTCAGGCAATATTAACGACAAAGTTAAGCGGAATCAATTACTTTTGTTGTCATTCCATGCCGAATCATCCATAAAAAAATGAAAAATGGCACCCACCTCCACAGATTAGGTTGCAACTTGATACACGTGCTCTTTTCATCACTTTAAGTAACTAACTTGAAGCATTCGTCCTAACTCTTCTTGGTTTTGAGTTGTGGTGTGCCGTTTTATAATTGGCACATTTTTCATCCTCCAGGAACTTTTGAATCCGCGCGCTCTAACTGTGTGGTGGTGCTCTTAGCGGCGAATTTTAGATACTTTTTACTGACAGTCTCAACAGTCTCGGATGATTGGTGCAGTGTCTGTTTTGTTAATGCTGTATCAGCTGTGTCATTTTGCGTGATTTTACTTTTTGGTTATCTGTGATTGTTATGTAATGAAAAGGGTATACCTATTGCGTAGTTTTATTCTTATTTTGTCAGTCCCTAAGTTTACTCAAACTTTATTGTTTCAATCGTAGCCAGACTTGTGATCCAGAGAGTAGAACAAGTCGAATTTTCCAAGTATGCTTCCTCATTTTGCACGTGTCTCTTGTAATCAATCTCTGAGGTCGCCACAACGTCTTATCTGAAACTGACAATTCCCTGACTTTTTCTGATTGCCAGTCGACTGACAACAGTGCTAACTTGTCTCAGCACTCTGCCAGGCGGCTCGTGCATTCTAAAAACCATGCTCTTTTGCCGTATAAACCTATGCAAAAATATCGATGAAAGAAAATTCACATATGACACGCCTCCTCACAAAAGAATCTATTATTTTACACAGTTTTAAGTAGAATGAATCGATTGCCGCCACTGCATTCTGCCCGTTCCCTTAATTTCCTTCATTTTGTAGCTCGTAATCTCAACTTCTTCGCGAAGCAAAGGACCTAGAAGATTTCAATCAGCTCAAACTTGCGATGAATAGCTATGAATTTGAAACAATAAATCGATAAAAATTTACAAGGGTCTCGAGAGATAGATAACAAAATGGTTTGTCTTGTTTGCAAATCGAGGCTTCAATTGCAAATTGCAAGTAAAGAGGTCAGGGCGAGAACAGTGTTACCAGATTATGCACGCAGTAAATCTGCAGGTTTCTTCGACAGTGCTATAAGCGAGGATGACTTGTTAATTTTGTTATCACTGGTTTATCGGCAACACTGAGCGAAGAATCGAATCCGGTGGGCAGTTGAGCAATGAGCTGGAGAGCCATGAGGCATGAGCGTGGCTTCTCGTCCATGCGCCCATGTCTATGCCGCCCTTTTCTGTACTTAACAGCCTTTTTTACGCTTCGTCGTTTTTCGAATCAATTCACATTCTGAATAATTCTTTAGAGCTCTTGCAAGATTTTTCTGTAGGTAAATAGCGTTCTGTATCCGGTGAAAAATAATGCGAAAAAAACCGCGAGACTGCTGTAAATTTCTACAATTCACGCTCGAGGAAAAAAAAAAAAATCCTTAACTTACAGATTAGAGGGATGTAGGAGCATTCTTCTAAACGGGGCCCTTGCAAACTTTTACCGTGGGCAAATGCATAGACACGGGAAAAGGAATTCATGACATTTCGATACTTTAATTAATCTACTTGTGTTCCTGATTTGAAAATGTTTAGAATATTCCGGGGAAGTTTTCAAAACCTCAAGAGTCTTGGCGTTCAATAATCAAGTTTCATATAAACTATGGGCAAAATTTGGCCTGGTGCACCGTCAATATATTTATTTTTTATGGTTCAGTGGAGCTTTTGCATACTTTTGCTACTGGCTTATTTATAGTTGATAATGGGATAAAATAAAACCCTGTAAAAATAACGATCAGCGCACTAAAAAAGCATGAGATCCATTCCTAAACTCACAAAATGCATTTAAACGCGAGACCGCAATGGCGGCCGGGGCCGCAGTTTTGCATTTGGGTTTCCCTATCTTCAATCAGCGCCATCTACATGAGGTGTTCGCGCAACACCACACAAGAAGAAGAAGAAGAAGCATACAATTGCCATTAAAGTTGGGCGGCGTCGGCCGCCATTACGGTCTAGCGTTTAAAAGCAGGAGTTTAGGAGTGGATTTCGTGATTTTTTAGCGAGCAAATCGTTACTTTTACAGGGTTTTACCCCCATTTTCATCTACTATAACAAGCCTGTAGCAAAAGTTTGCAACAGCTCCATTCTTAAGTGATATGCCGAGAAAATTGCTGTATTCAGGATGAAAATGCACTCTATTTGCAGTATAACCAAGGTACCATATTATTCAAACCGTTTGAAAAGCAATAAGGCATTGAAAGAGCATTGTAAGACTTTTTTGTGCAAATGGAATGAAGCACTTTCAACAGATGACAACAATGGGTCTTTTGCAAACTTTTAATACAGCGTTATGGAAGGTAGGTTTCTATGTAAAGTCGCCGGAAAATAAGGTTGACAGTACTAGATAATTCCAATTCCAAAATCTACTTACATTCGCTCAAAAAATTATAAGATGGCGGTCAAATGAGTGGGTGACAATTAGGGAGTTCTATCTCCTATCTAAGTGTTCTTTGTTTGTTTGAAGTTAGTTTTAAAAGTTTATAAATGATGAATAGAGGGTTTTAGTAATGGCGCCTGCTGGTGATGAGCGTTCCAAACAAAGACAGTTCGTCTCTCTCGCTCTCACGTAACCCCCATGTTCTTCCATCCCACTCTAATTTAAAAAATCGTATCTAGAGACATCTTTCGTGAAATTGTTTGGCTGAAATGAATTCCCCGAGGCATTTTAATGCGATTTTGATAATAATATGTCGTAAAACAAGGCCTTGTATACGAATTTCGAAACTAAAAAGAGATGGATTTACATGGGGGTCACGGGAGAGAGAGTGGTGAGATAGTTTGGAACGCTACGCGAGTTTTACCACAACCGATTGCGACCGATGAGTGCATTGTTGTGGTTGTTGGCTAACCGTTGACTTCGCACTAAAACCGTCTATTGCGAGATTTACTGCTTGATTTTTTGGCCATTTTTCGACTGTCTCAGACCACGGCGCGTTATTTATTAAATCGATTGTATTACAATATTACACGGACTCAAATGGAGGGAACAAATTGTTGCAAAATTTCAGGATCCCCCTTTACCTCCGATCTTCCAAAGTCTAGGACGGAGTAGGTAAAACGGGATGACCTTTCGTGACCCATCAAGCGAGACATTCTGCCCGCAAGTAGGAATAGGTAACATCGAGCATCGGATATACGAAACGCTTGTTGGTCATGAATATATATATACTCGTATAATCGTGAAGTCATGACTTCCGAATCAATCCGTCGGGCGAGATCAATAAAATCATGGCCCGTCCGTCTTATTCGTATTCCACTCCTGTACAATCATTTTACCCTCTAATCCCCCCCTCCCCACCACCCAGTCGTTTTTCAGTGACTTTTATTCTTGTGTGCCATGGTTGTCAGATGATAATGGGTCTGTTGCAAACTTTTGCTGCAGCGCTATAGAGTGATCAACCTCATGTAAAATCGCGTGAAAAGTCCATCGGTGACAGCAGAAAGTCATAAAATACAATAACAAACTCACAAGAGGCATTTAACTGACATCCATAGGCGGCGCGTATAAGGGGCTTTTGGGGCTATAGCCCCCCCCCCCCCACTTTTTTGGGAACGAGGAGCTAAAAAAATTTTACCCACCTCCTTTTCCGCAGTCATTTTGATTTTAGTAGAGCAAATAAATTGAAAACCAAAAAGAAAAAATGTTTTATTTATCCCCCCCCCGCCTGCGTCAAACGTTATTTTGAAAAAGGCGAAGAAAGAAAGAAAAAAAGGCTGTTGATTTTTTTTGACCCCACGCGCCGCCCATGCTGACATCCAAGATGGCGGTAAAATATCGAGCAACCTGCACGCAAGCACCATGAACATCCAAGATGGCCAACCTCACAACATCGATCACAACCGCAATCACAACGCAAACAAACTCATAACCTCCGATGCTGTGAGGTTGTTAACGTTGGCCATCATGGATGTTCACGGTGCGTGCACACAGGTTGCTCGATATTTTACCGCCATCTTGGGTTTCAGTTAAACGCATCTTGTGAATTTAATACTGCATTTTATGACTTTCGGATACCACCAATGGAATTTTCACGTGATTTTACTGAAGATTCAACACTCTATATCGCTGTAGCAAAAGTTTGCAACAGATCCACTGAATGGCTTCTTTCGGACAGGACCTCCGTATTCCGTAACCAAAAGCGAGTCGTGTGAGAAAAAGAGAAAAACTGCACTCATTGAGGCTTATGCGAATTTCCATATTTCCTTTGTCCCGGCTTTATTATTGAGTGTTTCAGCTTGAAACTTCCAGGGTATCTTCCTGAAGTAGGTACGCTCGCAGGCGCCGACGTTCCTAAATTTTGTAACTATCGCATAAATTATTCAATTGTTGTTGTTTTTTTTCTCGTTTATTTTAACTGGCGACTTTTAACTGGCGGCGTAGTGTTCAACTGTTCACGGTTCAAACTTATCGGCTCTGGAATCACATTAAAATTTACAAGTTTATTATTTCGTAAGCACAGGATGCAATGTACAGGCTTTACTTAAGATATTTTTGGCTTGTCTTTGACTTAAACCGTCCTCCAGATTCTTTTTGCCATAGGATTCTTGCTAACTTTTGCCACAAGCGATCGAATAGTTTCCTTTTTCATTTGAAACCGTTCAAAGGTATAGCTTTTTTGGAATCAGCCCCTTAAAAGATCAATTCTTTTTCTTAGGTGTTTATGCAATATCGTCGCACCGCAATCCACTAGCTGCTACAGACGGTTTTAGTGCGAAGTCAACGGTTATCCATTTAGCCAACAACCACAAAAATGCACTCATCGGTCGCAGTCGGTTTTGATAAAACTCGCGTAGCGTTCCAAACTGTCTCACTCACTCTCCCATGACCCCCATGTATACCCATCTCTTTCTAGTTTCGAAATTCGTAAACAGGGCCTTGTTTTACAACATATCACAATCAAATCGCGTTATAATGCCTCGAAGAATCCATTTCAGCCAAAACATTTCACGTAAGATGTCTCTTTATACGATTTTTGAAATTAGAGTGAGATCATTACATGGGGGTTACGTGAGAGCGAAGAGACACTAACTGTCTTTGTTTGGAAAGCTCATCACCGGCTGTCATCATGTTACTAAAACCTCTATTGACCCCGGTTTCCTTAGATTTTAATTCTGTCATGGCAACAGTGGTGCATGAAGGACCGGAGGCTTCCTCATAACGCTTTGCTCGGATAGATTATGCAAAAAATTATGAATTGTCGTGCGACGCGACCGCACCGCGCGGCTAATTTGCGCATGACTTCGCAAAGCGAAATGCAAACGGAACGGCCGCGACCAGCCAGCCAGCCGCTTCTGCTTATCATTGCACCGCGTGCCACTCGCTTTTGTTACTGCTCATGCGCAGCTCACTCATCATTCCATCTCCGTCGGTCCTAGTGTACTACAAAATTTTGGTTGTTATGAAAATAGAAGTAATAGGGGGTTTTAGTATAATTGCGGCTGCCGGTGATGAGCGTTCCGAACAAAGATAGTTTGTCTACCTCGCTCTCACTTAACCCCCATGTACTGCCTTCTCACTCAAATTTCAAAAATCGTATAATATAGAGACATCTCTCGTGAAATTTTTTGGCTGCATTGAATTCTTCGGGGCATTTTAACGCGATTTTTGCGCGGGGCATTAGTTTTTTAATATGTCGTAAAACGAGGCCCTGTATACGAATTTCAAAACGACACGGAGAAAAAAAAAATAGGTTATAAGAACTGAACTTCGGCTCATAGGGAACACCGAGGTGTTCGGTTACAGTAACCAAAGTTTTCGGTTGTGAGTACCAAATTTCAGTTAGGAGTACCGGAGGTTTCGGTAAGTGTGACTAATACTATATGACACGATTTTACATTGGAATCGACCCTCCGTAACGCTGTAGCAGAAGTTTGCAACAGACCCATACTTCTAACACTTCCAAAAACTCCCGACTATTGTTTTCATGATCAAAATCTTGATCTCAGAATTCCAGAAACTATACTCTAAAACATGCCAAGCAATAACAGTTGAGCCATCGCGATAGCCGGAACCGATTTCTCTCGTGCACATTTTCTGAACATCAAATGCAGGATTAATGGCATGCGAGCAAATTAAGCTGTGCAGATTCATAAAAAAAGGAAAATATGAAAAATATAATCCATACCAATAAATTATGCTTTAAACTCGCAAAATCGCATGTATCGGGGCAAGAATGATCGTAAATCTGATGGTGATCAAAAACCAATTTAATTTTCATCGAATCAGGAGACTCATCTTTTTAATCTTTTCCCATCCGATCCTCTGTTTTAACTGCATTTTGTGCCGCCCTGACCTTTAGCTTTTTTAAGTTCCTGGCTTGTTGAATGCTGACCATGCGTAGTAAAGTTTTAACTGATTTGCGGATTCGCGTGCATGCGCCTCAACCGCCTCGCGGTTCATTGGCGGAACCAGGAAATCGCCCTTCTCTCTTTTTCTTCATAAAAACGCATGTGTTGGAAAAGGATAGAAGAGGGGGCGAAAATCACGTGACTGCCCCTGATCTGTCCTTTTCTAACACACGCGTTCTAATGGGATAAGAGAGAGAAGGACAATTTCCAGGCCGCCAATGTCGCAGTTTATCAGACCCAAAGTATCTCACTGCGTGGGAAGTAGCTGCATTCAAATTGTTTATCAATAGTTCCATGTCCATTTTAATATGCTTCCATTTCTCTGAACTGTTGAATTCAAATCAAATATTGTATATGAGGAAATTAATATATCTGAGGAATTATTGATTTATTTTATGATATTTTATGGCGTCTCTCGATGCGTAGGAGGTTTTTAATGGTTTACATATATCTCGCCATTAATCATACAAAGTTTACGGCCGATACAAATCGGCTTATGCGAAAATTTCATCATCTGAGAACGTGAGATCAGTGAGATATCGTGTTTGCAGACGATGTAAAACTTCCGCATACCGTAGGCAACCTTTTGTTTTGCTGATTTCTTTTTTTTCCGTCCTCTTTCTTTTTTCTGCTCATTTTTTTATTCATTTTTATTTTTAAATTCTTTGAAGTTTATTTTTTTATTATTACTTTCATCTACCGTAGATTTTTTTTTTTTATTTTATTTTCTCTTTTTTTTTATTAATAACTGCCGGAGCTTAAGTTTTACTCTACCTAGTGAACTACTTTTTGCTTCCGCGAGATTTAGCTTTGATTAAGAAGCTACTTCGGCCTGTTGGCGGTGGTTCTCCTCTCCCCCCCCCCCTCAACAAAAAGAACACATAATTTAACAATCGTAAGTGTAAGCGTCTTAAACGATGTATCATCGTCTCATAAAATTGATGGTTGAGCGGTATATGTAGGGCGGAGCTTGCTCAAAGTTATTCGTATTCTATGTCAGTCTAAACAGCTTTCATTTCCACCCGAGGTTAATTTGTGGTGCCGCCATTTTGTGGGTCCGTTGAGTGGTGACTGATGCTTGTAAAGAAACTTGGGCTCGAGGACCGTCCGGGCGTCCTCATCCCCCCCCCCCCGGGACATTTTTTGGTCCCTGGTTTTCTTTGCTGAACTTTACCATATACTGATACAGCTATAAGTAGTAACTCGCTTGCGCCACGCTTCCAATAACAATTAATGGTGTAGGAAAAGTAATCAATTTGGTTCGATCGGAAGAATCGTTGCTGGCTGGAAGCGGTGGCGATGACAGGGTCATCAGTGTTTGTATTTATTGTTTTTAACGCGATCCTTTGCATTTTAAAGAGCCCATTCTGTCTCTGCCGCGCTCACCTTACGGGTTCAGTGGGATGCCGTTTGTTGATGCGCCAAAGATCCAAGGGTGATATTGCACGCCCACCTGTAAATGACGAACAATCGATCCTAAGAAAACTGATTTTTTTCAAATCACTCTGATGCCTGACGCTTCTATGTAAACAAGCTTTGAATCATCCTTCAGATGCACTCCCCTTCCTTCCTCCTCAAAGTCCCATTGAATGGATTGATTTAGTGACGACACTCGACGCAACGCGACGGCATATTTTATGTAAGCGGAGTTACAGTGAATTCTGTTGGTTCCAAGCAACTTACCTACTGGCCACAATGGGGCTGTTGCACTTTTACTGTAAGCGATTTAATAGTAGATTCTGGTGTGAAAACCTCCAAAAATAACGATGGCAGCACTAAAAACTTCCGAAATCCACACCTAAACTCAATAAACACTTTCATTTGCGAGAGCGTAATGGTGGCTGAGGGCAGTAATAATGGGAGATTGCCATCTAACAATACTGTAACTCCATCAAGAAATGACCAATAAGAGACGACTTTCATGTGACACCAGTGTCACTAGGTGTCACAGGACTTACCATTCATCGAACGTGGATCATTACTATGACGACTAATTACTCAGTGAATCATCCCTGTCAGCATAGAGAGAGTGACAACATTAAGATAGGAATCTCCCATAATGAATGCCCTCAGCCGCCATTACGCCCTCGCAAATAAAAGCGTTTAGTTTAGGAGGGGATTTCGGAAGTTTTTAGTGCTGCCATCGTTATTTTTGGAGCTTTTTACACCGGAATCGATTATTAAAAGATTCTGGAGCTATTATCTGAATATGGTCGCAGTACCAGAATTTCCTCAAAATTATCAGGCACTATGGTAGGTACAAATACTAGAATTTTGGTAACAGTAGGTACTATACTTACCTCGGGTCACATCCTTTCGCTTCTGGTAATCTTTTCTTTCAGTGGTGTGGATCCATACATGTCCTTGACTATGTCAGAGAAATAAAGGTCCCATGTAGAATTTATACTCTCAGTTCATAATGACAGTATATGTAAAGTGTAAAAGTAAAACTTCAGATGTGTTTTTTCTACACTAGATTTGTTCTCCATTTTATTCTACACTTTGTTCTTTGGTCTTTGTTTTATTTTGTCTAAAAATCACGTCACCAATCCAACAATTTTGTTCGATCCCTCTTTCTACGGTTAGAGTCGCACAACCTTCCCACATTCCAATGATTATCTATGACTTTTAGGCATCACCCATTTCTCATATATATGATTATTTGACTCGCCTATCTTCTTATCACCGGTAAATAAATAAATAAATAAATAATTAATTAATTAATTAATTAATTAGTTACTCCCATGTTTATCCGTCTTCGGGTGAAACCTTGAGTATTTTATTCTTCGACGAACAAGACCTATTCGCTGACCTCATATGTTGATCTGTTATTTATTGTTTGTGCAAGTGCCAGTTCTGCCAGTTCTGCTTCTATTGAACGTATACTGAAATATGGGGAAGTATATTAATCTACGCATCGCGTACTTCAGCGGATTCAGGAAATTGTCTTTCTCAGTCGATTTGAACGCATGTGTTGGAAAAGGGTACACGAATGGGCGAAAGTCACGTGACTGCCGATGTAAGCTCTCCTTTTCTAACACACGCGGTCAAATGCCGCTAATCCCGCTTATTTATTCCGTCAAATGTTTATCTGGACCGTGGAATCTGCATGTCGCTTGGTCATGTCCATCGCCATAAAACAAACCGTTTTAGTACATAATATAAGACATTGAAACTATGCACACTGCACAGGCCTATGCCTATACATGTGTAATATGTATGCATGCAAATGTGAATCATTCAGAGCGAGCTGATGGAGATCTATGTATTACGATGTATCTCGAAAACAGCTAGGAAATAATCGGGCCGTATTTAACCGCCTTTAGGGATTCAAATAAACCCCTTAGTAAATTATACGAGGGTCGTCTCTAAAGTTAGTATCTTTTTTCTTTCTAAAAAAACCATTAACCCTATACAAAAAATCTGAAAACAGTGTTAGACGCGTCGCGTCGTATCCTCAGCTTCAAGACTCGTTTTTTGGATTTTCGTTATCTTTAAAATTGAACGAATAGCGGCGATTTTACCGCGACCATCTCCCGTCACAGTGAGCCCAAAATTTTACGCATTCAAAGGTATCGTTTTTCAGACTTGGGGAATCAATATTGTATAAGAGAGCAATTATGAGGTAAAAAAAAAAAAAAAAAAAAAAAAAAAAAAAAAAAAAAAAAACTGTCAAAAACTGATCAAATGGCACCTAACTTTATTTTTTGATACGGTCTCCTACTTTATTGAGACATTTTTGTTACATTTGACACCAGTTTCCTTATTCCATCAGAAAAGAACACTTACTCCTGGTTTGAGATCGAAATGTTGATGTTCTTTTCTCATGGAAAAAGGAAACTGGTGTAAAATTTATCAAAAATGTCCATGTAAAGCAGGAGACTGTGTCAAAAATAAGCCGTTTGATCAGTTTTTGACAGTTTTTTTCTACCTCATATTTGTTCGCTTATACAATATTGATTCCCCATGTTTGAAAAACGATACCTTTGAGTGCGTAAAATTTTGGGCCCACTGTGACGGGAGATGGTCGCGGTAAAATTGCCGCCATTTCTTCAATTTTAAAGATAACGAAAATCCGAAAAACGAGTCTTAAAGCTGAGGATACGATTGATACGGATGATAAAATAAGGGCTCAACTTGCAAGTGTGCAAACTGATCTGAAACTATTGCTAAGTAGACGTAACCCAAACTTACATTTTCTTGATCAGTGATCGTGTCTAAGAAGGATCTGAGAGATCCTGACTCCGGTCGAGGATTGCTAGGAGAAGCGGCGAGATCTTCGTCTGATGCACAAAAGTCCTCCCCATCCTCTTCTTCCTCTGATGAAGAGCAATCTTTGCTATAATTTGTGGTGGACACTAGCCTAGTTTGCGTTAGTTTTTTTTTTTAGACGGACGTAGTTTCTTCACATCCCTTCGAATATGTGTCGGGACTTTCGGACAGTTAGCAGATAAGTGATTTTGGAGGCGGGTCGCATTGACCGCCGCCGTCCACCCACAATGTCTACACTGGGCCTCCCCCCCACCCCCGGATCCCTAATTAAATTAAAAAAAGTGGCGAATAGGGTGTTTGGGCTTCGTCCCCCTCATTTTTGTTTAACAACACTTGGCAACAAATACAACTTGACAGATTTCAATAAATACACTTGACAAATTTGTTTAACAACAAATAACAGAATAACACTACAACACGTCAACACACACAATTCACACAAATAAAAATATAAAAATTTTAGGTTAGGGACTCAATGTTTATTTCTGGTTTATTTATCTTCGAGGAAAGGAATCAAGGAAATGAACGATTGAAGGAAGAAGAAGAACTGAAAAAGCCATCCGCGCATTGTTGCCAATTGCGAATTGCCATAGCCATAGTCATACCCCCTGCGGCTCACTTTCGGCTTGTACTAGTTGTACTTGAACAAGTAGCGAAATTCTGAATATTTCGGATACAGATAATTGTTATTTGTTCAGCAAAGAACAAATTTTAATCCAAAAAATTCAATTATTTAGAAAATTTCATCACTTTTGAAATTTTCAAGGATCGATAAAATTTCATGTGAAATTTCAATGAAATTTCAGTAATTTCCTATTGGAATATTTCACCTCGTCACTCTGGCCAGGACCTTCAAGGATGTGATCACCTACCAATTCCAGGATCACTTGAACCGCAGAAAACCGTGAGTAACTTGTTCCATGTGGTCCAACTCGGTTCGCAGGAAGAATAGAAAGACTTAAGAGATTGTGCAAGATCTAAAATTAGACACCTCAACCCAGGTTGGCAGGGCAGTTTTAAACTGGGTTCAAAACTCGCTTTCCATTATCAATTCTCAAAATTGAGTTGAGTTCTGAAGACAGCTAGAGCAGGACTATT
Organism: Trialeurodes vaporariorum; assembly: GCA_011764245.1. Lineage (NCBI taxonomy): Eukaryota > Metazoa > Arthropoda > Insecta > Hemiptera > Aleyrodidae > Trialeurodes > Trialeurodes vaporariorum. Next base: position 31,239,261 of record VMOF01000002.1, on the reverse strand, counting down.
TTGAATATCGGGTTCTGACAAGTAGCGGTGCCTGCTTCCGAACCACATCAAAGCACGTCGGTGAGCGGTTTATTAGCAACGCACTATGGGCCAGGGTGGCATGCTGCGCGAGAATAATTATTTTTGACGCTACATTTACTTGAAACTTTCTGAAAATTTGGGTAGGGAGGTTTTTTGGGTCGCTGAATTCATTTTTGATATTAGTTTTTCAAAATTCTCAAATCCAAGATGGCCGCCGATAAGTATGACTATGGCGGCCATCTTGGATTTGGGAATTTTGAAAAAGTAATATCAAAAAAGAATCCAGCGACCCAAAAAACCCCCATATACCAAGTTTCAATGAATTTCAACGATTATTGTGGAGCAACACATTTTTTTATTGAATCGAAAGTCGGTAAAACCCTATTTTTGGCCTAGATTTGAAACTTTGTGCGGTCATAACTCTTGAACGAAACGTTTCTCGGCATCACGGTTTGCTCCATCTGAAAGCTTAGAGAATCAGCTTTTTTCAAGAAAGTTCCTTGTTCAGATTCCTTCATTGCGCATATTTTTCAAACTCAAAAAAAACGGATTTTTGGAAACTTGAAAAATAAAAAAAAATAAAAAAATGGTCAAAGATCTTTTAAACGAAACATTAAAGCACACCAATCGAAAGCTCTTTAAAAGAAGCATCTTTTGGCGCTAAGTTCACGTCAATATCTCTTTTCGTTCAAAAGTTATGGAGCATTGAAGGTTTTGACTTTGACCCCCTGCCCCCCGCTCCCAGATGACCAAATTAAAAAACTGCAGCTATTCTGAAAGCTGACGCTTAGTTCTATCATCCTTGAAAGTTTCATCCATTTCTGAGGAGGGGGGCACTCTAATGGTACCTGGATGGACACCTTTGAGACACCAGCCATGAGGCAAATGGAAACTCGCAAATTTTCCTTTAAATCTGGCAACACAGCCAGCTTCCATTGTGGGCAAAGAGTGTAGTTTATTGTCTGTTGTGCAGTGCTATGCAAGGACGACTATCATGTTTCCCTTTTTAATTTATTCAATTTTTTCCCGTTTAAATAAATTAAAAATACTTGAATATTTTACAAAATTTGGCAACACTGGAAATTTCAGATGGCATAATATAACCTAAGATAATAAGCAATGTTATTATTACTAGTTACAACATCTGATTTTAACGACAAAAAATACCTCTACGCATAATAACAGAGGAATGATCATGAAAATGAGATTCTGCCCACTTTTCTATGGATGGTTCGGTTACTTAAAAAAATGTTTTCCAAGAGTTGTTGTAACTTGTTGCAGACGAACTATGCAGGAAGTTGGTCACAAAGGCATGTAGAATCAATACCTGGCGGCAAAAGTTTAAGCACTTTTAAGCGAAAAACTCTAGACAACTATTTACTCACAATATTACCGCAAAAACGAAATAATTAGGATGCCATGTTTGCACCGCATTTTCGGCAGTTTAAATTAAGATTTTTAAAAGATTTGTATACCGAAAGAAAGCTTACATTCTGACGAATCTGCCATAATGATTTGGAATCAATTCATTAAATTTTGACTCATATAATAGCGCAGAGATCAACAATGAGCGCGCGCTATCTTTCCTGATTCGTGCGGAGCGAGCGTGGATGTTACAGAGGTGACCATTTTCCCCCCTCGCTTGTGTAGTCGTATAGCACCTAGACCATGATATATGGGTATTTTCTGATTCCTTATGATGTCTACTTCTCGAATCTTTCATTGGAATTTTAAAAATTGACACTTGAAAAAATGACATTATTCTCGCGTAGCATGCCTTTCTGGCCCATAGTGCAACGATTCGAAACTCTGGGCTAACCAACCGCTCACCGATGCGGTTTGATGCAGTTCGGTAGCACGCACCACTACTTGTCAGAATCCGATACTCAAAATGATCCTGCTGTATCACTCAAACAATGTTCTAACGCTTCGCACTACTCAACGCCATTTCTAGATTTCATCAATCCATGGGTACATATAAGTCGTTAGCATTGTAAAAGGGCATGCAATGGCAACTCGTCAACTGTACGACTAGCAATAATTTGTATGGTCATAGGAAGACAAAAGTTTCTTACCGGCCACACAAAGCCACACTCCTCACGCAGGGAGAGGGAAGAGTCAGCACTCTAAATACACATTAATGAGGATCCCTTTGTCGTAAGCAAAAATGAACTTACCATTTTCAGTCTTTTCGGCCACACAAAGCCACACTCCTCACGCAGGAAGAGGGAAGAGTCAGCACTCTATAGACACATTAATGAGGATCCCTTTGTCGTAAGCAAAAATGAACTTACCATTTTGAGTCTTTTCCTGCGCACCGCTGGAGCAGCAAAATAATTGAATTGAAATTATTGGACGATGGTCTTCCCTCTTCTAGAAAATATTGAAGCGGGGGTTTCTTCCGCAGCAGTAGAAGTAGATGGTGCATCTGGTGGAGGCGGATTAACTTGTTCGTCTTGTTCTGGTGGATCATCAGGATCGAGGTCCTGCTCCTTCGGATTATTTTCATTCCTATTATTTGCAATTGCTGAAGCAGAACCATCAATATTGCCATGCTTAGTAATAAGATGGTTCTTAAGATTTGATGTGTTACCACAATACGCTAGTTGCAATTTACAGATGCTACATCTTGCCTTTGCCTTCTCCCCCTTAACAAGTTTGAAAAACCCCTACACTTTAGATGATTTCGGCATTTCGTTGATTCACATTCACTTTTTGTTGTTCCTGTAATGGCTGTAATCTGTTTGTTTATGTTTGGATTGGTTTGCCGTTGCCGCTGAACCTAAAAATCGTCTAAAGAAAGGGGGGCGGAAAAACCGATTAATCGGATGATGTAATCGATCAGACGATTAATCAGATTTATTTATCAGATTTATGAATTCTTTTGATCTGTTTTAAATAATTTAACTCTGTTCGTATAGAAATATACCTACGGATAATATTAGGTGCTCTGTAAACAGAAAAGAATTGGTGGCCTTAAAAAGGGCCGTTTTCAAAGTGGTGCTGGCCGGTTCAACTTCATAGGAAGGAACCAGCATAAACAGCGATGATGTGATGGAGGATCAGAGAGCTGCAGAGAGTCCGAGGGTCCAGAATGCGAGAGGTCGAGAGAGATGTGTTCCGTCTGGTGGTGCGAGCTGGGCTGATCTTCTGAGTGGATGAAGCACCTTATATACCCGACACAAAGCGCGGGAAACTAGTTTGCGCGGGAATTGGTCCCGGGGGGCGGAGCTAGTGATGGTGCGCAGCAAGTGTGCGGTTTTGGCGGGAAAAGCCGCCACACCAGCCCCCTTCGGAGAAAAGTTTCCTGGAACAAGTTTTTTCTTAAAACAAACAAATACGAGACGAAGAAAAAATAATAATAACATTTTGAGAAAAAAAAACGAAAGAGCAGGTTATTATTTTTTTTTTTTTTTTTTTTTTTTTTTTTTTTTAAGTCGATAGATTACTTTTTAAAAGTAGTGCGGCTGCAACTTGAATTCACCCAGTTTGCAGCAACGCCAAGCTGTAAATTCCAAGAAGGAGACGTGTGTCATGATCTTGGTGAGTTTCGGTTTCAATTCAATAGGGCAGAGCTCAAGGCAGCGTTGCTTAATGTTGTTGGTGTTGGCCTTGGACACCGTTGCGTGAAGATACGCCTCGAGGTCCTTCTCGAGGGGGCGTATATCGACACGTAGGCTTGTTGCAGAGCCTGTGCAGGGGCAGCTTTCGTGGTGGCAGTCCTTTCTGGCCATGGTGCACGAGTACGAGCAGTTTTTGCATCTGGGGCACAGGTAAGGCGACCTTGACGTGTTGTCATAGATTTGGTTCAATTAGACGGGCGGGCGGTGCCTGGATGTTGAAATAGAGCGGTGCCTGCTGTCTGAGATCTGTAGGGATGTCTGAGATCTGTAGGGATCTCAAAGTGTGCCAGGTCCTCTTGATTGTTGTCGTTGCGTCTTCGGCCAGTGTGGGGGATGATGCATTCGGCGGTGTCCAGAGGCAGGGACCAAGAGAGTGACCGCAGGAGACGAGCATCTTTGTGCTTGGAAAAGCGACTGCAAGGAGATACGGCTTGTTAGGTTTTCATGATTGCTGAAGAAAAGGTACAAGAAAACGGTAGATATGCTAATGAGCTAATGAGCAATTAATTAGAAACAGGTGCTATTTATATGAAATAATTGAAAATAATTAAATACAAGTGATTTAATTGAACAGGGGGTAATTTATCTTTGCGTGTTTTGAACGCATATGTCAAAGGCTTGTGATCTGTGAAAATCGTGAAATTCTGAGATTCAAGATTGTGCCGGAAATGTTGGATGGCGGCGTAAACCGCAAAAAGTTCTCGGTAGAACGCCGGCCGTTCCGACTGTTTCTCGCTGAGCTTTTTGGAGAAAAATGCTAAAGGTTGTCATGTGTCATTCACGTTCTGTCGAGGGCATGCCCCTACGGCTGTACCAGATGCATCAGTAGAGAGTCCTATTGGTGCAGAATTGACGGGGTGGGCGAGGAGAGTTGCTTTGGCGAGGCTTTCTTTGCGTGCGTTGAATGCGTCGGTCATTTCTGGTGTCCATGTGATTAAATCATTTTTGCGTAGGCCAGCCACTGCGTTGTTTAATGGTGCTTGATATTCTGAGGCTTTGGGCAAGAAAATCCTGTAAAAATTAATCATGCCCAAAAATCTTCTGAGCCCCTTGGCGTCTTTCGGTTGTTTGAATGCCATTAGGAATGCGATCAGTTGGAGGCTGGAATCCTTTTGCTGAGGCATGGTAGTCTAGAAAAATTAAATCAAGTACAGAAAAAATACTTTTAGGAACATTAATAATGATGCCATATTTAGAGAGACGTTCAAAGATAATTTTTAGATGTTTTGTGTGTTCATCCTCGTTGTGTGAAAATACAAGGATATCATCTATATAGGTAAAACAAAAATCAAGGCCGGCAATTACTTCATCCATAAAACGTTGGAATGTTTGGCCTGCGTTGCGCAGGTCGATGTCATGTACATAAATTCGAATAACCCGAATGGTGTCGTAATAGCTGTTTTCGAGATGTCGTCTGGGTGAACAAGGATCTGTGTATACGCCTTGACGAGGTCGATTTTGCTGAAAATTGTACAACCATCCAAGTTTTGGGTGAAATCGTGGATGTGACGAACAGGATATGAATCTGGAACTGTTCTTGCGTTTAAAGCACGGTAGTCGCCACATGGTCGCCAAGCGCCTTCTTCCTTTTTGGGTACGAGGTAGAGAGGGGATGACCATGAGCTTTTGGAAGGTCTGGCTGTTCCTTCCTTGACCATTGCATCGAATTCAGCTTTTGCGATTCGTAAACGGTCTGAGTGGAGACGTCTTGGTCGGCTTTTGATCGGTGGGCCGGGCGTTGTCTCGATATGGTGGAACATGCTGTGCCGAACTTCACGGGGCGTTCCTGCCGGGCGTGTAAGTTCGGGAAAATCTTCAAGAATGTCTGTGATAAGTCCAGGAGCGATGGCCTTGATGCTAGATTGAGAAATATTGGCAGATTTACAAGAGACTGTGAGATTAGTGAGATTATCTATCAGAGCTTTATTTCTGCAATCGGGAAGTAATTGAAATTCCGCTAGAAAATCAGATTCAATGATGGGTGTGGAAACGTCTGCAATGATGAAACGCCAGGGAAAATCGCGTCGTAGGCCGAGGTTGAGATTTAGGTGCAAATGGCCGTACGTGTTTATGTTCGTGCTATTTGCTGCTTTAAGTTCAAATCCTGTTGGAAAGCGTTTTCCTGCCAAGAGGCGTGTCGTGGAAAGCAGCTGATGTCTGATCCTGTGTCCACTAGAAAATGTTGGTTGCTGGTTGCATCTGAAACAAATAGGCGGTGAGTTTTGGTTTGGCAGTCAGTCGCCGCCACTACTGGCTGCCTTGAGAGTTTGTTGAGAAATTACAGGGTTGGGAACATTTTTCTGCTTTATTTCCGAATTTAAATTGGTACCAACAAGTGTCGTATTTGGGTTTATTTTTATAATTATTACTATGCCGACTTGACGACTTCTTACGTGCGTTTTGCCCGTTCCGAGAGTATGAACGGAAACGGTCTCTAGATCGCTCACGTTTGAGGGAGCGTAAGTCGTCTTTTACAGTTTCTAACTTACGGGTGAAAGCTTCCATGCTTCCGAGCTTTTTAGTGAGCTGCTCCAAGGTTTTAGTCATTGCGGCTAGAGTGGCTGACTGTTCTTGGGCGTAGATCGGTTGGCTGATCCCGTAGACCGCTGGCTTGGGTGGAGTTGGAAGCGTCTCCATAATACGGTCAGCTATTTTGGCAAGATCATCCAATGTTGTTGCTTCGGGCTGGACGGACAGAATTCCTTGTACCGTCGATGGCAGCCGTTGAAGCCAGAGACTTTTCTGGATGTTATCTTGTACCATAGTAATACCTGCAACAGATTTTAAATGTCTTAAAAATTGAGAGGGGATTTTATCCCCAATTATTGCCTCACCTATGAGCTGCCGAACTCTTTGCGCCTCTGATTTTGTCAGTCGGGCAATGGGTTCTTTTTTCATTTTTGAATAGGGTGTGTCAGACGGGGGTGCACTAATAATATCTTTTATTTCGTGGGCCCAGCGCGCTTCTAGTTGGGATACAACTTGGGCGAACTGAGCGGACTCATCTGCAATATTATGTACCTTAAAGTAGGCTTTGTCTTGCGAAAACCACACTTCCGGGTCCTCAGGCCAGAAAGGAGGAAGTTTTGGCACGGAGGACATCTTTTTCTTCTGAAGTTCGAGTTGAATTTGCGCTTGCGTGTTGCGATGTCCTGTAGAGAGATGCTCACTTTTATTTTATAGCTTGCTGTTCTGACCGCGTAGTGCTTCCAATGTTTTCTGATAAAATTTCAATAAGTCTTCGTCCGTTGGAGGCATGAAGAGATTAGAGAAGGTCTTGAGTCTTCAGTCGAGGTCACCAATATGGATATATTAGGTGCTCTGTAAACAGAAAAGAATTGGTGGCTCTGAAAAGGGCCGTTTTCAAAGTGGTGCTGGCCGGTTCAACTTCATAGGAAGGAACCAGCATAAACAGCGATGATGTGATGGAGGATCAGAGAGCTGCAGAGAGTCCGAGGGTCCAGAATGCCGAATAGTCCGTATATATATTATATATTTATGCCGAAAATCAACTCGTCGGTCTAGTGAAAGAAGCTGAATTCTGAGCAAATGTCGCGAATCATTTTTCTCCGTGTAGAGTGATGGAGAAAGAAAGAAAGTAAACTTGGCGCTCTGATATCAGTCCCTTTCGCGATTAAACAGAGAGCAAGTATCTTTCACAGAATCTGAGCTCTCATCTTATGACATAGATATCATGATGGAAGAGGCAAGACGATGAAGCGGAGGTGAGAAAAGTTTTTTTACTTGGCCGCACCTTTTCCTTGAAGCTTTGGCTGAAAGTTTTGGTGAAAATTTAAATATTTCAAAAATGAATCTTTAGATCTGGATAAACGTTTAAAAGGGGGATCTGGGGGTCTCTCCCAGATTAAAGTTGACGTGAGAAAGTGTTCGTAGGGCATTCCCTTTAGTTTATTTTTAAAGCTACAAATCTCGAGGAATCGTCTTAAAATCTTTTTGGTCTGATAAAACACTCTTTTCAAGGATTTTATACGAAGGAATGATTTTCACCCGTTCGCCTATCCTTGAAATAGGCGTTTTTTGTTGACGAGGCATATGTGAAGAAATGGGATTCCTCGATTTTAGCAGTTCAAAAAAAAAAAGCATCGCCCTGAGGTAGGGACCCTTCTCCTATCTACCGCTTAAATATTGTCGCGGTGTCGCGTCGCTTTGTTTCCTCAAAGTTTTCGCTGCGTATCAGGTTACGGCGCAGTTGTATGAATGTATGCCCCGATAAGCGCGTTCGATTTCCTCGTTTCTGATAATGCACTGTGACTCACATTTTTCGTTTGTCTGCACTTTGCGCACGAAGCGCCTCTTGGAATCTTCCGCAACAATTTTAAAAACTATGAAAAAAATAGCCCTCATACGGCGCATACGCGCTTAAAGGGGAATTGGTATTTGCTTATCATATTTTAACAACGGTTTTGTTTCCAGTTCATTTATGCTTACAAACTTAATATTTTCTGTTCACAGGTGAGCGTATTTTCAAGATAATCTGCTTCCATTGTGATATTGGTAAATAGAATATATTTTTTTAATTCGTTGTAGTTAGTGCCGGCCTTGAAAAATTGACAGCTTTTCAACACAAGCAACATTATTTGCAGAAAAAATATTGTAGCAAATAGTTCAATCTAGGGTTACCGGACTTTGGCTCACACTGTATACATACATATCCTTGTCACTTATTTTGAGGTTTGCCTGTATGGTGATTCATGGCGTAGAACGTGGCTATCGTGGCCATCATGAGAGTTTTTGCGCCTCACAAGTTGTTTTCGCTGAGACATATACAATACATGTTGCCGGGGGCATTTCCATAACCGTTGGGTTCATCTGCTCTATTCCCCTCATTATCCATAGTAACTAAGAAGCCTGACATGACACTTGCCTCAGCCGGTGCTTGTAGATCTGGAGAAGACGGTCACCTTTGATTGCAATCTTCGTCGCATATGTAACAGCTAAGCGATGAGTACCTACCGGCATTCCTGAGAAACGCAGTTTTGCATTGGCGGATAATACAACATTTATTTTAGGCTGATACATAGAATCGCCGGATACTCTGACGTTTGGGACTTCAGAAATTGTCAATATGTCGATGCCCAATGGTCGATCGTATGAGTGTACCGAATACACGATACTACGCCTGGGTTGGTTCCCTGAGGTCTGAAAACTTAAATTTTAATAATTACACCTTCAGAAATTACCTTATTTTCTGCAAGTGTCACGTACTTTTGGGTGATACCCCGGATACCTTATACTGGTGGTTTATGACTTGTACCACTGGAGGTGTATGAAGCAGGATTTGTGGTGAAACGAAGTGGACAAGATCCACCAAAACGCGCGATAGCGACTTTCACCCGCAGGAGCGCTGCGGTCGCCACCGTTTCACCTCAGTCACCTATATGATGGTGTCACTTTAGGATAAATGCTAGACTCATAAAGAGCTGTTCAACAATAACTGGAGTTGAAGGTGTAGCTAAGGCCACTGTAGCAAGTTTTTACGAAACTTAAGAGGGGTTAGATTATCCCTTTCTTCAATCCAGTTGTCCGTACTCTCTGGGTAAAGATCTTCAATGCGCTGCAGTCATCATACTTTCTCAGGCTGTATTCGATCACTCCAGAGTCTAGAATCATCACTGCGCATTGTTTCTTTGGAATTTGGTCCTGCACATTGCTCGCAAAGATACTTCTAAAAAAATCGTCTGTCTCGCAGTGATGTGTATCTCCTAGCTACAATAGTTGCTGGCTCTCTAAGAGTAGTTTCCTTCAGGAAAGTCTTCCTCTAGCGTCAGTAATCGTCCTACTGGTGGAAAACCATCCAGTCGGGCAGTCGGATATTGCCATATTCAGTTATTTCACTTTCAGAACAATGACGGTATTCTGCTTTCCAGTTGCTTTATGGCAACTGGTCGTAAGTATCACTTCATTGAACATTGCTTCATTTTTTCCAATCTTTATGTAAAGTGAGTTGTATAGCTGTATTTGGTGCTCCTGTACCTGCGCAACCTAGGGGATAGCAAAAAATACGATTTCTCATTCAAAATTTAGCTTTTGTCGTCGTTGATGCAATGAAAATCCCTATCTGCTTCCACTCCTATCCACTACTATCCTCTGCGTTTTTTCTCTCTTCCATTCTTTTAATTGCTTTCATCATATTAGCGCCACTATCGGTTGTTGCGCAGGGCACATGAACAATCCTCACGCGATGCGTCCCTTGAGTATTGGCGATGATTGAATTCAGGTAATCCCCGGTATAATAATCGATATAATACCCAATCAATTCAGAGTTTAATTTTTCACTGGAAAAGGCTTTGGTAAGACCAGTTCTTTTTATGCGATGCTTTTGCAACTCTAGACAAACAGTTTCGGGGAAAATAAGCGTAGCCCGAAAACATCCAAAGATTATGAACATTATTTCATTTCAATCCCAATGGCACCGGTCCTCATACCTCACTAGAAAACACAATCGAATTTTTCGCGCGTGCCTCTCGTGTTTTCCTCGAACCAAACACCCGGCCGGTCGAACTCCGACCGAACACCATATCCGCGACCGAGCCATGCATTTCACTGTTACGGTTACGCAATGCGGTCGCGACGCGACGCGACGATACTCGCGGTATACGAATCCTCCGTAACAACTTAATGATTCCCACACACAATCGTATCGTAACGCAGATTCGCTAAGCCATGTAACTTGTATTTGTGTGTGTGTGTATCAATGAATATTCCCCGTGTGCAGTGTACACGCTTCTGTTTGTGTGAGTGCAGGCGCGTTACGTTTGCTCAAGTGTAGCGTCCTGCGGGCTGCGTCCACCTTACCGCAACCGCGCGCCGCGCCGGCCGCGGAGGATGAAGCCCACCCGAGCAATCTCGAGCGCGCGAGCTTTAGCATTTGAGACCCAAGCTTCGTTGCCGGTTTTATCTTGTTTTTGTGGTTATCCAGGAGAATTGTATAGTGTTCTCTTGCGAAAAGTCCTCCTTCTATCCAAATTAACCCTTTCTTTACCACACCCGAGGTCAGTGGCGGATCCAGAAATTTTTTCTGGGGAGGGGGGCACGCCTGTGAAATGTTGAAATTTGAAGCGTCGGTGGAAGTCATTTCGGGCTCTTTTCTATTGGAAAAAGGCAAAATTGGAGGCGTCTGGGGGGGGGGGAGGGCATGTGCTCTCGTCCCCCCGGGTCCGCCACTGCCCGAGGTATATGATGTTGTATCTCTCCGTCTTATTTACAGTCAAATTTGCTCTAAATCGTTGACACTTGCAAAACAATGTTTTTCAGAGCGCCTTCAATTTTCGGGCTAGGCAAAATAAACTCCTCAAAGTACGAATATTTAACTACCCACTTACTTTGAGCGAGTTTTAACTTTGATTTCTTCTGGTGACCGGAATATATTAGTGAAAGGGTTAACGCTGTCAACCAACATGCGATGTGAAATGATAAACTCGGTCGGATTCAACTACACTGCCCCGCAAAAAAACCGGCGCACCTGGCGCGCTGGATCATTCCGCTCGAAAATGCGACAAAATTACAAAATTTAAAATCGTCATAACTTTTGAACTAAAAGAGCTAAAAATATTTCAAGGCCAGGGACGGATTTCTCGTACTTTCTAGTTTTTTATTCATAAGCTCAAATTTTCTTTCGGTCAATTTTCCGCCCGTATGAAGAGTTCTTCCAAACCCTCACGAAAACTGTTTTTTTGGAGCACATCTCTATAAAGTTACTAAAACTTCTCTTATCTCTTTGGGCAAAAGTAGCATAGATAGACAAAATCTGAGACATGCATCAGATTCCTTAGAGTCAGGACTATCCACTTGGTTACCTTAATTTCGTCTACAAAATTGTTTTACGGTCGGAAAATGCCCTTTTCCGAGACCATGTAAAGACCGTTTCTAAACATTTTTAGAAATGTGCTGCAATAAAACAGTTTTCGCGAGCGTTTAGAAAAACTCTTCACATGGGCATAAAAATGACCAAAAAAAAATTTGAGCTTATGTATAAAAAACTAGAGAGTACGAGAAATCTGACCCTGGTCTTGAAATATTTTTAGCGCTTTTAGTTCAAAAGTTATGACGATTTTTTATTTTGTAATTTTTTCGCATTTTCGAGCGAAATGATCCAGCGCGCCAGGTGCGCCGGTTTTTTTGCGGGGCAGTGTATTCGAAACTATGAACTCACGCTTAAATGACTAACACAATTTTCCGTCGTTCATTTCTTGGTTTTTTGTTTTTGTGGTTTCTTATTTGTTAAAACGTTTAAGAAAGTTCCTCGCGTGCTTTTGGATGAGCTTTTACCTGCCTATTGTGACTTATTTAACGGAAAAAAACTTTGAACTCGCTGCCTTTTTGTAATATCTCTAAAAATCACTAGATTTTCAATTTCTGAAAACTTTTGATGCACTGTGGTTTCTCCATTTCTGCTTTCAAATTTTCAAAAATGCAATAGTTTTCCTCGATCCTTTTGTGGTTTAAGAAGTAGGCATTCAACAGTAGGAGACAGTTGGCTGTTGTTTTTTTTTGAGTCCCCGAACAAAAATTAAAATGAACCCATTTTACTTACCTCAATTTCATAACACGGGATTTATATCTCTGTGTTGCTCATTATTCCTTGGCGAACTCTATTATTTATTTCTATCATAATGGCAACAGTGGAAAGCACGAAATCTAGAACCCGTCTCCTCCATGAGATGATAAACAAAGTAATATAATCTTTGTTCAGTGAGTGGGTGGAGAGGAAGAGGAGGGGTCAGTTCGCTGTCCACCTGAGCTTGGAAACCCTCTCCCCCTTCCCCCAATCCCGCGCTTTGCTACGCATCTCCTCCTGCAGGTCGTTGATTCGTTCAGCAACTAGGTAGCGTTATAGAAGTGACTTTGAGACACTGCACTGCACCAGTGAGACAGAGCCGCTCGACAGTCGACACTCGAGAAGCCAGAAGGTCATTATCATTTATCAGAGACGCCAACAATCCAACAACCACTTGCAACCTCTGACTATTATAAAGCGGGTTGTGATTGTAGAGCCACCGTGCACGTAGACCAGAAGAAAAATAAGTTAAAAGGGTATTAAAGTGTAGTATGGGTCAGGGTCTGCTGACCCATAAAGCGTTGCGTTGGTAATCCCGCTCCCGCAGGACTGTCAACCCATTTTTCTCTCTGCCTCACTCAGGAGAAAAGTCTGGTCGATACTAATCAGAGGCAGATCTAGTTGTTTGTCTTCCTCTCTCTTTGCCCGGTTGATTGCATGTGTTAGTAAAGGAGCGTAAGAAGAAGGGACGAAGTCACGTGATGTATTCTTCCCTAGCCTATTATTTCATGATACATGTGTTCAAATTAGATGAGAGCTGTAGAGAGAAGTATACAAATCTTAGATCCGCAATGGCGTACAGAAAAGAAAAGAACGTTTTGGTAGCGCTGACAAAACCTTTGGAAGAAAAATGGCCCAGCAAAAGATTTTTAGAGGAGCTATCCAAAGGTTTTGTAGGCATAACGAAGCTCTTGCACAGTTTCGCTGTAGGCAAATGGAGTATCAATTCCATTGTAAAATACTTCGGAAATAACGACGATACCATTAAATAAGTCTAAAACTCACTCCTCGCATCAAAACTTGACTTGGAATTTCCGGTGACCACCCTTGCATGTATGCACCAACCTCGGATTCGGACCCCAAACAAAAGAACATAACCTACGAATTTGAACAATGAGATTAATGAATTTGCTTTCAAAAAGTAAATTTGAAGGAATTAAAGGTCCATATTTATACACATTTTGTCACTAGGAGCACGGTGATAACTACAGAAAAAGTCCTCGTTGCTTAATAAACGAGGAAGACGGCACTTAATTGCATGTCCTGTTCTTTTGTTTGGGATCCGAATCGAGGTTGGTGCAAACATGCAAGGGTGGTCACCCGAAATTTCAAGTTGAGTTTTTTCTACGAGGAGTGAGTTTTAGCTCATCGTTAGTTTCGCAGCATTTTACATTGGAACAGATACTCCATTTGCCTACAGCAAAACCTTGCAAGAGCTTCATTGACACTTTTGATTAGACTGATGTTTTGTAACATGTATACGCTTTAAGCCACCAATAACCCAATATGGCTTCGTTTTTTACGAACAATTTTTCCAAGTCAAAGAATGTTCGTTGAAACTTTTTATTACTCCCATAATTTTTCCAGATTGATTCTAAAAATAATCACTATTTTAGATGCTTACAGCCGAAGTTTCAACAGACTTATATACCCTGTAGAAGAATGGGCAATAGTGGTTGATGTCTGATTTCTGTTGAGCAACGTGACTATCTACATATGTAGTCGGATTGCATAGTATCATGTAAGTGCATATATAGCTTTGGTTACAACTGTGTACGGCGGTTACTTGATAAATGTTATTCCTCTAAATTGAAGTCAAACATTATAAAAACAGTATCAGAATTACACGTACGTAGTAGCTTGATTTCTGCGTTTCTTATGTTCTCTCGCAGATATTTTTGGACCAAAATTAATAATCTTTTGATGTATCGTCACGATATCTACAAGGGGTGTCCCAAAAGTACTGCACACTTTTGTCAGGGGGCGAACGAAAGCAGGTATCAGAAAACAGTTTGTGAGGAGCGATTGTCCTAGTAATTACCTACAAACCAAGACCAAATTCAGCTCTGTAAGTTAAATATTCACTGAAATATAGCGTTTTGAAAATGACATGTCGACCCTCCAGGATTTTTAGCATGTTTTCAAGGGGGTGGGGGGGGGGGGGGTTGGGGAAGATAGTTTAGAAATTAAGTGGTTTCATTTGTTTAAACATATGCAGAAATTACCAAGACTGACGAAAATGTGATGCTTGCATTTTGCCGCCTTTTGACGCAGTGTTAGGCTGCCAATACATGCAGAAAATCCTGGAGGGGTCAGCTCTACTTGTCATTTTCAAAACGCTATATTTCAGTGAATATTGAACTTACTGAATTTGGTCTTGTTTTGTAGGTAATTACTAGGACAATCGCCCCTCACCGTTTTTTGATATCTGCTTTCGTTCGCCCCCCCCCCCCAGACAAAAGTGTGCAGTACTTATGGGACACCCCCTTGTATGTATTTTACACGCGTTCTTTTCGATGTTGCTGGATGGTTTTTGAATTGTAAACGGAAATCACGCAGATCTCGTCCGGGAGACAGGATGTTGATTGTTGTTGTGCTGGTCGCTCATCCGCCGTTGTCTCTACTTGGAACTCGCCCTGTCAGCTTAAAATAGATCAATTGTTCTTTCTTTCCGTAATCACGCTGAGTCAACTCAATCGTCTTACAACGCAGAAGTCCAACGAAAACAGAAAAAAGTTAAAGCTGATTTTGATGCCGATCAAAACGGAAAAACTGAAATCTCATCAAAAATTCCAACAATGATCGCTGAAAGGGTCCTCTTTCTTCTCAAGCCTCCACCTTGGTAAATTGACCATTGTGCATGATACAATCTCACGACTCTGTTAAAAAACCGGCACAGTTAGTCGAAAAGAGAAATAGAGAAACTAAGGTAACATCACGAATTCTTCGAGACAAACACTACAGTAAAAAAAAAAAAAAAAAAAAAAAAAAAAAAAAAAAAACACTTTTAAATGAACCCCTTTTCTCATCAGCTCAGTCATTTTTTGCAACTTTAACTTATGAACAAATAGACGCCCATATTTTCACCTGTGAACTTTTTTCAAAGATAATTCACGTCTCTCAGGGTTCTAGGCGCCTCGAGTCCCGATAATAAATAGAGAGTCAAGACATGTGTAAAAGCATATGGGCACCACCATTGGATGCGATTTTCCGTATTTTTTTTACATTTTGATGAGGGGCTGTTTTTGTGTTTTTTTCCACTGCAAAGATTACAGTGCCGTAGATTTGCTAACGTTGTAGTCCCTCATCATTGACTTTGCTGATCGACACACTTTTACCCTTTTAAAGATTCTTTTGGGAATCATATACACATTCTTGGGGTGTATCATGATTAAAATTAATTACCAGGTTCGTAGATAATTGAATTTTCTTCTTCTTCTTCGTAAAACACCGTTGAACCTCTGGCGAAAATGTAAAGAAATAAACCAATTTGGTCAACGAAATGTGCAAACGCTTCCAATGGGGGCGGCCGTATAGCTTAAAACTCGATGTCGAATCAGAGATTGGCTCTCTACGTATAGGGACTCCGTGTAGGGCGCTTGAAGAAATAAGCCGGAAGTCCTCCGACCGTGGGTTTTGAAACAATGCGATTTGCGCGTACGTTTCTAGAAAATCTACCAGGAAAAAATCAGGAAAATCTCAGGAATTTCTTTTCATTCGGGTCAGAAATTTTGTTCTTATTTTAATTCGGTGATGGAACGGTGAAGGAAAATCATACCATCTTCTTTCTTTAGTTCATCGCTTCAAGCTATCAAAAGTAATAGAGGGTTTTAGTTATGGCGGCATCCGGTGATGAGCGTTCCAAACAAAGACAGTTCGTCTCTCTCGCTCTCACGTAACCCCCATGTACTGCCATCTCACTCTAATTTCAAAAATCGTATATAGAGACATCTCTCGTGAAATTTTTTGACTGAAATGAATTCCTCGAGGCAGTTTATCGCGATTTTGGTCATTATATGTATGTCGTAAAACAAGGCCCTGTATACGAATTTTGTAACTAGAAAGAGATGGGTATTTATGGGGGTCACGAGAGAGTGATTGAGAGAGTTTGGAACGCTACGCGAGTTTTATCACAACCGATTGCAACCGACGAGTGCATTGTTGTGGTTGTTGGCTAACCGTTGACTTCGCACTAAAACCGTCTACTGCATTTTCAATATATGTTCGTGTGAAAAATCGTGTGAAAAATCAGGACATCCTGGGGAAAAGGTCAGGATAGATCAGGAAAAAATTAGGAAGTTTCCGAAATTCAATTTATGTTGCCACTCTGCTCAAAGAAATCTCAGCCAAGTTCCATGTTCGGACGTTTATGTATTTTGTTAGTCCATGCGGTACTCGAGGGAATATATCGAATCGTCACGTGAACCTCAGACCTTTCTTTTCAAGTTTCAAGCAGCATATAATCTCATTTCATCACCATCGCCATCATCGTATCATTATCATCACATGTAGCATGATGTTATGATGTCATGATGTCATGACTAGCAAGCAAATTGCGGGGCGTAATTGTCGCGTATCGCGTATCTATGTATATGCACATTATGCACACTGCACTTGTAAGTACTGAGAAGGAAAGACCGATCGAGTCGAGCGGCGAGCCGAGCTGTTCCACTGTTCCTCCCGGGAGCTGAAGCCGCTAGATTTGCAAGCGAGATAAGTCAAGGCGCTTCGTGGGAGACTTAGATGCGCGGCAGATGATAATACCAGTTGCCAAGTTTTGGAAGCATTCGGTGGCGTCGCGTGCAATTTTGCAACAATGTATTCTATCCGTTTAATATCATGTAAAATATCTAGTTCAGGGGATGCACAGTGCACAAGGTAAATTCGATATATTTAATGAGTTTAAATGGAGTAGTTGCGTTGTTGCCAGATGGCATGCGACGCCACTGGAAGCATTTATCCGCGATTTTTTCGTTCATATACACTGAGAAAGAAAGAACGAATTAAAGAAAGCAAAACAGAGAAAAAAACTTCGGTTCACATACGAGGGTCGTCTCAAAAGTAAGTATCAGTAAAACACAAAACAAAACTATTAACCTAGAGAAAATCTGAAGAAAGTGTTAGACGCGTCCGGTCGTACCCTCAGATTCAAGGCCCTTTTTTTTGGATGTTCGTTATCTTTTCAAAAGAACAAATGGAGGCGATTTTACCTCGACCATCTCCCGTCACAGTGGGCCCAAAATTTTACGCAGTCAAAAGTATCGTTTTTCAAACATGGAGAATCAATATAGTGTAAAAGAACAAAAATTAGGTAAACAAACTGTCAAAAACTGATAAAATGACATCTAACTATGTTTTCACGCAGTATCCTGCTTCATTTAAACATTTTTGATACTTTTTACACGTTTGTTTCCTTATAGTCCAGGCATCAGGGGATTTTAGCTTGCAAAGTTTGCGGATTTATTTCTGAGAGTCGATTCTTATGTATTTTGGGTCGCTGAATCCGAATTTTAACTTTGCTTACGAATCAGAGTGGCGGAAATAATGGACCAATTTTCGAAAATTCTTAACTCCTACAAAAACAGTCGTAAAACAAAAAACTGCACATGTAAAATGCTCTACTTGATGAGTACTTTCAAGAAAAAAATACGAATTTACAATCAAATAAACCGGAAGTCGACTTTTAGGCACCTTAACATTTTTGGCGGGAAAACCCCCATTTCTCAAAATTTTCAAATGGCAATCCCTATCTTTTAATACCTCATTCGAAAAAGCGTAAAAAGTAGTGCATTTTGGCGCAATCAAAAGTCCGATATCGTTTTTCTAATTCGATATATCGAAAATCGAAGTTAGATTTAGACCATTTTTCGACCCTGTAAAAAACGGATCCTATCGTGTGATACATCATTCAAAAGCACATAAAAAACCAAGAATTTTAGTGCAAACCGGCAGTCAATACCTTTTTTCGCGGTCGAGATATCGCAAGTCAAAAGTCAGTCTTTGGTTAGGGCCTACCTTCAATTGCTGGACAGAAAAAGAAGAAATGATTAATAAACACTGAACTGAATCACCGAAAATCTACGAGGAAAGAAAAAGCTCATACTGCTTAAGACTGAACTTGTGACAATGACAGAGTGGATCAACATTGCTAACAACCCGGTTGCATGGTAGTGGTACCAACAGTTTAATTCTGTTTTTGATGGCCCTCCACAAATATCGCGCACAGTATGAATTTCGCAAAACAGAACTGAAAGACTCCTCGGTGGTGTTTCAAGCATCCATTGGTCGATTAAGAATGATTATGATGGTCAAAAACGCTTACGTAAGCCACATTTTTTTGCAAATTTAATCAAAATTAAGGGCAGAAACACTGTGATTTCCGCTTTTGCATCATTGGTTTCATCTGTGAAATAACTTGATGCACAACATTAGAAAGCTAAAAATTTGAGCAAGATACGAACGAGAATCAATATTTTTCTGATTCTCTTTTAGTTTCTGATTTAACTAAGAAGTATTTTTCACCAAATAAACCAATTAAAAATAAGTAAAAAATTATTCAAAACTATATGCTCACAGAACTGGACTAGCACTAGTTCTAACTGATTCACACCTACTTCAGATGACTGAGCACAACTTAAAATGGGCATTTTTGCTAATTTTTAGGGATCATTTAACAACCATATTAATTAATGCTCTTCGAGGAAACTGTAACTTGCAGAATGTTGAAAAAGTATCCACAATCAAATTGTCATCTAACTCTCTAAAAGCTGAAAACAGATGCAGGAAATATTATCTTTGCACAAGCTTAGATTCTTGAGATTTTGACACCCTCACTCACCCGTAAACGCCACTCAATCAGCTGAAACCCTACACGGTCACATCAATGATTGAAAATTTGATTTCTAGCAGCAGTGAGAGTTTACTTTTTTGGTTTTAAACACATGAGTACTTTTTAAACCCAACTGGTTTCCTCGCATCTCTAACTTTTTCATTATTAATTTGTTCCCTTTTTTTCGCCCACTCGTTATTTCTTACTTTCAGCATCTATTTTACAGAATTTAGGGAGGTCAAACTTGATTTTGGGTTTTTTACAACACTCCTAAAGAAATAATGCAAGAATCTTGTTGAATCAAAATTTTCTGAAGTCCTATGACTTTTCCACGTGGTTTTCGTGGAAAACTTCAGTAAAATTCAAAATTCATTGCATCAAAAATCTGGTTTACTCAGACAAAATTTGGGTCCCTTGTTCATCTTTTCTTCAAGTCACAAAAAAACCTCAACTCATTTATTTCTGCAGCAATTTGACGTCGCAATAATGGCGTGTTTGTCAGTGCTATACCAGATGGAATGTGAGACTGCGCATGAAAGATGGATATTGGATTCAGATCTAGGTCAGTAAGCAGAGATGCTCTCTAATCCTCGAGACAACAGAGGGCGTAAGGGTATAAAAAGAGAAAGAAGACGTCAATGTTAAAAAATTCTTAAATCGATAATTTCATCTTTCATGTCTACATTCATGCATCTATGCGGTAAACATGGTGATATGACACTGATGTAATTCAACAGGACCATGTTAATTTCATCCAGCGTTTGAGCTTCTCTTAATGCTGCTATTGCATCTTTTACATTGATGTCTGAAATTTGGTTGTCAGGGACAGGCACTTCCTGAATATTATTGGCTAGGATCAAGTCGATCAAAAAAGGTGATAGGTAAGTTGGCGCCTGTTTGGTGTGAATAATTGCTAAGAACATAATCAAACCACATTCAAAATATTTTCTGTCTCTTAGAGAAAAGTAATTCAATTTGAAGAATCTCTCCTCGCTATCTTTTTCAAACAAATTGGAGTATTTTAATTCCAACAGCAAGATTCGGACAAATTCAAGGCTTAAACCACCATATCACAAGATAGGTATCTGTATCATAAGATAGGGGTTGCTATTTGAAAATCTCGAGATTAGGGGGGTGCCCCCCCTGAAAACCCCCCAAAAATCAAATTTTGGATTATGGCAGTATTTTTAAATGAAACTTTAGGTCCGAGTTACTATAAAACCGATTTTTCCAGATTTTTTTATCGTCACCCGTTCAAGAAAACCATGTAGTAAGCAGGTTATGTGAAACACCCTGTATGTTACAGGTGAAAAATAGTAGCTCTAGTTATCACTCGCTTTGTTTCTTTCCAGTAGTTCTAGAAGTCTTTGGCTGACCTGAAAACAATTGAAAATTTTCAATTAGTACACACTATATAGGTTGGACGGCCCTGAAAAGGTATGTAAAGTGATGAACAGAGTATTCAGATTTTGCAGGGAACAATTACTCTATTACATTATTGCTCAAAATTGTCCATTGGTTTTCAGTTCCGGTAAGAGACAAAAGTTGAACAATGTTATCTATAAATATATAGGATAATTAAAAATGTTTCCTTTTAAGGTTATTTATGAATACCATTTCAGAGACACTAATGGCCGAAGTAATGTTAGTTACGTATAGTAAGCTCGGTGGACAGACTTAGTTAATACTGACACTTAGCCTTTTCCTTTTTTTGTAGGCTACCAACTCTGGCTGCTAAAACAAATAGACGACAAAATTATTGGTTTGCTAAAAATAGGGAAACCCCCCCCCCAAAAAAAAAAATTGTCTATACATAGAAAAAAATAAAAAAACAATTTCTGCTAAATATTGGAAAAACAAATTATTTTCTTTTCCTAGAAATAAGGAATACACAATTACATTACACTACATTGCACGAAATTCTTGAAAATCGATGCTTGTTAGCGATGTTTTCTGAGGCCCAATAAAACAGCTGATATAGGGTCATGATTTGGTCGTTAAATGGTCGCTGAAGGCTCGGCCGAGTTGCTAATCGCTTTACTGTGCCCCCAACAACATCACAAACTTTTTTTCCATGCGAAGTAGCAAAAAAAGAAAAAGTGCCACTCCGCACGGATGTCAAAGTCTGCATAGTAGAAGCACAAATTTATAGAATAAGAAACAAAAAAACAAACAAAAACGGTTTTTGTATTGGGATGCGGCTTTATCCGAGAAATAGTAACTTTTCTGATTTTCCGTTAAAGTTGAAAGTTGATCTCAGGAAGCCAATCAGATGTTTAATGGAAAGATGAAAGAGACCAACAGAACCCATGGCAACAAGCCCGATGCGACGCCCGGTCCGGTCTGGTCCAGTCTCCTCGTTCCGCTCACGAAATGGCGGTACAACGAAGAGGGGAATGCGGCGCGACACGTGTTGTCTTAATGACTCATTTTGTGTTTCATTTCTCCTGGGTCTGGTCGATCTCGGTCTCAAGTTGCGAACACAAACTTTTGCTTTTTATTTTCTCACACCTTCTCCATTCTTTTATCCCTTTCCTCCTCCTCGGCGGCAGTTTCCGCTTCCACGTTCCTTTGTTCTGGAGCTGAACGAAGGAACGACCGTCCGACTATACGGAATAATCGGAGCGTTGCGTGCTCGACACCGATCCCGACTAGTGAAATCACGGTCCATTTTTAGGTACTGTCGCTTTTTATATTATTTTTAAGGACGATTTACCTCGGCTGGCGACAACACACACGACATGAACTCCTCACACGAGCTTCTACACGAACCACCTCCCTATTCAATCCACATCATTACGTTTCAACTCGGAGCGGTTCAAAACACGCGGTAGTGAAATTTCCCCCTGACGAAATCAACGCTCGAACAATCCGACTGGAAATAGGTGTTTCGCTCTCTATGCAATATGCATGCCAGCCGAATGAGCTAGATTTGAGTCCGGGCGTTACTTCAATGGATGACAGTGGCGGTCCGTGGGTCAAAAAGTGAAGCGAACGGTTCTGCAGACATTTGCTAACGAAACTCCACCATAAACTACACGCATTACTTTTCGATAAAAGTTCACGCTATTATGCAAATGTTCAGTTTACTTAGTAAAAAAATTAAAATTTATCGAAGAGAAGGGGGTCTGGGGGTCTCCGATTAAATTTGATGCGAGAAAGTGTTCGTAGGGTATTCCCTACAGTTTATTTATTCCAATGATTTAAAGTGTGCCTTTACAATTAATCAAGAGCGTTCATCCTCCAGAAACAAAGCTTCTGTTACTATAAATAGTCCTTTTACAACCATAAATAGCGCCGCGATTCTTTTACCACGTTCCAGTATCAGATTTTATCATTTCGATTCCCTTGTCAAGGAGATTGAAAGTAATCAAAATTTCAATTGGAAGAATTAATAGCAGTTTTATACGTTTCCGATTTACTGATCGGCTGATCGGCCGATTAATCGGATCGATTGTAACCGAGTAATCGACATGCATTGATGGATTCGTTGCGAGATCGTGCCGGGTGGTAAACTGGTAACTGGCGACCCAGGCGGGAGAAGGTCGAATTGAATAATCGATCTTGAATCATCGAGGAAGGCTAAGGTAATGGTCAAAAATACAATGCACTTATCGCTCAAAAGAGAAAGAGGCAGAAATAAAGCCCACAAGCTGTAGGGGGGGGAGGGGTAGAGGAAGTTTATCCTTTTTATCAAACTGAAGCGTCGCAATGTGGTCTGAGGGCTGAGATCAAAAAGATCAGTGAAAAAAATCATCTAAAATCATCGATATCGACCTTTCAACCTGAATTTTAAACTTTCCAGTAATATTTCTAGGTTTAAACTTGTTGTTTGTGTTTTATGTGATTAAAATTGGTCTTGAAATTTTATAAATGAGAAATTAATGAGAAATTTACTTTCTGATTTTTGGCCTCTTTTTGACGATCTTTTATGAACGTGAAATTAGTGAGGAATTTACTTTCTGAATTTTGGCCTCTTTTTGACGATCTAATTTTATGAATGTGAAATTAGTGAGGAATTTACTTTCTGATTTTAGGCCCATTTTTGACGATCTAATTTTATGATTGTGAAATTAGTGAGGAATTTACTCTCTGATTTTTGGCCCATTTTTGACGATCTAATTTTATGAATGTGAAATTAGTGAGGAATTTACTTTCTGATTTTTGGCCTCTTTTTGACGATCTAATTTTATGAATGTGAAATTAATAAGAAATTTACTTTCTGAGTTTTGACCTCTTTTTGACGATCCCAGACCAAAGTGCTCCGTCCTGAAGGGCACGAAAAAGCTTGTGAAGGAAAAACAGGAGAGCCGATCTGATATAATCCAATGTAGATTTTTCATATGCTTCAAAGGGGGGCTTTAGTCAGGAGTGTCCTCCAGTTGTTTTTTATTGTTGCTCTTTTATGAGAGCAACGAGTTTAAATCGGACGCTTTGATTTGGTCTGTCCAGTTATCGCGGAAGTTTGAATTAAGAGCGCTCTGCGAAGAGATGAAAGTTCAGCTGTTAATCGTCCCGGCATTGGTGACCAGTGTCCGCTTTTGTGGCAGATGCGAAATTTTCGAAGGTGAGTCGGACGATTCAACGCCCACATCTCTGTATCGTGGCACAAGCGCGGACCCAGAAATTTGTCCTTTTCTCTCCCTCCCTCCCTTCTTCCCTCCTCCCACCTTCCCTCCTCCCTCCCTCCCTCCCTCCCTCCCTCCTCCCTCCCTCCCTCCCTCCCTCCCTCCCACTCTCTCTCCCTCCCTCCCTCTCTCTCTCCCTCCCTCTCTCTCTCCCTCCCTCCCTCTGTCAAACTCTCTCTCTCTCTCTCTCTCTCTCTCTCTCTCTCTCTCTCTCTCTCTCTCTCTCTCTCTCTCTCTCTTCTCTCTCTCTCTCTCTCTCTCTCTCTCTCTCTCTCTCTCTCTCTCTCTCTTTCTCTCTCCGTCAATTTGAATACACGTGATAGAAAAAGATGGATGAAAGAGCAATCGCGTCACTTTCTGTCCTTTTCTAACACATGCACATGAATAAGAGGTCAGAGGGGGAGAGGAAGTAAGCAGTGCTGCCAGATTCAGCGTGAAAGATACTAACTTCCTACTATACTTAATGTGCGTTCGATCGAAACTTTCGATAGAACGCTCATTGAGTATATGCTCGAAATTTCGTTAAAATATCGATCGATCGAAAAACGTTGAATTGTTCACCGCAATTTTGACAGTAGAATTACAATTTAAGAAAGTTCACTAAGTTACAATCGATCGAACTTTCAAAATTGTTGAAATTTTGATCGACTGAAACTTCTAAATGTCGACGTTTTCGAGAAATTTTGTCTCGATCGATCGCACAGGCCTGCCCACTACCCAGACCCACGAAGCTAAGAAGTGCGTACTTCGAGTCGAGATTTACCAACGCCACCTCAATCATACAATCATATCAATTCAACTGCGGATGTATTGTTTCACTGTCCCGAAAAGTTGATGGTTGATGATCTTATGGTACCGTATAATCTAGTGCTCTGTGCTCCGTGTAATATAAAACGTTCGTTTACTCTGATATCGACAAGTTCTGATAGCAGCTATATAATCATGCTGAAAATGCAGTCTCAGAGCTTTGAACACTCGTCTATTTTTCAGTTTTCTGCCAACTCAGTTGTGTTGTCCAAGCGGATTCCTTGCGAAAATTTCGTCACACCACTCGTCTGTTTAATTTATTGTCGCTAAAATTTCACGTAGCTTATTGCGTCTCTTTAATACTTTCTCTTTTTTTCGCTCGAAATGGGTCTGTTGCAAACTTTTGCTACAGCGCTATAGAGGGATCAATCTCATTTAAAATCGCGTGAAAAGTCCATTGGTGGTATCAGAAAGTCATAAAATGCAGTATTAAACTCACAAGATGCGTTTAACTGAAACCCAAGATGGCGGTAAAATATCGAGCAACCTGTATGCAAGCACCATGAACATCCAACATGGCCAACCTCACAGCATCGATCACAACCAATCACAACGCAAACAAACTCATAACCTCCGATGCTGTGAGGTTGTGTGCTGTGAGGTTGTGAGGTTGGTGATATTTTACCGCCATCTTGGGTTTCAGTTAAACGCCTCTTGTGAGTTTCATACTGCATTTTATGACTTTCTAATACCACCAATGGACTTTTCACGTGATTTTACTGAAGACTCAACACTCTATATATCGCTGTAGCAAAAGTTTGCAGCAGTCCCATTCTTTCATTTCATTTTTATGGATTGCCTCTTTGGAATAAACTAGCTTTAAAATTGATTGCTTTCCGTACTGTCTCTTCCTAGCTCTATTTGCCCACTGAAAACGGGGAGAGAAAATGTACAGGGTGTCCCAAAATTCCTAGTAAATATTTTTACCACGTATTTTTGGGATCAAAATAAGACTCTTTTTTCCTATAAACATGGGTCCGAAATTGTAGTATTTTCGAGTTACAGTGTTGCAAAGTTTCCGAAAAACAAATTGAAAAATTGTCATAACTCCCTCGTGAATTGTTCTGAATGCTCGTAAATAGGCACTCTGATGTAATTTTAGGCGCTCTTGCCGATTATGGCCGTGAAAATGCTGTATTCAAAAAGTTGAGGAAGGTTTCGGGGGTTTTTCTTGATTTTTCTCACATTTTTTGGCCAAATTATGTGAAAACATGCTTTCGGTTCTATTAAACCCTAAAACGATTAGCATTATTCAAAAGTTCGTAAAAAATATGCATTTTTGGTCCTTACAAGTTTTTCCATTTCGCAAACCATTTCCGAGAAAATCGTCCCTAAAGTTGGAGAAGTCGGCCAAGAATTGACTAAATCAAAGAAAAGGCGTTTATCGGCCGAATTCTCCAACTTCAGGGACGATTTTCTCGGAAATGGTTAGCGAAATGGAAAAACTTGTAAGGACCAAAAATGCATATTTTTTTTTACGAACTTTTGAATAATGCTAATTGTTTTTGGGGTTAATGAAACCGAAAGCATGTTTTTACATAATTTGGCCAAAAAAAGTGAGAAAAATCAAGAAAATCCCCCGAAACCCCTTTCAAATTTTTGCATACAGCATTTTCACGGCCAAAATCGGCAAGAACGCCTAAAATTACATCATAGTGCCTATTTACGAGCATTCAGAACAATTCACGAGGGAGTTATGACAATTTTTCAATTTGTTTTTCGGAAACTTTGCAACACTGTAACTCGAAAAGACTACAATTTCGGACCCATGTTTATAGGAAACAAAAGTCTTATTTTGACCTCAAAAATACGTGGTAAAAATATTTACTAGGAATTTTGGGACACCCTGCATGCACCAGATAACCTAATAAATAACTGTCAACGACCAACCAAGTAACCATTCCAAGTTACTTCATTCTTATCAAATTCCGTGATACATTTATTTATTTATTTATTTATTTATTTATTTATTTATTTATTTATTTATTTGGAAACTGAACAGCCAAAAATTCCCAAAATAACAGAAAATACAAAGGATATAAAAGAATACAAAAGAACAAGGTAAGACAGATATGAAATAACTTAGACTATCAGAAATTATAACTAACAAAAGCAACAAATAAAATTAGGCGTAAAATACCAAAGTTAACATTTATTTTTTTCGACTGCTTCTTGCATTATATTATTTAGTCCTAGTATTCGAACTGTATTTTTTTCTGAAAAGTATGTACTTGTTTTTCAGAGTAGTTTAGACCCCTAGTTTTTTAAATTTGGACTTTTTAAATGGGAGTTCTGATTTTTTGAAAATGGGTTAAAATCGAACTTTGACCTTAGATATATATCGGAAACGAAAAACGATATCGACCTTTGCTTTGCGCCAAAAGTCTCAAAATTTTACGCCCTTTCAATCGATGTATCACAAGATAGGGGTTGCCGTTTGAAATTGTTGAGATAGCCCCCCTTGGCGGCTCCCTAGGCGAGGTTGGGGGTTTTGACCCCAAAAAAATAAAGTTCATCTAAAATTATGAAGAATAGTCCAAACCGCAACAATTTATCTCACTTCGTTCAAAAGTTAGACAGAGTGGGGGGGGGGGGGGGTACATCTGTTACACCCTGTATAATTCGGGAAGTGCTCCTTCAATTTCGTGTGACGCAATTCCATATCCGGCAAGTAGAAATAGTTGCAATCGGCTTCACTGCACTGCAGTGGTAGTGTTATGACTTTCATTTCTCAATGTTAATAATTTAATTTTTTTATTGTATTATTTTTATGCATTCAAAATCTACAAAGAAAAACTCAAGTTTTCAAGAAAGATGTTTCTTGATCCCTCGTGGTTTGTGAGGGTTAACCTCAAAATATGAATGGCCTCATTGCAAGCATGACAAAACATTTCACAATACCTTCTAAACTGCCAATTTTCTCATAATCTGGATCTTCAATGTGAACACATTTCTAAGTATGACACATCCCTGTTTAGAGAGGAATTCCTGTTTAGTGGAGCATTTCTGCTTTGCTCGACATCATCATTTCTAAGTATAGACACATCCCTGCTTAGAGGGCCATTCCTGTTTAGTGGGGCATTTCTGCTTTGCTCGACATCATCATTTCTAAGTATAGATACATCCCTGCTTAGAGGGGCATTCCTGTTTAGTGGGGAATTTCTGCTTTGATCGACATCATCATCTTTGAACACATTTACTATGAAACCACTTTCCACAAAAACCATCGCACAAAAGTCCTTTTCGACTATCTAAAACAATTTTATCGCAATCCCCGGACAGAGTTTCAACTATCACTTTGGCAAACATCTTGCCAAAACTGATATTATAATAATATTAATAGTTGAGGAGTACTTCGGTAAGAGGGCGGATGAAACAGAGGGTGTGCTAGTTCTTAAAAATCCTGATTTCAAAAAGTCATTGCATGAGATTCTAAGGAGACAAATTGGGCTTCCTTTATACTGTAACAATCATGGCATACAGTCTAATTGTCTAATGATTAAGAAACCCAAATCCAACACTTCATACTCACACAATAACATTTTGAAATCAGATTCACTGAGCCCGAGCACACCCTCTGTTCTATCCGCTCTTTTACCCAAGTACTTCTCAATTGATTGTATGCTGTCTGGCTGTGCGCCTTCAATTTCATTTGCCGCAATTCCACATCTGGCAAGTAGGAATAGTTTCTATCAGACTGCGCTCCAACTTACCACGGTTTCTGGCCATTTTAGGATATTCGTTGGTTATTCGAACAAATGTTGTAACTCCAACAATTTTTACCATTAATTAACAAATATGTTTTGTTAATTTAAGAAAATAAACATTGGTTAGAATAAATCATTTGTCAATTATAATATTTGACATTAAAATAAACATATTTTTCTAAGGAACTGATAGTACAAAATTGTTTGAATATCCGAAGAATTTTGTCCGAATTAGTTATAAACGTTGTGAATTAAAGAGACTTGCTTGGGATCAAATTTTCTTCAATTTGTTATTTTAACAGAATTGTGTTTTTTAGTGTGCGTACGTTTTTACTTTCTCACTACGAACAAAGTTAGAAATAGAGAAAGTATTGCAATGGCGTAGAGATTTTCAAGGTATTTTTTTTTCGATACTCGGCCCACTAAGACTAAGTAAATCATGATAATTGCAAAATAATTTGCTCTCATTATGCCTAGTACTATTCTAACGAACATTCATCCATAAAGTAATCAATATTATTTAACCATATGTGGCTTGGAGGTGTAAATGCACAATCTTTCTGTGGCGTCTGTCTGTCCGTAGCCATAAAACGTGAAACCCAGCATAACTCTTGAACCATTAATCCGTATGCATCCAAATTTTGCAGAGATGTTGCTTTTAGCATTCTCCACAGGTACTTATTTTTTTTATTTTTTTGAAATTTTAATTTTTAGGTTAGTTATGGATGAAAAATGGTTTCCATTAAAATCAATGAGAAAATGGGTCAAGAAAAGGACAAATTTAAATAATTCAAAAATGAATCTTTAGATCTGGATAAAAATATCAAAGGGGGTCTGGGGGTCTCCCCCAGAATATTGATGGGGGTCAGGCGGTCTCCCCCAGGATATTCAAAGGGGTCTGGAGGTCTCCCCCAGAATATTGAGGGGGTCTGGGGGTCTCCCCCAGAATATTAAAGGGGCCATCAGATTAAATTTGATGTGAGAACGTGTTTGTAGGGTATTCCCTACAGTTTATTTGTTTTTTATCACTTTGGCAACGGCGGAGTCTAGTCTGGCGCGTCGACCACTCCGCGCGCTGCTCCGCGTCGAACCATTACAAGGCAGCGACAGACAAGACTAACGCCGAACATCGGATCTCGTATTCTGTATTCAATTTAGTCAGGGTTTGA
Source organism: Trialeurodes vaporariorum (assembly GCA_011764245.1). Taxonomy (NCBI): domain Eukaryota; kingdom Metazoa; phylum Arthropoda; class Insecta; order Hemiptera; family Aleyrodidae; genus Trialeurodes; species Trialeurodes vaporariorum. Next base: position 31,209,899 of record VMOF01000002.1, on the reverse strand, counting down.
TAGCCGTTGTTATCGCACGCGGCCTACCAGTTTCTACCTCCTCCGTCGAGTGTTTTATACCGTGGTTTTTCTTCGCTCTTTATTTTCGACAGATTTCGTCCCTCCGCGCGACCAGATTTGTGCTTTTTCCCCAATTATTATTATTATTTTTTTTTACCGCTAGAATTTTCCACAGTTTTCCTTATCTCTCGGAACCGCGTTGGTAATCAGACGATATACTCACCCCCTCAGTTTAGTATTCTCTCAAGTTTTTCATTCAGTTGAAGTGCTTTTTGAGTGTGTTTTTCTAGTGTGAGAGCTTGTTTGGAACGAGGAGCGCACCTTAATTCTTTGGTTTGTTCCCCGTGAAAGCTCAGAAAAAAAAATTGAGTGGAATTAGTGACAGTGTTTTTTGGTGATCGGAAAGTGGATTTGGATTTCATACTCTCGATTATGCTGAAAGTGGTTGATCTACGTCAATAGTGTCGATCAACCTTTGTTTTGCTTCCTCTCTTGAGACTTTTTAGCTACAGGTTAGTTTTGATATTTTTATCCTCTGCTCAAGTCAGAGTCGGGCGAACAGGGGTGTAATTAGTTACAAGATTACTCCGGGTATAGTAGGTAATCAGTAATCGTCAAACCTATGGATGGCAATGAGATGGAATCTTCACAGATTGAAAATAAACTTTAGTCATTTTGATTCGATCTAATTCACCTGTAACTAAATTGATGGGTGACTTACGAAAAACTAGCTCTGATTACCGTAAATTACCCTCCGAAGAAACGACGATTACGATTACTTGGTATTCGTGTAGTCGATTACCACTCCCCATAGTCCCCATTTGCCCAACTCTGCTGCTCATTCGATGGTAGGGGCATTGAGATCGGGGACAAAGGGGGCACATCTCAGAACCCCGACCCACGAAACCATGACAGAGAACCCAAATCATTTGAGCGAACCAAAAATTTGCGCCGGGTCTAAAGAATCTTCTCTACGCCCCTGTCCAAATTCTCCCGCTAACATTCTGTATTTAATAGTTTCTGAGTTTTTCGAGCAGTGTTTGGCTTTTTTAAATGATAATGTAAAGTTTGAGCTTGTTTAGAGGGGCAAGTTAGCTTTGCAGATGTCAAGTATAAAATTAACAACCAATGAAGTAAATTGAGTCGATATTTTGGCGCCGATTGTTCTGCTGCTTCGATACTATTTCGGAAGATATTATCGTTTTCTGAAAAATTTTCTTTGTTCAACACGAACAATCTTTATCGGTGATAACTTTAAAACTATGCAGATTCCATATGAGCGAGAGCTCAATAAAGCTCCAAACCCTTCCAGTCAATGGTTTTGGGTAGATTTTTTATTCAAACCAACCTCGCTTCACTTGAACCGAATCTCGTAATCTTATTTATGGCAAACATTAGCAAGTTCATCGATAAAATGCCGGCTCAACTTAAAATCCTTTCATTTTTCATATTTGACGTTGCCTCCGACCCTTCCACTTCCGAGAGAGAAAGACGGGCTTAGTATAGTTACTTGCAAGCACTTAATCTGCATCAAGCCGATATGCTCCCCCTCCCACCCGTCGTTGTTGAAAATTTTCAACTTTGTTAACATTTAATTTTAACGTTAAGGGATCCTAGCTCAGCTGTGAAGTCTTTTTCTGAAATTTAAGCCTCTGTATCTCAACACACGATAATGCCCGTCCTCGCTAGAAATTGCCTCCGTAAATCATAATTACATCTAAAGTTATAGAGGGTGACAATAAAAAGCTCCCTCTCGGAATTTAGGGTAATTGCCACTCCAAAAATTGACGGGGCTCCTACCATTTACTGTACAATTTCAACTCAAGCCTCAAGATTAAGCTCTTTATTACTACTCCATTTGCATGTTTTTGGTTTGTTCGTTTTGTTTTGTTTTTTTTTCCAACGTTTGAGTCCACTCTATTGCAGATTTTTGTAGAAATAGTCCCTCAAATGGTAAAAACCCCTTCAATTTCTCAAGCAGCAACCTTCCCAACTTCTGTGTGGGGACTTTTTTCATAGCCACCGTGTCGCATTCTGGAGGCCTGCACCGCTTTCTGCATCCCATGTTAAAAAGAGAGTTTTAGAGAGATCATCAGTTTGTCAAAAATAAATCATAATTAAAAGAGTAAACAATAGGTAGTCATATAATTAATGGAGTACTGCAAATTGCAGTCTTCAGTATAATTTCAAATGACATCAGTTCAGGGATCAGTTAAGTAGGTTGAAAATTATCTTGGAACAGTTTAGGCACGTCAGTTATCATCAGTCACAAAACTGTCAACCTCAGTTGAACTTAGTTAGGAAATTCATTTCTATCTTGGAGTGGTGGGGGGGGGGGGGGGAAGGGAGGGTTTCCAGGTTTGATCTAATGCAAGATTTTAGGTCGACTCAGCTCCTTACTTTTAGGGACTTCTTAATTTTTCTCTTATAATCTTCCAGTCGCACAAAGAAAGATTGATTCGAATACTCTCACACTTTTTAAAGCATAAATGAAAAAAGGACATGTATTGATCGGAACAACCGTAGGCCATCTCTTGTAGCAACCCGCGCTTCTCCAGGAGTGGCAAATTTCGCTCGTTTATGTAATGGACGATGCAAATTTATGAACGAATGAATATTTGAGTGACTGCCCTTGGGCCTCGGTCGTTAGATTCTTCAAATTGATGGAGGCGAACCTCTCTTTTAAATAATTTTGCAAGAGACGTACGACGTCCCTACGTGATAGTCTCAACGGTAGCGAAAGGTCTTAGTTCTGTGGGATTAATAAGAAGTATTTCTTTTCACGTCGATAAATTCAGAGCTCTCACTCTCTTATTTTATATTCGCGGTTAAAGTAAGCCGATTCTTATTGAGGTCGGTTTTTTCCCTACCATTGTTGCCCCATTCCTACTTTTGACCGCCGAGGCAGCGTTACTATACAGTAATTTTTTTTTTTTTTTTTTTTTTTTTTTTTTTTCGTTTTTGTCTGCAATTTAGAGTTAATGGAGGGATCATAACTACTTCTCAGCCTTACTGAAGTTGGTTTTACGTGGCGTGTTGTGGGATAAGATTTTTCAATAGTCATCTCGGAATGGGTCTGTTGCAAACTTTTGCTATACAACAATTAAGAGTGTATGATCTATTGTAAAATCGCCTGAAAAGTCCATTGGTGGCATCAGAAAGCCATAAAATGCAACAATAAACTCACAAGTGGCGTTTAGTGAAATCCAAGATGGCGGAGAAATATCGAGCAATTTGTATGCATGCACCACGAACATCCAAGGATAGCCAACCTCACAATATCGATCACAACCAATCACAACGTAAACAAACACATAACTTCTACCTCCAGTGAGGTTGTCAAAGTTGGCCATCCTTGGATGTTCACGGTGCATGCATACAACCATACATATTGCTCGATATTTATCCGCCATCTTGGATTTCATTAAACGCCTCTTGTGAGTTTATTATTGCATTTTATGACTTTCTGATGCCACCAATGGACTTTTCAGGTGATTTCACATTACATTAAATCCTCTTAATCGTTGTAGCAAAAGTTTGCAACAGACCCATTTCACCGGAAAGTCTGTGTGTGATCTTTGACTTGAAGGACGAGTTTCTGTTTCGAATCCCGGTCTTGGTGACAACGTTTGATGGTCTCAGATCTTGTCATACTCCGAACACCGGTGTTGCTGCTTTCTTCTCTTTTTTATATTTCCTACAAACTTCTGTCGTCCATTTCATGTTTTACCCTCGCTAGGTAGCAAAACTTGGAAGGGGGAAGGGCGTACGTAAAAGCTTGATGTGCAGACTGTAGAGTTGACACTGAAAAGAATTATTCTTAAATTCTGATAATATTACAGAAGCACGAAAAAATAGTAAACCTAGGAATGGGGCAGTAGCAAAGGTCTTAAATTATGTGTTTTTCATGAAGAAAATGAAAGTACTTGATGAGCTGAGAACAATGGTGCCTTTGGTTTTTTAAGTGTCTCGGTTTTGGAGATACACACGTGTAAAGTTGTAAAAAATTGTGTGCGTAGGGACGTCACTACGCGGAATTCCCAGTTAAAACAATGTATTTTGGGCCAAAATCTCATCTCCAGAACAATGGGACTTAATTAGAAACCAAAGGCACGTTTGTTCTCAACTCATCTAGTACTTTCATTTTCTTTATAAAAAACACAACATTTCAGACCCTTGCAACTGCCCCATTAAGTCCCATTGTTCCAGAGATGAGATTTTGGCCCAAAATAAGTTTTTTTATATGGGAATTCCGCGTAGTAACGTCACTACGCACACGGTTTTTTACATCTTTACAATTGTATCTCCAAAACCAGGACACACGAGAAAAAACCAAAAGCACCATTGTTCTCAGTGCTATCATTTTCTTAATAAAGAACACACAATTTCTGACCCTTGCAACTGTCCCATTATTGTTAGTATATTTACTAGAAAATGGTGGTGTTTCTATTAGAATCTGACTAATGGCCATGATGCTGGAATTTCCTCAATATTTTCGATATTTATGGTACAAATCTCAGAATCCAGACGAGAACAGCATCAGAAATGGCTTCGGTTGACATATTGTTGTGCTTCTGGTAATATTTTTTCTAAAGTGAAGGCACAGCTATTTATTGAACCGTTTAAGGATGCTTTTTGTCTAAAATACTGCGTAAATCAAAGAAATGCGACCAATCAAAGAAACATGTATCTCAGAATGGTAAAGAAAAAGTAGCTTATTTACTATTGTTCTTCGTATTGGGGCTTCTAAAGTTTTTATCGATATTGTATCGCTGTAAGCACATTCCTACTGCAAGGACACAATAATATCGCCCATCCCGTTTTTATATTTTAATGATTTGAAACCTGTACTTATAACGTTTCAGTTTGTTTGTTAGAACGGTTACATTTCTGAAATCGCCCTTGAAATGTTGCTTTCCCATTTGCAAAGGCAAATGAGTGAGAATTCTAAGTTGAACTTTGAAACGTAATCTAGTTTAAAGTTTGTTTCTGTATTTGTTACAAATGTGGATTCCGATAGACCGATTCGACGTTATTTCTCAGTTTATACCGTGCCTTTCAGCGATATCTATGACTATATCAGCTGCTAGTTACGTATCCTTGATAAACTCTTGTTCACAAGTAATAATTAATATTATTACAGTTGATGAAGAAAAATTTGAAAATGTTTCAACCGATGCGACATGAACTCGGAAACGATGGCAAACATTGTCTGAATAGTATTTTTGGCTCCGTCTCACATTTTCGTTGCCAATTTTCCGTCGTATCAGTTGTACCTACACGTATTGCCTTCACCCTAATTGTATGGTTTTTTGAGCTAGATGCATCAGTTTGAACCATTTCAAAAATGTATAAATAAAAGTGAACTTTTTTTTTACCGGGTGCTTTTTTCTGCTGAGTGCGCCTCTCACTCAAGGGTACAGATAGTTCTTGGAAAAATGTCCAAAACTGAAAATGTCCAACTAAATATGTCCAAAGCCTCAAAGTCCAAGAAAATGTAGTTCAGCTACAAAACTATCTACGTGTAAAAAAAAAAAGTCCAGTGCACCTTATTAATCGTGCGTGATTGAGGGTAAGGAGCTTTCGAATCAGTTTTCGAGTTTGATGAGAAGAGGAAAGCCGGAATGGGAGAAGGGTTAATAACCACCACCACCACCCCCCCCCCCCCCCCCCCCCCCCCCGGTGATTAGACTCGTTTGTAGAGCGCCCACTACAAAGTGCCTGTTCTGCACGCAAATGTAAAACCAATTGGATGAAAGTGGTTTAATCTAATTGAAAGTTAATCGAATGTATTTGACTTGAGCGAATCGTGTGCTGGAAATGTTATTTGAATAACTATCCACTCCACCCTCACCATTTACTCTCGATGTCATAAGACATAAAGCGTCCTGAAAATGAATCTCGCGTTGACAAGATCTAAACGCTCGATATCACGGGTCGGGTAGTAAGTAAGTGAACTACCTCAGTAACTTGAATGAAGGTATCAATTTTCAAGGCCGTCTGTAAAAGTCGTGCTCCAACTTACCTGATCGAGTGAGCCGTGTAGTAATTATTAAGGTGTTGCGTCTTGTGAGATGCAGGTACTTACAGCTCTGCTCGCTTCTCTCAGCTCAGCCACAGTGTTGCCAAACTGTCAATTTCTATGTGTAACGAACAGGAAGAAATATTTTCTTCGAGCTTAGCTCAAAGTATCTTCTCCATGAAATTATACCGAATTTACTATCGAGGAATCAAACCTTGTCGCGAGATTTTCACGAGCTAAGCTTCGCCTTGAAACTTTAAAATTTTTGTTTGAACCCCAATCCCATAACACCCCCCCCCAGGGACTGTCGGGGGCTTCTTAAAACATCAAAGATGAAAAATTTGGGGTCATGTTCCCCATCTGACTTCCATGTTTCAAAACATTTGGCTCCGTAGTTTTCGAGAAAAATGCCCCATCCGGGCGGTCTGATAAACCCTGTACAATATTTCCATCAAGGAACTCAAAGCGACCACTGCCGCAGTTATGCGTGTGAGTGTGACTGATCTGTAATACGGATCTCCCGGCCGAAGGAGTATAAAGAGCGGCCGAACCGGAACTTTGAAGGCGAAACTTGGCACGTGAAAACTTCGCGACAATCTTTAATTCGTCGATAGTACTGTAGACTAATTGAATAATGTATATCAACTCTCTAGATTTCGGTTCCTGTTAGGAGGAGAGCTACCGTTTTGTCCATATTTAAAGGCATTTTTCGATTCACCGATGATTCCATCGGTTGAGAAATGATTACATAGTTTAGTTCAGTTTTTCCATTATTAAAGCACAGGAATACTCAGATCTGTAATCTTTTCTCATCATTGACTGCTTTAATAAAACTTGCGGATATTTTAATAATTTAACGGCGATTCCACCGATTGAGAAAATATTACAGATCTGAGTATTTTCGAGCATTACAGTCTTACACTGGGTGAACTGGGTAAACTGGGTAATGAACTGTGTAATCTTTGCTTAACCGCGGTGAAATCATCGGTGGATTGAAAAATGCCGTCACATAAACGCACGAAACGGCAGTTCTGCATGTAGGTTTCTTGCAATTCGCATCACAAAGGAGTTAAGCATCCAATTATTCAAATCCAATCCAATCCAATTATTATCAATTCAAAGCTTTGGTATTTTTAGGATTTCCATGAAAATTAAATGACAGAGACAATGATTCAGAGAATATATTTTTTACGTCTAGGGTGCCGCGCTGTGGCAAATATTTGTTATTTTGTAGACTTTCCTTCTGTTCAATTTTGCAACACTGTCCCATTGTCTCATGGCGTACAGACTAAATTACGGTAGATAACTTCGTGTTGTTTATTCGTCTCCTCGTAAAGTTCTGGCAAAGTTTAAATAAATATTAAGATAGGATTTGAAAAAAAAAACTTTTTATACGTACAATATCATTTGATTATATAGTATACACCTGCGTTGTGCGTTCTCACATAAAGCTGGATAAACTATATAAAGCCTGTAATTCTGGAGTCCATCAGGGATCAAGTCACGAATGTTTGAATGTGTCTTCTCCTCTTGTACTTTTTTATGGGTTTGTTCATATTTATATAAACTTTAAAATTTACCATACAATACACATTTTTATACATTCGATATTTTTAAAGTTTATCTTTTGAATAGCTATCGTCTGAGAAGACTGTTTGTCTACTCAAATCTGATGTAGATCACAAAGAACATGCCCAATTCCACGATAATAAGGTTTCGTTTTTTTTTTTTAGAATTGATTCTCATTGATTCTGAAAAGACGTGTAACTAGTGAAGTATTTGGTTTTTTTAGCATTTTTTATGCAGCAATTTTTTTTTGTCAATCTGATGGGTTTTGTGTCATGAATCAGTTACTTCACGGACAATGTTCGCGTAATTTTTTTTTTTTTTTTTTTTTTTTTCACTTTTAATAGGAAAATCAGAAGCTGTTTGCTCCTACTTGTTTCAATATGAAGTTCAATTTAGGAAAAATATATGTTTCTCAGCCTTCAGAGTTAAGAGATGAAAAACTGCATTATACCTAAATAAATCATTACTACAAGGGGTGCGTGTCCCAAAAGTACTGCACACTTTTGTTTGGGGGGACGAACGAAATCAGATATTAAAGGATGGTTTGTAAGAGGCGATTTACCTAGTAATTTACCTACGAATCAAGACCAAATTCAGCTCTGTAAGTTAAATATTCATTGATTGTGAGTTACAGCGTTTCGAAAATGACACGTCGAGCTGACCCCTCCAGGATTTTTAGCATGTCCTCCAAGAATAACAATGCTAAGAGAGTTAAGAAATCAAGTCGTTTTATTTGTTTAAACAAATTTTGCAGAATCTTACCAGCAAGACCGACAAAAATGTGATATGCTTTCATTTTGCCGCCTTCTGACACTGTGTTAGGCTGCCAACTTGTTCTCTTCTCTTCTTCCCTTCATTCTCTTGAGAGCGTTTGATTTTTTTTATTTCTCTTTTTTTTTCTTCGTGAAAAACATGCTAAAAATCGTGGAGGGGTCAGCTCGACAATCGACATGCCATTTTCGGAACACTGTAACGCAGTGAATATTTAACTTACATAGCTGAATTTGGTCTTGATTTGTAGGTAATTACTAGGACAATAATTGCCCCTTTTAAACCGTTCTTTGATATCTGCTTTCGATCGCCCCCCCCCCCCCCCCCGACAAACGTGTGCAGTACTTTTGGGACACCCCTTTTATATGTATGATTGCCGATTATCTAGTGTAGAATGAAAGCACAGCCATTTTTTTAATTCTCCGAAAAGTATAGTAGAAAATAATAATAAAGAACTAAAGAAATGGGGGAGGGCGGAGGCAAAAAAATTGTAATCTGAGTCATCAAATACGCATTCAGTCACCAGCGTCTAGTCTCAACAGAACTTGCGTCCTTAACAGTATAAATCGCAGGATTCGTAAATACTACTCCATCTCGCCATCAAACTTTAATTTCATGCACTCCAGGCACAGCAAAGTAGAATCGAAACCGATTACGGAGATGATTTGTTTTCTCATAATTAGGGCAACTCGGTATGAGTGAAATGTGCAAATCTAAGTTTAGATTTAACCGTTAAAATATCCAAGTTGACCATATAAGTGCAAAGCTCGACCACCTCACGACAGTACCAAGTTCATCGAAAACAGCCTGCCAGGTTATCCAAACTCTGAAGGCGGGCCCAGCGTTGCCACCTTTTTGTTTTTATCGTATTTATAATGTCTTACTACACTCGGATGAAGAAGGATTCTGAATAGCGCGCGCTGTAAGTACATCACATGGGATAATTTTTGCGGTCCTAAAAATCGAAGTGGTACTGCAATTATTGGATCTGCAGTATAAGAAATTGGACCACAACAACTATTTACACTGTTAAAAATCGGCCAAAAAATCCGGAGTGAAGATCGGAGCAAACAAAAAAAAAATAGGGTAGATTTTACTCTCTTGCGTAGTAAAAACAGAATGCACTGGAAGTAAAGAGCGGAAAATACTATCGAAGAGGGTGTTCACTGTTTATGCCTCCTCTATGGAGTAAAATCATCTTTCAACTCCGGAAAAAAGAAAATTATTACTATATTTTTCCTCCTTTTCACACCATTTTCTACTACACAAATACCTTACTCCCAAATCTATATACAGGGAGAAATCATGGCTTTTATGTAACCGGAGTTGGAGTGAACATTTCTAATAGTGTATCAACAGTCATCCATTGGAATGGGGGTCGCATTTATTTTCCAGTAAGTCGCGTCCAATTATTATAGCACTGTACTCCGATTAATCTAGGACAGCAGAATTTTCCAATGAATGGTAGTGCTACATTAGACTATGTTGCTTGTGCATAAGGGTCTGACTTTTACAGAGAAAAGAGACACAGAAATTCACATGCGTGAATCTATAGGGAAATACCAAAATTATTATAGTACTATACTCCGATTAATCTAGGACAGCAGAATTTTCCAATGCATGGTAGTGCTACATTAGACTATGTTGCTTGTGCATAAGGGTCTGACTTTTACAGAAAAAAGAGACACAGAAATTCACATGCGTGAATCTATAGGGAAATACCAAAAGAAACGTTGTTCTTTGCTTACCCAGTATTTTCGTTCTCTTCTTTTCTTTGTGCTTTCATTCCTTTTTCGATGCTTGTTGCTTGATCATCAGCAGTTATTGTATACAACGTTTTGTCACCCTTGGAGACGATAGCAAAGCTAGATAAACTTAACTTCAACGACTACGTAGAATGGCTGTAAAGATAAAGATTTAAAAAAAAAAAAAAAAAAAAAAAAAAAAAAGTTTTGAAATTTTGAACACCGCTTCTTTGTTCTCGTTTATTCTCATTCTCTTTCTCTCTCTCTCTGTCTGCTGTAAATTGCTAACTTAGGCCTTAGAATGTTAGAGGCTGTTTCAGATAGCTTCGGTTCTGACAGTTCTTTCTTTACGTGTGCGGAGGGGCGATATAAAGTTTTCAATTACGCTTAATGTTAATATTCACTAATTACGATAGTTAACCGATTCTGTTTTGTGGCAAAAAGTTCTAATGATTCACGCAGTGAGAAGTGACATAGGCGGCGCGTATAAGGGGCTATTGGGGCTATAGCCCCCCCCCCACTTTTTTGGGAACGAGGGGCTAAACAAATTTTTGAACGAGAGAAAAAAAGGAAAACAGGGAAAAAGGAAAAAGAAAGAAAAAGAGAAAAAGAAGAAAAAAGGTTCTTTGTCCCCCCCCTGCCTGCGTAAAACGTTATTGCGAAAAAGGTGAAGAAAGAAAGAAAGTTAGTTAAATACGTTTTTATTGAAGGGGAGCCTCAGCATCTCAGGCCATTCAAAAGAAAGAAAGAAAGAAAGAAAGAAAGAAAGAAAGAAAGAAAGAAAGAAAGAAAGAAAGAAAGAAAGAAAGAAAGAAAGAAAGAAAGAAAGAAAGAAAGAAAGAAAGAAAGAAAGAAAGAAAGAAAGAAAGAAAGAAAGAAAGAAAGAAAGAAAGAAAGAAAGAAAGAAAGAAAGAAAGAAAGAAAGAAAGAAAGAAAGAAAGAAAGAAAGAAAGAAAGAAAAAAGAAAAAAAAGCTGTTGATTTTTAGTCCCCCCCCCCACTTTTTAACCCCACGCGCCGCCCATGAGAAGTGTCAACGTTTTTACTCATGTTAACGAAGGGCTGTCAGAACCGAAGTTATCTGCACGGAGAAAAAAACTACTGTTCTTATGGAACACCGAGGGTGTTTGGTTCCAGTAACCGAAGTTTTCAGTTGTGAGTACCGAACTTCAGTTAAGAGTACCGAAGCGGTTCAGTAGGAACGAAATGTGTTTCATAGTATTAGTCAGACTTACCGAAACCTTCGGTACTCCTAACTGAAGTTCGGTACTCACAACGGAAAACTTTGGTTACTGTAACCGAACACCTCGGTGTTCCATATGAGCCGAAGTTCAGTTCTGATAACTGAATTTTTTTTCTCCGTGTGAAACGGCCTCTATTTATGAATAAAAAATAGACAAACTTCTCCGAACAAGCCTTAATCTATAAAAGTATTTGATTCGGTCATTTTGGAGATGCATGAACGTACGTGTTGTAAAAAGTTCGAATCAGTTTTTGTGGATCGATGTTAATCTCTACTCAGCTGAAGGATTTGCATAGGCAAAACTTTTAGCCCAAAGTTTCTGTAAAAGTAGGTAGTTCTATTGAATACTCTAAGTTGGCAACGGTGGTCGCCACGGTAACAGCCAATTTATCTGCAGTGCCTTTGTTCACTGTTCACTGTTCAACATTCAGTGGCGCGCTTCGGCCCTTGACTTGACTCTGCGATTCCTTTTGTGTTTGAAGAGAAACATTTTATACAAAAGTGGAGCATGAAACTTCTGGGTCGTATCTCGTGGCATGGTTGACCGACAACTCGGAAAGTTGTAAAGGAAGTGGTTGACAGTGGATGGAGAAGATTCATAGAAGTAGAAGCCGCGGGCAACCATCAGTGTTTCGGTTAAAAACGGGGTTTTTTGCCACTGCCAAGTGCCAGTCCATCAGAATTTTCCCACTTATTTTCAAATTACATTTTTTCATTCTAAAATGGGGCTGTTGCACACTTTTGCTATAAGCGATTTAATAGTCGATTCTGGTGAAAAAAGCTTTAAAAATAACGATGGCAGCACTTAAAACTTCCAAAATCCACTCCTTAACTCAACAAAAGCTTTAACTTGCGCGGGCGTAATGGTGGCTGAGAGCAGTAATAATGGGAGATCCCCATCGAACAATACTGTAACTCCATCAAGAAGTGACCAATAAGAGGCGACTTTCATTTGACACCGTTGTCACTAGGTGTTGCGGTACCATTCACCCGATGTGGATCATCACTCTGATGACTAATTACTCTGTGAATCATCCTTGTCAGCATAGAAAGAGTGACGAAATTAAGATAGGAATCTCCTATTGTTGCTGTTGGTGCCCTCGGCCACCATTACGCCCTCGTAAATAAAAGCGTTTATTGAGTTTAAGAGTAGGTTTCGGAAGTGTTTTGTGCTGCCATTGTTATTTTTCGAGGTTTTTTACACCAGAATCGACTGTTAAATCGCTTATAGCAAAAGTGTGCAACAGCCCCATTGGAACTTTTGTGATGAGAGATTCTGAGATTTTGGGACGGCAGCAATTCTAGCTGAAGTGAGTGGGTACCGCACTTTTCTTAACCTTTTCACCACCAAGTTGCGAGGACAAATCAATGTTCGCTCTAAAGAGGAAAAAAGAGTCGCAATTGAATGGAAGGCCTGCGTGGTCAACGCAGATAAGATAGCGGAAACGCGGGTTGGCCTCTGATTAGCTGTAATCGTGGTGCAAAACTGTTTTAGTCCTTATGGAAATTAACACGGGGTTTTCGATCCGGGACGTTTATCTCGAAACCAGTGCAAAACTGCCTCTAAACAATTAATACGAGTCGTGTTAGCAGAATTTTCTCAACAAATTGATAGGCCATAAGTGCCACTTTATCGCAACTTCGAAAAGACTGTCTCAGTTGAAAAGTATGCATACAATAGTGCACATGCTTGGCGTGTGTTTGAGTAACTCACTATTATGTGTACTTTTCAACTGAGACAGTCTTCTCGCATTTGTAATATACTGGTACTTGTCACTTATCAATTTGTTCGGAAAATTCTGCTAAATCGACTCGTATTAATTGTTTAGAGACAATTTTGCACAGGTTTCGAGATAAACGTCCCGGAACGAAAACCCCGTGTTAATTTCCGTAAGGCCTAAAACAGTTTTGCACCACGATTTCCCTCCATTTCCAGCCAATCAGAAGCCGACTCTTATCAGCATTGACCACGCTGGCTCTCAATGCAATCGCGACCCATGTTTACTCTTTGGTTTGCTCGCTCAAATTACGTGGGTAGTTAAACATTCCAGCACATCGGTGCTGGATTTGCATACACAATGGATTGAGGGCGCTCGAGGAAAAATCGTTTTTCAAATCTGAACAATTAGGAGTCACAACTACTGAGAATACAAAACTGAAATTGTGTGAGGCAGGTCTATAGTCATCAAAACGAGTTTACTCGGATGTGGTGCCGGAGGTTTGCGATGCCCAAACATGATCAGAGCGCGAATCGACCAATCAACGCAAAGAATAAGAGAATAAGTTTTCCCATCTTAGTTATACTGACATCAGTCCACAACGAGAAATTCTCTCTCTCTCTCTCTCTCTCTCTCTCTCTCTCTCTCTCTCTCTCTCTCTCTCCTCTCTCTCTCTCTCTCTCTCTCCCTCTCTCTCTCTCTCTCTCTCTCTCTTTCTCTCTCTCTCTCTCTCTCTCTCTCTCTCTCTCTCTCTCTCTCTCTCTCTCTCCTCACCATTGAAACATGTGTGTTTGACAAGGATAGGTAAGGGGATAGATCCCCCTCTTTCTCTCCTTTTTCAACTTGCACATAAAAAGGGAACATGAGAGAGATGGACCGTGGTTGTGCCAATGCTGCTGCCCTGACAGGTTGCGCAATAGCGGTTGAAGAACCTGCGCGACAGCTTGGAGTTTGAGTTTCGATCGATGGGAATGTGCAATAGATGATATTGTATTGTCGAGACGTTAACCGCAATGATTGGGCAACATCCATCATAGACCGTGAAAAAACTGACCGGGAGTTGAGAGAAACGTGTGATGATCGACGAGTGAAAAATACAGGGATCACGTGAGGTATCCATCTGAGATCTGACGCCACCACATGGCGCGGCGGTTTGTCTGGAGTAGGCGTCGATGACAAAAAAGAATCGTCCGAAATTACACCAATCTTGATACCGTCTTCTCGTTAAATTTCACTTTTAAGTTTGAAATTTGATGAATTTTCGGAAGGTGAATAAGTAATGGGGTAGTTGCATGGGTCTGAAATGTTGTGTTTTTTGTAAAGAAAATGGAAGTACTTGATGAGCTGAGGACAAAGATGCCTTTGGTTTCTAATTAAGTCCCATTGTTCTGAAGATGAGATTTTGTCCCAAAATACATTGTTTTAAATGGGAATTCTGCGTAGTGACGTCACTTCGCTCACGGTTTTTTTACGACTTTACATGTGTGTATCTCCAAAACCGGGACACTTATGAAAAAACCAAAGGCACCATTGTTCTCAGCTCATCAAGTACTATCATTTTCTTCATAAAACACACAACATTTTAGACTCTTGCAACTGCCCCATTGCATGTAATTTGAAACGCCGATTCTGAAAAGAGCTTCAGTTTTCTGCCGAAATCTTAATTTAGGCTCAAAATTCTCAGTTTTCGGCAAATTCGACTATTACTCGGCACGGGGGAAATTGGTGCGTTTCAGTGCAAATTCGGATTCAAATTGATTGAGCAACTCTTAATACAACCACCTTCATCTTTCGAGTTAAAAAAATTGGTCTTTTAAATTCTAGAGACTCGATTTGTTTTTTTTTTTTTGTTTTTTTTTTTTATTTTGTTTTGTTTTTTTTTTTTTTTATGCGGCCTCGACAGTAGCATGTCTACACTTTTCAGGCGCGTAAAAAACCTCGGAAAAAACGCAAAGTGGAAAGTTTACTAAAGTTGTCGAGTGAACATCTATGTTGCTTCAGGATAATATAAAAAAAAAAACAAAAAACAAAACAAGTTTTTAAACAATAAAACAATCATACAGATTTTGCCGCCGTTTATGGCAATTTTAACATTTCGCTGCGTTTGGACGAAAACTTTTTCGAGTGATGATAAGACCCTTGCGCCCCCCCCCCCCCTTCCCCGGTCGTAATTTCAGAACAGCAACTTTGCCAAACAGCAAGCGATTGCAATAGTTTGAACTTAAAACGAAAAGGAGAAGAAGAGTGAAGTCTTCAAGGACTCGACGACGGATTATCAGCCGTGTCCCATCGCTATCGGCAACAGTGTTGCCAGAATGAGGTGAAAAAGCTGTGCATTTTACAGTGATTTAAATGGGGACGATACGGATTTTTACCCTCCATCTGGCAACACTGATCGGCAATCCAATCATCATTGCTGTTGTGCAGGTTGCTCTATTCCCGTCCCGGGGTTTTTGTACTGCAGCAGCGCAGCGCGGCACGCGGCGCGCGGCGTGCTCCTGCAGTCTGACCCTCTCTACGCGCTTGCACATATACGAAGCTGGAGCACAAGCACGTGTCGGTTTAACGACACGTGCACAGATGTAAAACGCTCTAACCTGAACATAGTTGCCAGCGCTCAAACGGAGTGTAAAATGAAAATTCCAATTTGAAAAGAACGTCCACTCAAGGATTAAGTACATCTTTTAAAAAAGTCCAACAAGCACAGGTGGAAATAGGGGGCAGGACTGAGGATGGCTTATATCCCCCTCCCCCCCTGAAAATTTTGGACGTAAAAAACCTTGAGTCATTCGGCCATGTGATTTTTGGCGCATCCCAAAATGTCGGATCTCTTAGAGAACTCTAGAGTCTCCGGAGGATTTTTACGCCTTAACGACATAGTATGTGTGGCTGTTATGAACGTAAAACCAGGTTTTCTCATCATAAGATACCTCTTTCTCACCCTTCTCGCAAAGCTCTTCGTGTATTTTGACCCGCTGATTTCAAATTCGACTTTAGTTTTTACTCAAAACTCATACTTTTTCCAGAATTTCGAATTTTTTGCTAAGAAGACGTAATTTCGAATTTACGTAAAATCTAGGTCAGTTTAATGAAAACTGATAGCAATTTTGAAATCAGCGTCTCAAAATACACATTAACACTGATGGATGGTGAATGTCGTGGACACATTATGTCGTTTTTTATGCTTACTTCTCATGGAGCAATAAACAATAAGGTTGTCAAAAACAAAAATGATTTCCCCCAAAATTTGCCTGGATTGTAAATGAAAGCAGGTCATCAATGAATCATCGGTGGTCAGAGTTATCAAAGATCAAACGCATGAGAAGCTAAAACAAAATGGAAAACCCCATCAGCCTCCCCTCCTCCCCGGCAAGACCTGAAAATAAATGACACCGCTGCTCAGCCCCCCCCCGCCCCCAATAAAACTCGACGAGGAATCAAGTATATGATGAATCAAAGATTTAAACGGCAAGATACTGTAAGTAAGAATTTATTCGATTAAAAATTGACAAAATGCTCAAATTGGCGGAGTCTCGCTGTATGTTTAGCGCGATTGAAACTTGGCAGGTCACTGACCCCGACTTTAAAATGCATAAAAGCGTGTACTCTGGACGTCTCCCATACATATGTGCCCTATTTTTTTCTCGCATACATGCAGCTTGAATGAGCGTTTGTTGACAAAGGAAACAAATTATTCATTTTTTTCTCTGCTTCCATTGTTTGTGCAGCTGCTCTTTTGTGTTGTTTATACTGTATCATAAAGTGCGCTATATTTCAAGCCGACTAATTGATTCCTTTGCAATATTCGAAGTTGTATCATTCATGATAGAGTCAACGACCCCTACAGCAGATCGCAGATCTCAATATAATATGGTATTGTATTTCGCAGGTATATATACCTCGACTAAGGGGCAGTATTAAAAGGGGGCTCTGCGGAACTCCTCCCCCCCCCCCCAAATTTTGGAAACACATTGTTTCCATGCAAATTAAAAGCTTCTTCACGATGTCGATCAACAAAAGCAGTGAAAGATTACATCGTTAGAAACTAAGCGGCACTGTAATCTCTGCAGTGGACTAAAACACAACAACGGCCCTCAGAATGTAAACAAAAAAATGTGCAAAATCGCATCCATTGGCGGCGCCCATGGTTTCACTAAACGCTGAAAAATCGCCTAAACAGGATCTCCGGTAACCGTCTTATGAATTCATTCCAATTCAATTTTCCGGAATTCCGGTACGGAAACTACATAATAGAATTCTTGTTACAATAACCGGAAATTTGTCTCGGAGCAAAGAGAAAAAAATCCTGCGTTTTGAACTCTCGACAATTAATAGTGCCTGCTGACAAGTTAAAACTCCGTATTTTCGAAATTGAACAGACCCTTATCACACCTAGCTCACGCCCGGGCCATGTTTAGTGTTTAGCTCTACACGCGGCTTTAGTGTTGATACTCATAAGTCACATCTTACAATATAATACAGGGGTCTCTCGTTTGGCCTCTCATTGGATGCGGTATTATTTTTGACTTAATTTATTCACAAGATACTGGTGGGAATGAGACGGGATAATGAACTGAAGCCGAGAGTCGAGAGATGCCTGGTTGAGTAGAGGCTGAGATACAGGATACGGGCGACGTTGCTAAATCTACGGATAGAAAATAAGATAAAAATACAAAAATAACTTGAATGAAACTCGATATGATCGGCTTCTGTTTCCAACAAATGGACTCTTTCTTATCGTTGAATGACTACTATATTCGTCAAAAAGTGGCAAAAAATTAGAAAATTGATTTTTTTCATCAATCTATTTATCTATTAATAAACTTTTAAAACCAATTTTAATCACAGTGCACTCTTGACAAGAATTTCAAACCACCGTATAAATTTCACTGCAGAGCTGCCGTTTTGCGTATATAGTTAATGACATTTTTTAATTCACCGATGATTCCACTGGTCGAGAAAAGATTACACAGTTCAGTTCATTGTACGACTGAAATGCACGAAAATGCTCGCATCATTTTCTCAACCGGGAGTCGTCGATGACTTAAAAAAAAAAAACTTAAGAATATTTTAATAAATTAACGGTGTTTCCACCGACTGAGACAAGATTACAGATCAGAGTATTTTCGCGCAGTACAATCATCCACAAGGGCGGATCCAGCAACATTGGCAACCATGTATTCTGCCCATTTGAACGTATGAGGAAGAATCGATTCTCGAGGGGGCCATGGCCCCTTGACTAATCGATTGTTTCTCACGCATTCAAATGGGAAGAATACACAGTTGCCAGATCGCTGGATCCGCCCATGATCATCCACTGAACTGAAATATGTAATCTTTTTTCAACTGGTGGAATCATCGGTGAATTGAATAACGCCATTAATTATACGCAAAACGAGAAGGAGTCAAATTGTCGGATAAAATCTGGCAACATATTTGAATGGAGGTAAATCATGCTCGGCGTCTACCAACTCCGGAGTCCCGTCCCGTCGTCCCCGTCCTGGCTCGGCCCAGCTCCGGCCACCAGGAACCGGGGGCGATGTTTTCAGGCTTCGACCTCTTCGAAGGTCATTTGATGGTAAATAAAAAGAGTCCACCAATCAAACTCCTTCATTTTTCTCTCATCCTTTTTCTTCTTCCTTTCTTTATGATTCCCTCACCGTTTTTTTTCTTTTTCCCTTTTTTTTCTCTCTTTCATAGACCGCTGTTGAGACAGCGAACTTGATGAATTGGCGACTAACAAATAGAAATAAAACATGGTTCAAATAGTGGTACTCTTGGGACTTGGCGTGAAAAAAAAAATCGAGATGAAGTGTTGAGAAGACGAGCGTGAAAATGTATAGAAATAGTCGGTAGCAGATTAGACGTTAATGTGGAGTCCTAATTAATAGTTTAATGCAGGGTCGAGCAGTAGCGCAATGAGAGTTTCTTCATCTCTCTTTTCTCCATTAAGAAACGTATGTTAGACAAGGATGGGCAAGGGGATAAAACCCCCTCTTTCTGTCCTTTTCCTACTTATACATTCAAATGGGAAATGAGAGGGATGGAAGAGATCCTGGTTCGACCAACTGCGAGTAAATTATATCGTTCGAGAGCAGAACTGCCGTTTCGTGGATCTTGAGGAATTTTTTTTTAAATTCACGGATGATTCCGCCGATTACAAAAAGATTACACAGTAAGGTTTAGTACTAATACTGCACAAATTACTACTATCTCTAATCCTTTAATCAACCAATAGAAATCATGGGTGAATATAAAATTTCATCAAACTTCAAAATCAACTAAGTTTTCATCGATGGACGAAAAGATAATTGATCAAAGTATTTTTGTGGGTTATAGCCACACTGCTGGCCTAGAGTGTGTAATCTTTTCGTCATCCGATGGAATTATCGGTGAATTAAGAAATTATTTTTAAGTTTCGATTCACAGCGGCCCTGCTCGGGAGAAGAGCGTGTAAAAAGATTCATTTCCCGCTTTGGTATTATCATACTTCTGATTACGAATTTAACCCTTACAACACCATGTCCTCAGTGCCGTAACTACCATAAGGCAGCCAAGGCCCCCAACGATATTTTTTATTTTATTTTAGCGGGGGTTTTCCCACCCTCATATTCACCTTACCCAATATGAGGGTTCCCCCGGTCTCCGTAATTTATCATGCCCCGGTGCACTAAGAGGTGCAGTTACGGCCCTGGCACACCTGATAAAAATATAGGTCTTGGAATATGTCAGTTTTCTATCGGAAACGTTTCAGTATTAATTCCTTTCGATGAAAACCTTTAATGGAGCTGTTCGAAACTTTTTTGCTACATGCTTATTAAGAGATGATTATGGAGCAAAACCCTGTAAAAATAACGATTAGCGCACTGAAAGATCACGAAATTCACTCCCGAACTCATAAAATGCTTTCAAACGCGAGACTGTAAGGGCGGACGAGGTGTTCTTGTTACATTACACAAGAAGGAGAAGAAGAAGCATACAATTGCCATAATATTTGGGCGGAAACAGCCGCCATTACGGTCTCGCCTTTCAAAGCATTGTATGAGTTTGGGAGTGGATTTTGTAATTTCTTAGTGCGCTAATCGCTATTTTTACAGGGGTTTAATACCCCATCAATAACTCTTAATAAGCCTGTAGCAAAAGTTTGCAACAGCTCATTTCATCTCATTTCTCGAGTATAGTTCATTGATCGATGGTCATCGGGTGGGGGGGGGAGGGGGGGTCCTATGTTTCTTCGATCGTGATGATATCCAGGAAATCTTAGTTTTCATCAGCTGTGCTTCGGCCGCACGTGGATACAGAATCAGGATTCGTGTTTTCGGTATACCAGTACCCGACCGTGTCTAAAGCGCTCAAATTCTTCACTTCTTTTCTGTTAGAATCCTGACGTGTCCGTATGAAAAGACGAATTTTCTTCTGACGAAAGAAGGAGAGAGGAGTGAGGAGAGACGTAACTTACACATGGCATGTGGCAGATGTGTTTCGGCCAAGCGGAAACGGAGGAGGAGGACAAAGAGAGAGAAAGTTTCACCAATGATTGCATTCAGCCCGCGCGCAGACGCTAGTGATCCTTCTATTCCTTGCGGCTCCTCCAGCATCCTCGTTGCCGCTTGTTATCGGCCGATTTCTGGTTGACGTCACCGAAACGCTGCAACGAAAATAAACTGTAGGGAATACCCTACGAACACTTTCTCACATCAAATTTAATCTGGGGGAGACCCCGGACCCCCCTTCAAATTTTGGGGGAGACCCCTAGACCCCCCTTTAATATTCTGGGGGAGACCCCCAGACCCTCCTTTAATATCCTGGGGGAGACCCCCAACCCTCATTTGATATTTTTATCCAGATCTAAAGATTCATTTTTTAAATAGTAGTCCTTTTTTTGACCCATTTTCCCATTGATTTTATTGGAAACCATTTTTCATCCATAACTAACCTAAAAATTAAAATTAAAAAAAAAAAAAAACGAAAAAAAAGTCTCTCTGGGGAATGTAAAAAGCAACATCTCTGCAAAATTTGGATGCATATAGATCTATAGTTCCAAAGTTATGCTGAGTTTCACGTTTTATGGCTACGGACGGACAGACAGATTCCACAGAAAGTGTGTGCATTTACACCTCCAAGCCACTTATGGTTAAATAATATTGATACTTTATGGATGGATGTTCTTTAGGATAGTACTAGGCATATTGAGAGAAAATAATTTTGTAATTATTATGATTTACTTAGTCGTAGTGGGCCAAATATTGAAATAAAATACCTGGAAAATCTCTGCGCCATTGCAATACTTTCTCTATTTCTAACTTTGTTAGTTGTGAGAAAGTAAAAATTGGTTGAATTTGAATGGGTGTGTTGCGAACTTTTGCCATAGAAGAAGAAGAGGAACAGAAGCAAAACTTCTACCCGTTTTAGGTCGTGCCGCCAGCCATGATAAGCTGGTTAGTATGGTGGTGGTGGTCCATCTGCATCAGCTTGTGATCGATTTAAGTCATTGCCTTCACCGCATAATGGCGAAACAAGTGGCTTTGCGCGAGTTTTATAACAGAACAAGGCTCGTTCTTTTATTTATAATTTGCAAATAAAATGTTCGCAAAATCTCAAACTTTCCTTTCGAATTTGCCCTGTTCTTTGCCACCGTTGTCTCTGAAAATTTATAGAATTATTTGTAAACCTTCAATGAAAGCATTCTGGAAGCTAATAACTTGAAGAAATGAATCATGCTGCATTTTGTTGAGTTGATGTGACAAGGAAGATATTTTTTATGGAGACCCTCCCCTCTCGAAAATTTTTCTGGGAGGGGCAGGGGCACGCCTGTGAAATGTTGAAATTTGAATAGTCGGTGGAAGCAATTTCGGGCTATTTTCTGTTCAAAAAAGGTAAACTTTGAGGCTTCTGGGAGGGGCACGTGCCCCCCCCCGTGGATCCGCCGCTGCACCCTGTATATCACTGAAGAGATGGACTGCCAGTTTCTCCTTTTAATTTGTATGCTTAGAACTTTGTTTGTGACTCTTAAAAACAGAGGATATTTTTACCAAGAACTCTATAGGGTCGCTGACGCGCTTTCTGCCAGAACATCGGCCACTCTTTTAAATCACCTCAGAGATCGATTTTCCTTAACCCTTTAAAGACCAGATTAGTTCGTAAGATTGGCTACTCATCCGTTTATGTATGGAAGGTAGTTAACTGCTCGTACTCTGGAGAGTTGGAATTGCCTATACAAGAAATCGAAGGCGCCCGACGAAATCTTATTTTGAAAGGGTCTACATCCAGAATCGCGTTTATTCGGAATCATGAGACTGCGGAGCAATGTGAAAAAGACTAGAGAAGAAAAACGAGTTAACTCGGGCTTAGTCCTTAAGGGGTTAAAATCTCGGTGAAACTAACAAATTCTTTGCTCAGCACAGCTTGTTGGCTGAATTGGACTCCTCTTGAGTCTTGCCATATTTAAAATGGAGATTTTGGTCGTATTTTTACGGTTTAATTTTTTCGTATAGATTTGGCAGCTGTTTTTCTTTCACGTCGCATAAGCACGCGCGTTCTGTCGTGAAATAGATCCTTCCATAACTCGGTTGACTCTGCGCTTGCTCTTTTCTTTTCTTCAATTTTTTTTTTTTTTTTTTTTTTTTTTTTTTTACTCATTGTAATCTTATCTTTCAACTGAAAAGAAATGGGTTATATTCATAGTTAAAAACTTCGGCGTCTCAAGCGTGTTGTGCTCCTTGGAGCAATATTTATGACATGTTAATAAAGGAGCTAAATTGAGGAACTTGGGAGTATGTGACATGAAGATTTTTACCTTTGAAATGAATAGGTAATCCGGTTATCAGGAAAATTGAACGTCAGAACATCCGGTCTCATAAGTAGGTCATATGGTGAGAAATTCAATTTCTAGCTTGAACAAGGATATCGCCTGTGTAGGAGCTTTTTTTGCGTCGTCGTGTGCTGGGGTGTGTCTGTGTGTGTTTGCGATAAAATATATCAACGAGGTTGCGAAAGGTCGTAAAAGTAGCGAATGTTCTTTTGGAACTTGGAATGAATATAGAGTCCCTATATCTAGAGAGTTAAGACAAGAGGGTAGTCAACCTCTGATGATTGGTCAACGAGTTTTAGGCTCTACGGAGAGAAGCACAACGTTAATTCAACCGAGGTATAAGGTCTGGTCTGGTCTGGTCTGGTCTGGTTTGATACCGGTACCAGAATTATGGTATTTATACCACACTTTTTTAAAAATTTAAAGAAAATCTTGTATCGTGACCATTTTCTGATTGTAACATTAGAACTTTTTTGGCTGAAGTTCCGCAGACTCTTCCTGTTGACATATCGTTGTTTATATACTGGCTGGTAATACTATTAGGCATTAACTTTTTCAGTGAAATTTATGGAATGTCATACTCCTCATGCTGTATTACTGCAGCAAAAATTTGCTGAAGCCGCATTGAACCGCCGCACTATGGTCCGAGATAAAAAAAAAAAAAAAAAAAAAAAAAAAAAAAAATCAGAAAAAAATTATTCCAAAATCATCGTCTTCGACCTTCAAAGCTTACTTTTAAAACTTTCCAGAGACATTTCCTTGTCTAAATTACAGTGTTCTATGAGATTGAAAGCTGTCTTGAAAGTTTATTTGTATAGATGAGATATTTTTGAGGAAACTTTCTAATTTTTGGCCTCTTTTTAACGATCGTAGACCATTGTGCGCCGAAGGATAGACTCTCGCGCACTTTGGCAACCATGCTTTTTTGCCATTTAAACCCTTGCAAAAGTATCGATGTATTGGGAGTGCAGTTGCACCTCCTAGAAGATCAATTGTTTTTCATAGGTTTAAATGGAGAGAATAAGTTTTTGCCACATTGCACGAGCCGCCGTTAATAGATTCTTTTCCAAAGGTATATTTATGAATGGGAAAAAATCATTATATCGCAATTCTGCTGTGTCACTTGGTCTCTTGTTTTTAGCGCTTTGATTTGGCTTGTCTCAATTATGAAGTTAAACATGTGAGCCGGTTATCAAAAACACTTGCCACATTGATAAAAAAAAAAAAAAAAAAAAAATTCCTTCAGTGCTTAATCAGTATTTGAGCGGGAGTCTCTTTTAATCACCGGATTTCGCTCGTCAAAATTCTGTTATTGACTGATATATTTTGTCAGGCATTCAAAAGAACAACGAAATTTTATGAGCTCATTCATTGAAAACGTTCCGCAGCCAGGTTTTTCGTTTTTGCTCATCAGGTGACTGCCTTCATATGTATAGTACGCTTCTCCATAACTTGGTTCTTGATGCGAAGTTTAATGCGTATTATTTGCATTCTTCGCCTGAAACCGGCGACATCGTAAAATCCTACCCACAGTTCGAGGGAACTACATGAAAACAGATTCGTCCCTCCGAATGAATTTTATTTATTTCATTTTCCTGAAAATTAGATTCATTTTGCAAAAGCTTTACAAGCCCACCCACGCACACCGTTACTGTCGCGATCTCATTAACCATTCAAGTATATCAGCTCCTTTATATTTATAACCTCTCTGAAGTGAACATCGTAAAAGTGGATAGGAAAATAAATGTTGGCAATTTTAATTTTAGAACGCTGTCTGATAATTTCATAAATTCTTGCCACATTTCTGTTCTTTTTTAGTGCAGTATTCTTGCGGTAGTACCCTATGTTGTTTTTTACATCTATCAGGAGCGCAACGAAGAATTCTATGCCCCCCCCCCCCTCCATTGAAACACGTCTGTTTGAGAAGGATAGAACAAGGAAGAAAGCAATTTTTTTTTCTACCCTGTTTCTATCCTGTTTTTATTCTTATAAATTCAAAGAAAATATGAAAGAGACGGAAAAGATCCTGGTGTGCGCTACTGCAAACAGAAAAACACTTTGGTAACGCGGTCAAAACCTTTGTTAGCAAAGTGACCCAGCAAAATATTTAGCGGAGCTAACCAAAGTGCACGCCCTACTACAGCGATTCCTTATTTTCGCGTATCTGGGACCTTATTCTTACGCAACGCAAGATCTATCGCCGAGACCGAGATTTCCGACCTCAAAATGACTCAGAATCAGATGAACGGGTTTTACTTCCTCCAGTCTTTACTCTCGTAGATGCGGTATTTTAACGACTTATCGGCTTCATTTGCGTGAAAGTATGAGAACTAAATCGTGACCTTGGGACCTAATTTCATTTTATTTATCCAACTATAAAATGTCAACAGGTCCTTTGATAGTGCGAAACATGCTGTTTAGACTATCATAAAAAGAATGCCGTTTTAAATTGAGGCTGTATTTTAATGAGCAAGATTGAGCCCCCATATAGCATAGGCTTACTTTTTAATGTTATGTCAAGCATAAATGACTGCTTCATGAGCATGACTTACGCACAAGATTAATTAGTCAAGGCCCAATAGGCGGGGGGGGGGGGGGTTTGCATGGACAATATTACTGGGTGCATGGAGTTATATACATGTTCCTAAGCACGACACAATTTGTTGTATGTGTTGCAGACTGTGCTGTGGTTCGACTCCAAGTGCTAAGTTTTGTCTATGTGTTAAACTAATGGTCGGTTTATAGGAATAGGAGTTGTTAATAAACAGTGATGTATGATGAGTGTGTCGAGCATAGTGTTGACTGTTGTTGAATGGTGAGCGTACCGGTGCGGTGCTTCGGACACGGACGACGGCGCGAACCGCTGAACCTCGCCCGTCGCTGCTTGCGGCTCAACCGGTTACGCAACGGCCGAAGTTTCAACCGCAGTGACGACGCGTCGCAGCGTTTGCATCAAGTGTGCAGTAACCGATGGCGCAGCGTTGTCAAATTTGGGGTCTTAACCTAACCTCACTTTTGATCGATATTTATACCAAAACTTGAGTAGGCCTCCTCTGCGCCGCAAATAATTCGCCCCAAGCACCAAACACCTGGGTTGGGCAAATAGACGGTTTTAGTGCGAAGTCAACGGTTAGCTAACAACCACAACAATGCACTCATCGCTCGCAATCGGTTGTGATAAAACTCGCGCAGTGTTCCAAACCATCTCACTCACTCCCCCGTGACCCCCATATATACCCATCTCTTTATAGTTTCGAAATTCGCGTACAGGGCCTTGTTTTACGATGTATTACTATCAAGATCGCAAAAAAAGGTCTCGAGGAATTGATTTCAGCTAAAAAATTTCACGAAAGATAACTCTATTTACGATTTTTGAAATTAGAGTGAGATGGCAGTACATGGGGGTCACGCGAGAGCGAGAGAGACAAACTGTCTTTGTTTGAAACGCTCATCACCGGTTGCCGGCTTTACTAAAACCCTCTATAGGAGTGTAATCGATTGGGCGACTACTGGGTTATCGGTAATCGTCAAACCTTTGGACGGTAATTTTATACTGTCTTCTGAGCTTTAAAAGAAACTCTAAAGGGTCATTTCAGTTAGATCTAATTCTTCTATAACTATTATGATGGGTGACTTCTAAAAACTCAGCTATGATTACTGTAAAATCGAACGGGTATCATTGATTTGATTTTGTCAATTCCTCGGAAAGTATATGCCCAACAGTGTTGCCAATGGTGGACAGATTTGACCACACGTGGACTATTATGATGAGAATACAACCGCACAACTGTCCACAACTGTCCACGCTCCCACCTCCGATCCTCTATGACCATCTGCGGACTGTTTTCAACTGTTTGCAACACTGATGCCCACAGGCCACAGTTGATATTGTGTGATTTTAAATTCGTTTGCATCGTTAATCCTTTGTTTTCATAACTAGTACTACCAAAAATCAGAATCTTTGGTCCTTGTTGGAACGCCTTCATTTGGCAACAATGCAGTGTGCTGTTCACGCTGAGAGTAATTTTTTTCATCCGCCGTGAATGCAGGTTTACAGGTTTACGTTGTGACACTGAACTGTGGTGACGTCACCGATTTACTGATTACTATATTGCGGTTTTAAGCTTGCACCGAGCGGACTCTCGCTGTCATCGATTATACGATAACCTCTCTTCTCCCTCCAGCAAACCCGCGTCACTAATTATTGTGACTTGAGCTGATTGTCCCTCTTATTTAATTATTTTTTTCATAGCTGTTGAAAACAATCTCATTTCAATTTATTTTCTCTACCTCCCTCCCCCTCCTAATTCCCCCCCCCCCGTTTTGCCCTAACTTTTTTCCATCCGAGTCTTTCATAGAATCCTTTCCCCGTGACCAATCAGTTGATGGCCTCATTTTAATCACTAGCGATACTATAAAATCATCAGTCTGTTTTGAGCTATGTCAAGCTATTTCTGAACACAATCATGCCTTCCATTTACGGTTATTTAAGTAAATTAACAATTTCGAGGCAACCATTTTTACTTGTAGATTTTTGAGGCGTCTCTGAAAGGGTTGGAAACGGGGTGGAAACGTGTACTCCTGTACAAAAATCGCGAGAAAATGAAAAATTGCAATCCTGCTACTTTTGAGTATGGTGTAGAGCAGGGCATCGGACCGCAGAAAAAATCGGTTCGGGTTCGGTTCGCGGTTCACACTTCACGAAAAAAAAGGTTCGCGGTTCGGTTCGGGTTCACGCGACTTTCCGGACCGCTCCGAACCGGTTCAGACATTTGTGAACCGGTTCGGAGCGGTTCGGTTCGGAGAAAATTTGGTCGAGTTCGAATATTTTCTCACTTCAAACCAGAATATTTTCCCCTTCTTTCTTTTCTCAGAACATTACTGTTACCGTGACTACCTTCGTTTTCTCAAAAAGCATTAGCCGCAGTCTCACGTAGAAATCACCTGGTTTGTAGCAAGTGGGCGCTGACTGCAACCCGCGTATCACGTGACTCGGCATGCCACAGACTTTTGAGACCCTCATAACTTCAAACGTATCAGCAGACCAATCAACGTTCAGTTGCTTCAAACTAGTGTACATGCGTGACTCTGTGTAATCTTTCTATGCGAAAAGTTTGCGATTTTGAGATCCATCGAGTACCTACTCAGTACTCACAGAGTAAATGCTCAAACTTTTTGCTCTTTTCCCTTTACAGGTTTTTTTTCAAGACCTCGTTTCTAAGCCGTTGAACCGGTTCGAACCGGGTTCAGCCAGTCGGTTCGGTTCGGGTTCGGGTTCTCCGCCTCAGTGGAAAAAAGGTTCGCGGTTCGGTTCGCGGTTTGTAAATTCAGCGGTTCGGAGCGGTTCGCGGTTCACGGTTCGGTTCGGTCCGATGCCCTGGTGTAGAGTAGAGTCCAGAGAGTTAAGACAAGAGGGTAGTCAACCTCTGATTGGTCAATGATTTTTAGGCTCCATTGACACCGCCATTGGATGCGATTTGCACATCAAGTTGTTAATTTTAATCATGATGCACCCCAAGAATGTCTATAATTTTCAAAAGAACCTTCAAAAGCGTAGAAAAATGTCGATCAACAAAAGCAGTGAAAGATTACACTGTTAGAAACTCTGCGGCACTGTAATCTTTGCAGTGGACCAAAACACAACAACGGCCCTCCAAATGTAAACAAATGTGTAAAATCGCATCCAATGGCGGCGCCCATGGTTTCACTTGTCTTAATTCTCTACATATGTATAGGGACTCTAGTGTAGAGAATGTTTCAGAAGTTTATGAAGGATGTCGATAAAGAGAGTACTTATCACTATGGTAGGATTTTCATGGGGAGATTTATTCGATTGAGTCTTGGAATTTGAATTCTTTTCATGTTTATTTTCTCAACCTTTTAACATTTGTCTATTGTTTCTGTTCCAGGTAATGTCCAGAATATCCCACCCTTTGATAACATTGATATTCGAAGATTTCCAGTCAGGTACTTACATGCATGATGATTTTAACCTACCAGCACATGTTAAGCTCATTCCTCGAGCCATCCTACGGGTTCAATATCCTCAACTATCTAAACCACTTTGATCGTGGTACAAAACCAGATTTCTGACTCTGTTGGAACAGTCGCAGTAAAGCCATGCGTAAGAAGGAAATGTATAATTTAACAAAGAATCTGGTTTCGAGAACAAAAGAGCGTTTTATTAAATCAACTCTGCTCAAAAAACACAACGTGTTTATAAGTAACAATAGCTCTTAATGGATCCATCAAAAATACGGTCCTATACCATTTTCATTTTTTTTCTTTCATCTCTATAAACAACAAAATGGAACAAAATTTCGCGTAGACATCATTTTTAGTCCTGTTATATTTCATGGAACGATTTGTTATCCTTAATGAACCCCTTTTATTTTTATTATCTTTTTGAATTGCTTCGACAAAAACGATGCAATTCAGAAAGCAAATTTGTTCATATTTAGCGGAAAACTAGTAGTTACATTTCTGACCATAATAGACGTCGGAGCCGTGACAGACGAAAATAAGTTTATTGACTCGGCGTTAATTGCTTAAAACGACTATGTGCTGCGTGCCTCTTGCCGTTCCACCGGTTTTCAGTGGGCTGAATTGAGGACAATGACTGATATCCGCATCGAATTTATTCCTGCTAGGAAAGGAGGATATCCGTTTATGAGATTATCCAACTGGACTTTCATTCGCGCTGCTCCTGTTAAAAAAGGAACCGTTTTTGTTTTGTTTTTTCTAGTTTGTTGTTTTTATTTATTTTTGTGTGTGTTTTTTGTCTTTGTTTTTTTGTTTTTTGCTTTTTTCTTATGACATCATGCGTGCACGGAGTAAAAGTTCTAGTGTAAATGGCAGCGCTATTACTGCTAATCGTGAAATAGTCCCCGCAGTGGTGAGGCGTGTAACTTGGCAACAATGTATTTTCTCCATTTAAATTCACCAAAAAAGTCGAATGCTTCAGTCATTGGCTCTGACCAAGCAATTCGATCTTTCTAATGTATTTAAACGGGAAATAGGAACGTTGCCAAATCGCACGCCTCGCCACTGAGTCCCCGCTCGGTTGCAATGAATCTGTTGCAAACTTTTGCTGCAGCATTATAGAAGATCGAGATTATTCCTTTGTAAAATTGTCTAAAATCGTCTACAGAAGTCTAAAATCGTCTACAGAAGTCTGAAATCTACTCTCAAACTCAAAGAATACGTACAACACAAGTCAAAGATGGCGGTCGATTGAATAATTGCAGCTTACTCTATGATGAATCACTTTTCTCAGCGTATATAAAGTTGCGATTAGATGGGACTTCCCAATTGTGACCTCGCACTCATTCGACCATCATCTTTAAATTTTATTTAACATATTTATTGATTTTGTGAGTGAATTTTGAAACTCTTAGATAATTTCACCAGAACACTGAAAAAACAAAATGTATACAGCCGAAGCAGCCTTTTAAAATAGCCTCGCAGAGCAAAAGTTCAAGCTGCACCGGAGAAAGTTGCAGGTGTACCAAAGTACTACTTCTTTAGAGTAACAGCCTCTTTTCTTGCTTTGGCTCTACCGGAGTAGTGCCTCAGTACAACCGCAACTTGTTCCGGTAGAGCAAGGAATTTTGCTCTGCGAAGCTTTTTTAAAAAGGTGTTTCGGTTCTACTTCAGCTTTGTTTTTTCAGTGAACTTTTATCTCACAGTCAGAGTTGGTGCGGGATGGTCTAACATAAGATCGTTAAAAAATTGCCACAAAATCAGAACGTAAAGTTTTCATTAAATCATTTGCAAACTTTTAAGACCATTTTTAATCCCAGAGAACGCTTATAACAATTGGTTTAAACCTAGAAGTGTCGCTTCAAAGTTTTACATTAAGCTTAAAAGCTCGAGAGCGATAATTTTTGATGAATTTTTTCCCCACTTATTTTCGGCCACTTTTCTTTTTCGATCTTATTGTTAGACCATTTAGTGGGATGGTTCCAGTTCTTTCGAAGTCGTTTATGATCTGAGACTGCTCGATCTGCAGATCTCTTTGAATCTCTTTGAAACGTGTGATTAGAAAAATACATTTATGACTTTATGCTTTTATGATCAGCCTCAAAGCGGTCTCTGGAGCACAGGCCCTTATTACATTGATATGGGTGCGCTATTTCTCGCAGAAATCAGCATTGTGGTCTATTCAGGATTTCTGCGGAAGAGCGGACCACTAGTTTTGTGGATCCTTGTTCCGGAGACCGCCATCACAATAGCAAGGGAGCTTTCGTAAGCAGGAAGAGTGAGGAACGCGGCCAGGCTCAAGCTTCCTAGAATTAGTCCTATTAAGATTCGTGCGGTGTTGTGATATCGCATGATGAAAACCCAAAGATGTTCATAATTCTGATGGAAATGAGGTTCTTTTTTTCTCATAACCTTTATTTTCCCGAGCTCTTTCGCAGCATGGAGTTCTGAGCTGAGTCCCCCTCTGGAGAACCCTCATTTTGTATTGCTTTAATGCAGACCTGTCATTTTTCGTTTGTTTAACCCTTTCAAACCTGGAGTCCATTCCAATGGACATTTAAATAACATGTAATTTTATGGAAAACAGAAAAATACAATATGCTCATCAATTTAGATGAGAGTACAGCGCTAAGATCAACCATGTTGGTCAAAAATCTATTTCTGAACAAAAATAATTTCAGGTATGAAAGGGTTAATGGTGTTTTTTACAATCGATCGGTGGTTCAACCGCTTAAAGCACAGATTACTAATTTGAGTTATCTCTTTAAGCAGTTTCTCTATTTCCTTAACTGCTAATGTGTAATCTTTTCTTTAACCAATCTACCGGTGCACTGTATGGTCTGAGATGGTCAAAGAAAAAAAAGCCAAAAATCTGACTGTAAATAATCACCAATTTATCATTTACAAGCTTTCAAACCCAAATTCAATTACAAAGAACACTTTTAGCATGTAATTTAATCCTTTGAGACACGCATTATGAAAAAGTAGTCCCATCAATCTTGGATCCACGTCATTGAACTAGTTGAACTTTGCTCTTTTAAATTCACGTGCTATCACGTCCTATTTTTTCAAAATCCCATAAGACTCCATGTTAAACCCTGTACACTGTGATGGAAAGGGTTAGACCTGGAAATGTCACCGGAAAGTTTTAGATTAAGCTTAAAAGGTCTAAAATGACGATCATTGATTCCTTTCAGGGGCGAGGCGTGCGATTTGGCAACGTTCTTCTCTCCCACTTAAACTCAGTAGAAAGGTCGAAATGCCTGGTCATCGCCGATGACTGAAGCGTTCGACCTTTTCGGTGAATTTAAATGGAGAAAATACATGGTTCCCAAATTTCGATTCATTTTTCTCACTGATTTGTTGACACTTTTTTTGTCGATCTCAGACCATAGTGTCCATAGTGCGTTGATTCAACCGGTCGAAGCAAAGATTATACTAATTCGAGTTGATTCTGTAAGCCGCTTTATATTTTCTCAGCCGCTGATGTAATATTTCTCTTCAATGAATCTATACCGGTAATTCAACCGGTTGAAGCAAAGATTACTAATTCGAGTGTGCATATGACGCGACGGCTTTAAACAATGTGGTGACTTTTTTACTTTCTCAGTACTAATAAAGTTAGAAATAAAGAAAGTATTGCAATGGCGCAGAGATTTTCAAGGTATTTTGTTTCGATATTTGTCCCACTACGACTCAGTAAATCATGATAATTACAAAATAATTTGCTCTCATTATGCCTAGTACTACCCTAAAGAATATTCATCCATGAAGTATCAATATTATTTAACCATATGTGGCTTGGAGGTGTAAATGCATTAACTTTCTGTGGCGTCTTGTCTGTCCGTAGCCATAAAACGTGAAACCCAGCACAACTTTGGAACGATTGATCCATATGCATCCAAATTTTGCAGAGATGTTGCTTTTGACATTTCCCAGAGGGTTTTTTTTTTTTTTTTTTTTTTTTTTTTTGAAATTTTAATTTTAGCTTAGTTATGGATGAAAAATGGTTTCCATTAAAATCGATGGGAAAATGGGCCAAAAAAAGGAAAAAATTAAATATTTCAAAAATGAATCTTTAGATCTCGATAAAACTATCAAAGGGGGGTTGGGGGTCTCCCCCAGGATATTAAAGGGGGTCTGGGGGTCTCCCCCAGAATATTGAAGGGGGTCCTGGGGGTGTCTGTCGGGATATTGAAGAGGGTGGGGGTCTCTCCCAGATTAAATTTGATGTGAGAAAGTGTTCGCAGGGTATCCCCTTTCGTTTATTTCTCCTTCGATTTGGCAGCATCGCACACACACGTGATGCGGCTGCTGACCGACTCAAAAGCTCATACGTTCGACCGTTTTGCCGCTAATAAAAGTAGGCGCTTGCTGAAGCAATAGTCGCACCGCGGCGCGGCTCGGGACACGGTTATAATCCTGGCACTAAAGAGAAACTGTTAAAACAGAACAGAAAACGTTTATGATGCCCGCCGTAAACTAGCTTGGTTAGCGAAGGAAGTAAGGAAGGAAGGAAGGAAAGAAAAGTGCTGTGTGATCACGAAATCTTTTCTCGGAGAAACCACCGCGCTCCTGCTAGAAGAATTATCTTTGCTTTTTTTCTTATTCTTGCAGCGTATCTGCGCTACCTCAGAGCAGTGGCTGCTCGTGCAGTTTGGCAACCATGTGTTTTGCCATTTAAACCTTTTCAAATATATCGATTTCTTGGGGGGTGCAATACACCTTCTAAATATCGATTATTTTACATAGGTAATATGTAATCGCAACTTTCTTTGATGAGAAAAGTGATTTTTCTTTGAGAAAGCTGCAATATAAGATGGGACTCCCCCATTGTCACCCGCTCATTCGACCGCCATTTTGTAATTTTGTTAAACGCAATTTTTGAGTTTGTGAGTAGATTTTGGAACTTTCTGTTGCTGTCAACGTTATTTGCAAGTGATTTATTGTAGGAATCGACCCTCCATAACTCCGTAGCAAAAGTTTGCTACGGACCCATCGTGTCCGATTCATTGATCCAAGTTTGGTCGGTTAGATAAACGCCGAAGATATGAACTTCGGTGATATGGATGACGGTATTACACGGAAAAAAAAAGATTAGTGAAAATAACCATACGGATACCTGATTTTGGCACCTGCTCGATGTTATGGTAAACTTGACCAGAAGTATGGTACATTTACCGATACTTTGAGTAAATTCGACATGCAACTAGGTAACATCACCTAGTGCCTAGTCAAAACATAGTATACTTCTGGTTAACATTACCATAACATCTAGCAGATTCCAAAATCAGGTATCCGTATGGTTATTTTCACCGTAGTTTTTTTTCCGTGTATAAACGTCGAGTTTATTGTCATCGGCGCTATTAACCGTCGGTGATATAACTGTATGCGTTATAAACTTCGATGAAATACACGGTATTTACGGAGTTTTGCTTGTCGGTGTTGTAGTTTTCGGGAATACGCACGTCGTGTTAATTATCGGGTCTTTTTGAATCGAGGGTTATGAGTGTCGGGCTAATGAACGATTTTTAAGAATTCGGCGTTATGCTCGTCGCCGTTTTATGTACCCTCCAAACAGGTGGTTTTGCTTCGATTCCCTTGGTCAAATGGAGATCGACTGTCCGTCGGCGTTTCATGGTAATAACACAAAAAGTAACCAGTTTATATCAAAAAGGAAATTCATCGCGTGCGTTTATTTTCATCACCTTACATTTTCATTTTTCAAAGATGAGAAAAAATCAAACCTTCCAAAATAATTGTTAAAATCGTTTGTCGCGCGGAGGATATCTCCGACCTACGAGAGAACAGTCATGTTCACGGTTTATTACCTATACGAAATCAGTTATGATATAATGATTAGGGATTAAATTTTGAGTGGCTCTTGAAAAGTAGGTCACCGATATGTCGGTACCAATTTTCACTTTATCAAATCTTGCTTAATTATTACGAAACTGCTGTGACTTACTCACAGTTCTACGATGGGCACTGTTAAGCGTACTCTCGGACGAACTTTTTCTCTTTACAAACTTTAGTCCTAATCCATGTCTTCTCCTCTCTTTCTCAAAGTCATAATTATCTGTACGCGCTTGGACCAAAACGCATTTGTTAAATTTTTCTATTTTGTTTACACAGCTTATAAGAAACTATACCACAAATTCGCAAGTATCTTAAACTTTTTGTTCAATCGCCCTTCTCAAGGTGAAATATTTCCTTTTAATGTGAGTGAAAATTATTCCCTTTATCCGTGTACCTTTTCAAAAGTAATTTATTAAACGCGATTAAATTTTCTGCTCACTTCCATTCATTGACCTTACCGAATGACTTAAGTTTCTAAATTAGTATCATAATATTGATTTCAAGAAAATGGACCACTAAGCGTACATATTTTGGAGAAATAATTTGGATTTCGATTCGACATCTCCGGGTCAATCTGTGAAAAATACTTTATCTTCAGACGTCAGAGGCGGCGTGCGGCGCATGCAATCTGGCAACGTTGCATTAAGTCCCATCTTAACTTAAGTCATGATAAAGGTCGAAATATTGTGGGTGCGCAGTGCTCTCCGTATGGAATCGATATTTTACACGAGTTTAAATGAGATTGCACGCCGCTGCTAGAAGGTTTGATTAAACCAACAAAGGAGTCGATACTTCTTTAAGTCGATTGAAAATGCCGTCATTATATGTATACACGTATGTTGTACAGCGCTGTTTCTTCCTTTTTTCGTTTTCTCGTTCTTTTCTTTACGGAACTAGGCATTTTTCGTGATCAATTATTTAGAGAATCGACTCAATTTTACGCTAGTAGTCACGTTTGGAGGTCAGTGTCAGAGCGGTTGTTCTTTCGTAATAATAATTATCCAATTCAAGAATTTCGGGCGTGTCCATCCGTGGTAATTGTTTTTTTTCCCCCAGTTATCTTGGTTGAATTTTGAGGGTCTTCGCACTCTGCAGAAGGCGCGTTCTGTGAATATTCCCGAGTAATCATGCCTAGTGAATTAAAGTCGATAATCCAAGGCTGCGTGGGTGATGAATGAACAGCATCTTGATTCATAGATTCGAATAATTATTTATCGAGACCCAAACGTGTTAGTAGTAATAAGGGCGGTCCGGCCCGGTGACCATTAATGACCTAATTTCCAGGAATTTTTCGCGCGCATTTTCGGTGGACTAATTACCCTAATTAATTACTGCCACTTGATCACACCTGACCTAACATCATCTTCTTGGACGACACATTGTCGCCACCCCCCCGCCCCTTTCCCCAAACGACCCCTACACCGTTGCATCCCCGCACCCCCGCAACCTACTCGCTACACCGTTGCACCCCCGCATCCCCTTTCTCCCCTCAACCTGCAACCTATACATTGTGGCGCGTGCTAAGACATTCTTCTAACCTTTCACCCCCGCTATATACTGGTGACTGATACACCGTTGCATTTGCATCCCTTCACTTCACCCCCCCGGCCGAAAAAGTGTTGCATCCCCTCCCCCCCCCCCCCCCCCCCCCCCCCCCACATGCAGCGAGTTGTATAACCATCGATGACCACTGTTGAATCATCGATAGTTTCCCTCCCCATCCTTTTACATCCTCATTATTCACTACACGCGGAAAGCATCGTGTGAGTTTTTCCCTTTTCCTCGTCCCCTTCAACCTAACTCCATCGTGGTGCGCAAAGAATTCTCCCTTTGGGAAAAAGTTACTCCTCTACCTTTTCCCCCTCCACCCACCTTTCCAGTGTCGTACATTATGAAACACAGCAACTCTTCCCAATTCATCATTGCCCTTGGTGACAACT
Source organism: Trialeurodes vaporariorum (assembly GCA_011764245.1). Taxonomy (NCBI): domain Eukaryota; kingdom Metazoa; phylum Arthropoda; class Insecta; order Hemiptera; family Aleyrodidae; genus Trialeurodes; species Trialeurodes vaporariorum. The sequence goes on along the minus strand of VMOF01000002.1, from coordinate 31,173,240 downwards.
GATTGACAACGCATTGCCCACGTGAAAAGGGCAAGCCAGGCATTTTAAAGGGTTCTACTTGTTTTATATGAAGCCAGTTTTTAAATCTGGAGTCCATCTTTTACCTCGAAATTTACACGGAGTTGGTAATGATTCAAACCGTTGTTTCACAAGGAGGAACAGACCCCAAATCTTTTTATTAAGACAATGTAAACTACAAGATGAGCATAATTTGGAATTTTTTACGTTCACTCCCATAGGAGTCAATTAACGAACCAATCCGTTGTTGCCATATTGCAGAATATTTAGAACATGGTTGCCAAGTATTAATTCCCTCCCAAATCTACCAAGTTCGATAAATTTTTCAAAAAACCCGGGGTGCAAAAGTTCCAAAACTTCGGAAGTTTCAC